>JAPKLY010000060.1:866760-947999 GCA_026898435.1 Prunella vulgaris
TTTGGTAATTTTAATTTTATTTAATAGTATTAATTAATTTTTTTAACATTGCGATCGCCTTATGCATAGTGCAATCGCCCTAGTGCAAAGTGCAATCACTTCAAAATAATATTGTACGTTAGATCATGAATCTAATGGTATTTAGGGGGTCTACTGACGTCAGGAAGGGCGAAGCCTTCCTGATCATAGAAACACCCTTGTAGGATTAATGGTTGTTATACTCTTGAATCTATCAAATAATTAACAAGATTATAATTTGTTCTTGAAGGATGAATATAGAGAGAGAAAGTGGAGAGCTTTAGTGAGAGAAAATAAGTGTGTATTATGAAACTTGGAGAGAGAAAGATACAAGAGAGACCTATTTATAGGTTTGCATGTGTGAGGTGGCACCTTTTGTGAGCCTATTTGGCCTTAGGTGTTGACAAGTGTCCTTGACACTTGTCTTTGCTCACTACTCATGCTACCTTTACAACGCTTGTCCTACTACATGCCTACTTGTTTCTTATATACACGTTGGTTATGTCCTTAGTCTCGGCGAGCTTCGGTGTAACGTAGTGATGGACTTGGGATTGGTCTCCTCAGAGTCGGACGAGCTTCTATACGATCTTCTCCCTCTGGTGTAGTTGATCATCTCGGCGAGCTTCTGTCCTCTTTCCTGGCGAGCTTTCCCCAGTTGATTTTGGTCAGTGGTTGACTACGTTGCTCTTTAATAGGTTGGAGACCTTCTTAGCCTTAGGCTAATTATCCTTATAATTATCCTAGGTTAGTTCGCCTATCAATATTTGCCCCCCAGCTCGCTCACATCATGATACCTCTAATGTGTGGGCGAGCTGACTTGTCTCTATGGACGAAAGCTCAAGTGTTGGCGAACTATCCCTTAGTTGGGTGCCGAGCTTCTGGGCGAGCTTCATTGTGGCGGTGGGGGTGCTGATGTGGAACGATATTCGAGGCATCGTGCATACCTTTTTAGGTCTCATTTTCCGCGCCCATCATGCCACTACTTTCAAATCTTTGCACATAGGTCCTCGAACTCTTTGAATATTGAAGCTCACCCTCTTATCTATAAATAGGAGAAGGTAAGTTCAGTTTTCACTTTTCGTATTTCCGATTTCCTGAGTTTTTCCGGTGATTATTAACCTTTGCTTCCCACGGATTTTTGAGAACTCTTCAAGGTAGAACACACATTTCTTCTTCTTTCTTTCCCTTTTATTGCAGATTCCTTTTTATTTCTTTGAGTTTCTGGAAACTTTGTACATTTCCGGTGACTTTTTGAGTTTTTCTGGCCATCTTTTTTTAGTTTTCCGATTATCTTCCTTCTGCAACTTCGGCAACTGATATTTTTGGACTTAGAACATCTACTATGTCGACCCAATCATCAAGCAAAACTCTTTCCAACCGTAACCCCGAGAAGCGACCTATGACCGATAGTGCCCTCATTCCCCAAATGACTCCAATAATGATTGGTTCTAGTTCCGAGGCAAGATCAGTAGCTCGCCCGGATTTAGGCGAGCTTCTGGGTGAGGTCAGGTCCGATTCGGGCGAAAAAGCCACAGGCTCCATTGTCCGTGACGTTTGGGGCGACATTGGGGAGGTCGCCCATGAGGAAAGAGTTGCTAGTGGCAACGAAGAGGTCGCTGAAGAAGGCGAGGAGGTCGCTGAAGCTGGTGAGGAGGTCACCGAAGTAAATGAGCCTGAAGGTGGTCTTGAAGAAGTTACCATCGACTGGTTCCGATCCATTGACTTTCCCGAGCCTCAGCTGATCGAACATCAAGTTCCTGGCAACGTTATTCATGCATTCGATTGGGAGTAGTACGTCGCCGAGAATGTGGCGAGCTTCCCTTACCACGAACGAACTTATCGGGACGCAGCGAACAAGTCCGAATACAAGGCGAGCGAGGTTCAGAGTTTTATCAATGAGTATCAACTCTCCCAGCTTCGTGAGAAATATCGAATTCCTCTCGATATTTTTTTTGTACGCGCCAGAGAAGAATGAGCGAGCTGATGCACCTCCGGCCGGGTTGACCGCTATAAACGTGCATACTCTTGAGGCTGGACTTACACTGCCCTTGCATCCGATTATCGGTCAATTTCTCCTGGACAACAACCTCGCCATTACCCAGCTTACTCCGAATGCTTGGAGTAGTTTGTTGGCGACGTTGACGGTCTTCGGATTGGAGGGGTATGAAAATCGATTGACTTCAGCAGAGCTCAACGAACTGTTCATTGTAACCCGGCAAGCAAACGACGGCAAAGGGTATTACTACCTCAAAGCTCGCCCGGGAGAGAAGTTTCTGGGGATCCTTCCGAATAAGATCCGCAACTGGAAGTAACAATTCGTCTTTATGGGCAGAGATTGGCGAGCTACCTCCAACTATTCCGGGCGAGGAGTCCGTATTTTCTCACCTGAGGAATACAGAGAAGCTAGCAGTAGGTCGCCCCTTTCGGTGTGTATGGGTTGGATTAGATTTACTAATCTAATTTCCCATTTTTTGTAGGTTTGAAGCATCACAAATCCAGTCGGGGTAAACCTGCAATATCCCCTGAGTTTGACCTGGTACGAGCTGTTTGCTACTTGAGAGGTCACGAAGATCGGGACGTCGCCCACCTTTGCCAACACCATTGTCTCAGACTTGCCGGGCTTCACACCTTGCCGCATCATCTTATGGTTCAAGGTCCTGAACTCCCAGGTTTATAACTTACCGAAACTCGCCAGTTAGGGGGGGGTAGCTCGCCAAGTTGCTAACCAGATTTTCTTACATTTTTGCAGGTGGAGGTTGGGTTGCATTTCCTACGGTTGAGATTCTCCCAGCTTACGAGATATTAGCTCGCCGATTTGCTATGGGTCCCCCTCATCCCAACAAATTGGTCATGCCATCAACTCTTGCCTTGGAGGCGAGCAAGAAGGTGGAGCTCGCCACTAAGAAGGGCGGTGCTGGTGGGTTAGGAACTTAGAAGGGGCCAACCAAGGCCCCGGCAAAGACCCCAGCACCCGCCAAGGCACAACAGGTCACCCGGACCAATAGAGGTGGCGGACTAGGTTCTCCTACCCCCGAGCGAGCTTCTCATCAATCAAAGAGGGGTCTTCAAAGGGGCGACGAGTCAAGAGTGGGTGACGAGGATCCCTAAGATCGCAAGAGGACTAAGTTCGCCTTGCAAGATGAGGAATCCGACCCAACTGGACGAGCTATAACAAGATCTGGCCAGGGTTGGATCTGCTCAGTCCACGGCTCCTTTGGCACCCGCCCCCACACCAAGGTCACCACCTTCCGAGTAAGTAGATCGCCCATTATCATTACTTCCTTGTATTATTTTATGTCTCCACTTAATAATCTAAGTGTCTTAACCTCGCAGCTACGGCTCCATTGCCCATCCATATAGGCATGAAGCTCTTCATTCCTATGAGCGATCCTGATCTCTGACTTCCATGCGAAATATTCCTACCGGCCTCGCTTGGAACACTGTGAGCGAGGTACCAAGGTATTGGTCAACTTCTCAGTTAGCGACCTTGGAGAGACAAAACTTGATCGAGAACGCTCGACTTTCAATGCATTACACGAGTGGGCTCCTGCTCGCCAATCAAAGAGTTATCGATCAAGCGTCCCAACTGGAGGCAAGTCGCCAAGAGAGGAATGAAGCCTTCCTGAAGCTGGCGGAGAGTGTTGATAGGCTGAAGAAGTCGGTGGAGCTCACCGAGGGGAAGGTCGCAGTATTCTTGGATGTAGAAAAAAGCACCCTCGAGCAACTGGGCGAACTTCAGAAGAAATATGATGCCGTTCAGCAGAACGCTGATGCTCGGATTAGAGCTAAGAAGGAAGAGTTCGCCCAGAAACTCGCTGACAAGGATGGTGAGCTTACCGTGGTTAGGAGGGAGCTCGAGCTATAGCATGGCCTGTTCAAAACCGCCGACGAAGAGTGCACAAAGCTTAGGGAGGAGCTCTCGGCAAAGATTAACAAGTTTGTCGAGCTTCGTAATGATGCCACCTTCTCGGCGAGCTTGGATGCTGTAAGAGCCGAGGCCTCTGACAAAGGATTCACCCTATGTTATACCGAGATAATTTGATCCATTTGGTGGGCTCAGGCCCACAAAGATGATGAGATGGCAGCGGTGGTGGGTGACTTTAAGGAATGTTTAGATAAAGCCCCCTTTCCGGACGAGACGGAGCTGGACATTGGCAACCTCCCACAGCTTTGAGTTCCTCTCGACTTCGTTCTGGCACGCTTAAAAGTCATAAACACAGTGCCCGTGCCGGAATTGAACGTCATAGAGGATGAGGTCACTGGGGGAGAAGAGCGAACTCCCCCAATAATGGAGCAGATGCAAGAAGCTCTCGGGGATGCGATGCTCAACCTCAGCGAGCTAGATACGAGTGGGTGCACTGGTAATATCACCACCTTGCCTCGACTCTCTCCTCTGGCTGGTCAGAAGTTGGTGGGGAGGTCGGCCCCAGGTCGCCAACCCAGAGATCCCTACCGACGTCCCTGCCACTCCAACTCCCGAAGCCCCCGCTGCTCCAGAGACTTAGTATTTTTTTTCTTGTTTTCTTAGTGTAGCTTGTTTTTCTTTTTGTTAAGGTAGTTGGAGCTCGCCGGGCTGTGTATAGCTCGGCCAGAAGGAGCTTATTTTGTTGTTGAAAGATGGTCAGCTAGCCGACCTTTGTGGCTAGCGCAACTTCTCACACTTGGAAAATTTTCAAGCACTTTTTACTTGAAAGTTTCTCAAGTGTTTTTGAATGAAATTTGACTTTTCTGTTTCAACATGTTTTTATTTATATTTACGCACGTTATATCTTTTAATTAGCTCGTTTTTACATTATCGGTACTTATTTGTTCATCTTATTCTACTTTCAAGAAGTGAATCATTCGTTTACGTCGCTTAGGACTACGAATCGTACCTTCATTTGATTAGTACGTATTTTTCGTCTTACACCACTTAGGGCCGCGAATCGCTTGTTTTAAACCGTTTAAGGTAGCGAGTTGTACTTTTTAATTTAATTCACTTGGGCGATTTGGTTTTATGAACCTTGCCTTAGACGTTTTATCGTCTTTTATGTGAATTTCTCTAACTTAGGGCAGTAGGCGCTTGGTAATCCTTTAAGAAGGATACCTTCGCTGACCTTGGGCTCTTTGGCCTTTGCCTTGAGCTTGTTAGATTATAACGTTCGGGACCTTGGTAATAATGTAATTTACATAGGCTGCCATCAACATTTCTGATGCAAACCTTCGACTAGTCTATTACAAGTTGTAGTTCACCTCCCTCTACTGCCAACAGCTGGATATGCTCTGTTTTTCTTCCAAGTCTCTGAACTGGTGTGGGCACACGTTTGTACAATGAATCTATCATTTTGGCTCCGGAAGTCTAATCTGGTGGAACACACATGATCTTGGACAGACTCCTCAAGGAAATGTAGCAGCTTCTTTTCGTACTCCAACCCTTTCCTTGTTACTGATAGAATTTCTTCAGATGCGCTGCACTCCATATATATGATGAGGCCTTTCCTTCTGCGTTTTTGAGGTCATATGTCCCGTTTGCCCAAGCTGCGGTGACTCGGAACGGTCCTTCCCAACTTGGTCCGAAAATACCCGGTGGAGTTGCTAGCTTCCTTCTTAGTACTAATTCCCCAACTTTGAACTTCCGATTCCGAACTTGGGAATTGAAGTACTTCTCCGCTCTCCGCTTGTACGTGGTATTCTTTAGCTCCGACGAAGCTCTAGTTTCTTCAATCAGATCTTTTTCAACTGCTAGGGCTTCGTCGTTCTTCTCCTCGTCATACCCAACCACCTTCCAAGTCTTGTTTTGAACTTCCACCGGTACCACTACCTCTGTTCTGAAGGCCAAGGCAAACGGCATTTCTCCGGTACTTGCTTGGTACAACGTTCTATAAGACCATAAAATCTCCGGAAGTTCATCCCCCCAACTTCCTTTCTTATCCTCGAGATGGATCTTCAACACATGTTTCAGGATTTTGTTAACTGCTTCAACCTGGCCATTCGACTGCGGATGGTATGGAGTTGAGTAATGCTTCTTTATATTCCATGAACTGCAAAATTCTCTCAACCTCAGACCGTCGAACGGTGTCCCGTTGTCCATTATGATTGATTGCGGAAGTCCAAACCGGCACACCAAATTTTTCCATATGAAGTCGATCATCTTTTCTTGCGTCACTGTTGTAAGTGCTTCGGCTTCAGCCCATTTAGTGTAATAGTCAACTGCAACAACAACAAACTTTACACCGCCTCTGCCAGGTGGAAATGGGCCGATCAAGTCGAAACCCCATTTTACAAAAGGTCATGGGCTGAAGACCGACTTTAGTTGAGTAGCTGGGGAGTGGATATTAGGTGTGAAAAGTTGACACTTTCGGCACTTTCGCACGAAGCTAATGACATCTTTGCGAAGAATGGGCCAGTAGTATCCTTGTTTGATTGTTTTGTATGCCAAAGTTTACCCCACAACATGACTTCCGCAAATTCCTTCATTAATTTCTTCTAACACCTCGAACTCTTGCTTCTTAGACAAGCATTTGAGTAGGGGTAGAGAGAATCCATGTTTGTAAAGTTGGTCGTCTACCAAAGTATATCTGGCCGGTTGCTTCACTAGCTGGCTAGCTTCCCACTCATCTTCTGGGATTGTTCCGTCCTTCAAGTATTTTGGATCGGTATACGCCAATCTTCATCTTCTTCATCGCCTTCCTGCCCCCCACTTGAAGTCTGGTTTATCTTGTAATCAGACGTCGAAGGGTTCTTTAACTTGGTGATGACGACTTCCGTGACTTCTGCTTCACCGTTGCTGGTAGCTAGTCGGGCTAGGGCGTTCGCTTGTGTGTTCTCTAACCTTGGGTTCTGATTGATGTAAACTTCCGTAAACATCGAAATCAGATGTGCCACTATCTTCTGGTACGTCATCATTTGCTGATCTTCTGCTTCGTACTCCCCCCGGACTTGGGATATTATTAGCTGGGAATCTCTGAAAATCTGAAGATTGGTTGCCCCCATAGCTAATGATAACCTAAGTCCGGCAATCAAAGCTTCGTATTCCACCTCGTTGTTAGTTGTTCTGAAGTTGAACCAGATTGCGGAGGTGAAAACTTACCTATCTGGGCTGATCAGTACTACACCGGCTCCTGCTGCTGTGCTAGTTGATGAACCGTCAACGTAGAGGTGCCATGGAGCTATACGTCCCCTCGTCGGATCTTGCGGGAAAGTTAGCTCGACGATGAAATCAGCGAGCGCTTGTCCCTTAATCGCTGTTCGGGGAGTGTAGGTTATACCGTATTGACTAACTTCTAATGACCATTTCAACAAGCATCCCGTAGTGTCTGGCCGTTGCAATATTTTCCGTAGTGGGAACATTGTCAACACCTCTACTGGATGGTCGAAGAAATAAGGTCGTAGTTTTGTAACACTCATAACCAGTGCATAGGCGAGCTTCTCTATTGGGGTATACCGCAACTCAGCTTCGTGTAGGACTTGGCTCACGTTGTACACTAGTAAGTGTGTTTTGCCTTCTTCTCGAACCAGGACGGAACTAATTGCTACCTCCGACGCAGCTAAGTATAAGTACAGCTTTTCACCAGGAACCGGCTTCGACAGGATTTGGGTATTCACCAGGTATGCTTTGATATCTTCAAAGGCTCGTTGGCATTCATTCGTCCATTTGAAGTGGTTTTTAAGATGGAGTTTATTGGCTTTAGCTGCTTCCTTATATCTTCGTGTGTTCGCCTTGATTACCTCAAAAAATGGACGGCTCCGGTCACCAGACCTGGAGATGAACCTGTTCAGTGCTGCCAAGCACCCGGTTAATCTTTGAATCTTTGGCACAGGATCGGGTGCACTCATTTCGATTATACATTTGACCTGCGTCGGATTGACTTCGATTCCTCGCTGGCTCACCAAATGCCCCAGGAACTTCCCTGAATGTATGCCGAAGCTGCTCTTCTTGGGGTACAACTTCATGTTGTAGTGGCGTAGTATATGGAAGGTTTGCTTTAGGTGGTCGAGGTGATCCTCCTTTCGCAAACTCTTGACAACTATGTCGTCCACGTATACCTCCATAGTTTCACCAATGTGCTGATTGAACATCTTGTTCACCAACCTTTGATAGGTTGCTCCGGCGTTGATAAGTCCAAACGGTATCCTCTCCCAGAAATACATGTTTTTGTTGGTGTAGAACGCCGTATGTTCCTGGTCATCTGGGTGCATTGCTATCTAGTGATAGCCTGCAAAGGCATCCATGAATGTCATCATCTCATGGCCTGCGGTGCTATCTACAAGCTGATCAATGTGGGGTACTGGGAAGTTATCCTTCGGGCACGCCTTGTTTAATCGTGAAGTCGATGCACAGTCTCCACGTTCCATTGGGCTTCTTCACCAAGACGGGGTTTGCGACCCAATGTGGGCATAAGGCTTCTTTGATGAGCTTGTTGTCCAACAACTTTTTGACTTCCATGGTTAAAGCTGTGTACTTTTCTGGTCCGTACTTTCTTCGTTTTTGGCGAACATGCCTGCTCGTCGTATCTATGTTGAGTCGGTGACAGGCATGCTCCAATGGGATTCCCGTCATATCTTCGTGTGACCAGGCAAATACATCTAAGTTGGACATCAGAAACAGCTCCATCTTCGATCGGTACGGTTCTGGCAAATCGGAACCTATGAAAAGTTCCAAGTCCCTTTCCAGGTCCACCGAGATTGCTGTCAATTCTTCCATGGGAGTGGCCTTCCTCTTTTGACTTTTCCACCTTGGGTCGTTGATGAACTTATCCCACTCCTCTTGTGACATCTACACTGGTTCGTGACCTATACGTGGCTCGAGATCATCAGTTTTGCCTTCAACTTGAACAGGTTAACCAACTCTCGTTGCTTCTGGTGGTTCAGCAACTTGGGATGGTTCTGCAACCTGAGGAGCTGGATCAACCTCCATTGGCACTGGTTCTTGACCTCCCGCAGGTTCTCCATCTTGGGCTTCATTGACCACTTTCATGGGTGCAGGTTGTGGATTTTGCACTGGTTCCTGTACTTGGCTAATTTGAGTCTCCTCCACTCCTTCCATGGGTACCGGCTGTGTATCTTGCACAGGTTCTGGTACTTGGTCGATTTCGGTCACTGATCCCTGCAGGTCGCCTACCTCCATCAACTCAGTTTCTGTTGAGATGATGTCTAGGATGTTTGGTTCGTCTGCGGGAATCTGTACATCCTCTACAAGAATGTGAACCTACGTTGCAGCTTTCTTTGCTTGGCCATCTTTAATTTGAAGCAAACATTCACGGGCCTTTTTCTGGTCACCTTTAACTGTTCTGGCACCTTTAGGAGTTGGAAACTTGAGACAATAGTAGTAGGTCGAACACGCCGCTTTGAATTCATTTATAAAAGGGCGGCCAAGGAACCCATTGTAGGTAGACTGCTGGTCAACGACAAGGAAATCTACGAGACTAGTCAGTCTCCTTTCTGGGTCCTCGGCCGATACAAGTTGGACGCTCAACCTAATCTGGCCTACGGGGATGGTTACAGCTTCTCCGAACCCTACTATCCTAGCATTGCTAGGCTCTAAATATGACTCAAAATCGCCTAAGGTGTCTAAGGTAGATTTAAAAAGAATGTTGGTGAATGCGCCGGTGTCCATGAGCAGCTGATGAACTCGGACGTTCATGATGTTGGCGCTTATCACCAACGAGTCATTGTGGGGAGTCAGAATCCCCTCCAAGTCCACCGCGGAGAATGTCAGCTCGGCTGTGGGTTGAGTGGTGAGCCTGGAACTGGAGCTGCCTTCCTAAACCTGGTTATGGCCCAAACTTCGGCCTTTCTTTATCTTTTTGAAATGGAGGATCTCCCATCTTGGAGACCTCTGGCAGCTCCGATTACTCCTTCGAGAACCAGGAGTTCTCGAGTTGGCTCTTGATCCTGCTGAGGTTGAGGAGGTGCCCTTCGTCTGTGTCGAGGTTCACGTCGATCTTCATCCTCCTCTTCATCATCTGACACCTCCCTCCTTTCAACCTGGTTCTCTTTGTCGGTGCCTTTTTCACGAACTCAGCCAGCTTCCTGTCCTCGTAGAATTTCCACAGTGATTTAAGGAGGTCTCAGCACTCACTGGTGAAGTGGCCGATTGACTGGCGATAGGCACAGAATTTGTTGGGGTTGAGTTTCGTGCGGTCTTGATGGATCCTTTTTGGCTCGTTCAACATGGCTTTATCTTTGACCGCAGTGAAAACGTGGTCAACAGAGACGGTGAATACCTGGTTAAGCTTTTCTTAGAACTTGTCTCCGTCACCGAAAGCTTTCAAGTTCCGGGGAGCTTTGTAAGTGCCCCCGGACTTTTTCCTATGTGGCTTCTTCTCCTCTGAGGCACCAACCTCTTTCAGTAGTGCCTCCTGCATAGCCACGAACACCCCAACTTTGTGTTTAAACTCGGTGTAGGTGTTCGGGCATGCAAGGTGCATTTCCTTCCAGAGCTCGGTGCCTTTTTTGAGTCCGGCCATCACAGCGAATATTTTGGTATCCTCACTCACCGGTTAACCCTCCAGTAGTATCTTGTCGAACCTTTCCAAGTACTGCTGGTCAGTCTCATTTTCGCCTTGATGGATGTTGGCGAGCTAGTACTTCTGGGTCAAGTAAGACCCGAATCCAGAGAAGTGGGCCAAGAACTCCCGCGTGAGTTGGCCAAATGATTGAATTGACCCTGGGGCGAGGAATGAGAACCAGCGTTGAGCTCAGTCACCGAGGGTCAGCGGGAAGTTTGGGCATCGAGTCGCGTCAGTGGCACCTACTGAAATTATGTAGTCTACATACTTGGCCAAGTGGACTTTAGGGTCAGATTCGCCCTCGTATGCAGACATCACCGGGAACTGGATCTTCTTTTGAACCGGTGCTTTGAGGATGGCAGGTGCCAACGGAGATGCGAGGAGAGTGGTGGAGTCAGGTCCGACAGATTTGGCCGCTACTTGCATTTGTAGCGGCCTTTTTCAACGTGGTCAACTCGTTATTGTGGGCCACCTCCGGCGGAGGCTGTTCTAAGGTCGTACACCTCGTGGACGCACGCCCCCGTAGTCCCTCGCTCTGGTGTGGCTCATTTACGACGGGTTGGAACTGGCGTCCTCCGTTTGGGCCTAGCCTGTCAGCCGCGCGCCTCCTTAATCGGTCATGGGCGGACCTACGAGATTGTAGGTCCGATTCCCCCCTCCGGGATGAAATAGGGGCCACCACTCGTTCACTCTCTTAACGCCTGGGCCCCAATCGGACCTGGAGGACCTACCCTCTTTGCGATTGGTGGAGGGGCAGATGCTCCGGTATAAGCTGAAGCTCGCCCATCTCGTGAGCCTGGCCTATCCACTACCTTGGCCTTTCCAGCGCGCTCCCTGTGCTGGCCAGCTTGGGCGGAGCTTGCTCTTGTTCAGCAGGAAGGTCGCTGTATTGCCCCCGGGTCTGGGTGCCCTGGGTTGCCCTTGTTTGCTCCCTGGCCTCAGTTGCAGGAGTTCGCTGGGGCACTAGGGTGAGCTCGTCATGTTGCCTTTGTTACAACCTTTGAAGGGCGGCAATTGTGCGTTGGAGCTCGTCGGGATTGTTGGCGAGGTTCCTCAGGGCAGGATTTAGCTCGTCTTGAGCTGCTGAAGCTCACTGGGGAGCTCGTGGTGCTTTGCTCTTTTGGGGAGCTCGGCGCGAGGTTTCCCAATCAGCCTAGTTCTGGTGGTCGTTTCCCCTCCACCTCCTGGTAGTTGCCAAGGTATGTTCCTTTGACATTGTTCAATTCAAGTGAAGGTCGTTTAGGTCGTCAATTTCCGATCAAGGTAATTTTGTCCAGGTTTTCGTCTAGCCTTGCATGCAACAAAATTATCCAGAATCTGGTTTATTTGTGTACACGCATGCGTTTAAAAGCCTTTTTGCAGAATTTACAAGCCTAAAATCTGGGTTTTTGTCTTAAAAACTGGAGATGTATGTGAATCTTCGAGTGTTCTTGTTAAATACTCAAGAACACCTTCAAATCTTCAAATTTTTTCTCACTTTACTCTCGGATAATTTCAGAATCGGAGGTTCGGACCCTCCTTCTAGCGCCAAATTGTTGATAGATTTTACTAATTGTAGGATTAATGGCTGTTATACTGTTGAATCTTCCAAACAATTAACAAGATTATAATTTGTTCTTGAAGGATGAATATAGAGAGAGAAAGTGGAGAGCTTTAGTGAGAAAAAATAAGTGTGTATTATGAAACTTGGAGAGAGAAAGATACAAGAGAGACCTGTTTATAGGTTTGCATGTGTGAGGTGGCACCTTGTGAGCCTATTTGGCCTTAGGTGTTGATAAGTGTCCTTGACACTTGTCTTTGCTCACTACTCATGCTACCTTTTCAACGCTTGTCCTAGTACATGCCTACTTGCTTCTTATGTACACGTTGGTTATGTCCTTAGCCTCGGCGAGCTTCGGTGTAACGTGGTGATGGACTTGGGATGTGATCTTCTCCTTCTGGTGTAGTTGATCATCTGGGCGAGCTTCTGTCCTCTTTCCTGGCGAGCTTTCCCCAGTTTATTTTGGCCAGTGGTTGACTACGTTGCTCTTTAGTAGGTTGGCGACCTTCTTAGCCTTGGGCTAATTATCTTAGGATAGTTCGCCTATCAACAATGAGATCACTCAGATCAATACAAGTAGTTCCCCCTTAGAACTAGGTTCACTCAGATTCCTATTCTAAAAAGAGATTAAACTACCCTATTCACTCAGAATATAACTCACAAAGTTTTTACAAACCTCACAACGAGATATCTACACTAAGTAGAAATCAAAACAGGTGAGGGAACAACAACAAAAGGGTGTGATTCTTTCTAAGAAAATCCTAACCAACTATCCTATGAATCACAAAGATTAAAAAAATAAAGCTCTCTCAGAAAATTTGTTGGCTGTAGACTTGCTTAGGCAGAATGCTTGTATGCTCATGGTTGTTGTTATTGCTTCCTCTGAGGACTTCTTCTATTTATAGATTGAGTGGTGTGACTTATCCATTGGAAATTCAATTTTGAAATCCGGATAAGGCTCCTGTCTCTCCATTTTGCATGTGTGAAGTGGTCATCGTCCTTCACACAGGATAGTACTGATTGTACTATTGTCCTTTCCTTCAGAATTCTGGCTGTCTTGCAACTAATCTCCATTATCCTCCAGAATTAAGAAGATATCCTCCACTTAAGTACATTTTAGTGAGTGCATTAGAGTTACACTAATTGTGCTTAAAAGTCTTCATTATCTTCAAATAATCTCTGACTTGTATTTCTTCTTCAAACGGTTCTTTGCAGCTGTAGAGTCTTCAGCCTTGCAGCTGTAGAGTCCTGTCAATAAGAAAAATTGGCTGTAGAGAAACCTTACAGCTGTAGGGTCATATCTGGCTGTAGAATGATCAAGTATACAACGGCAGACTTCACTTACAACTATAAATTCTAAACACCAATTTCCTTAGCGCAAGTGTTAGATCAATAAATTCAAATTAAGCACATTATTTTGCATACATCAAAATCTAAACCAAGATACTTAACAATTTCCCCCTATTTTGATGTTGGCAAAACAAACAACAAAAGAAGCAACAAAGACAATAAGATATTGTCTAGGATAAGAAACAGAACAAGAAAAACAACAAGCAAAACAAAGCAGTGCAATAGAAGACAAAACAAAGCACAAAGCTGCATAAACTAAAAGGTTTAGGGTACAACTTACAGTAGATAATTAGACTAAAAACTAAAAAGTTTTAGTGTCTAATCTAGAACAAAGTCTTCATCTTCTTATGTGCTTGGGATCAGCATCATCTTCATCATCCTCATCATCAGTTTCATCTTGGGGCTTTAGAATTCCTTGCTCTACTAGCTTCATGTTCTTCTCATCCTCTTCAAAATATTTCTTCAGCATCATGAATTCATAGGCTTCAAATTTCTGTTCTTCCTTCTTTGATTTGAATACCCTCTTAGGCAATGGATTTCTCTTGATTTTCCCACCAAGGAGGCGAGCATTGTCTCCTTTGTATAAAGATCCATCAGCCTTCAAGTCTTTGAACTTTTGGAATCTGTCCTTCTTGAGTTTAATATTCTTGATCACTGTATGCCTGTTGCATATACTCAAGAATTCTTCCCATATGATATCAAACTCAGTCTTCATTTGCTTCTCTTTCTCAAATTGTTCTTCAGCAGGTATCATGCTCAATGGTTGAACATCCAAAGGTTGAGCAGTGACAACAGCTGTAGATTGTTCTAATTCTTTCTTTCCCTGTTTTTCCTCTTTCTCTTTCTCTTTCTCTTCCTTTTCTTTCTTCCTTTCTCTAGACTCTTTCACAGTCTGTTCCCAATAACCAAAAGGTTTTTGAGAAGTATAAGCTGTAGGTTTCTGAACTGTAGATTTAGGGAGCTTTATGATTTTGCTTCCTTGATTTCTCTTATATTATGTTAAAAACTATTTATTCTACAAAAATAAATGAATATGCAAAGTAACAACATTTTATAAGATTGTAACACACATTTACTCTAATAATAACACAAATTTGCTCCGCAGTTTGTGTTACTATATGGGTAAAGATGTGTTACTGTAGGATAAAATGTATTTTTCTTAAGAACAAACATGTTTCTTTTTTTAAATTTAATCATCATCCCTTAAAGCTAGACATATTGATTCATGTAATAACACACTTTTTACTATTTTATATGTGTTATTATAAAATAAAATAATTATTTATATACAAATAAATATATACTTAAGAAAAGGTAATATTTTTTTCTTATAATAGCACACATTTTGTTCTTACATTGTATGAAAAAATATCATGATTCCTACAAAAATATATAAGTGATATATATGTAAAAAACAATATTTGTGTTGATAGGGGAACTAAAGCGAACTACTAAGGGAAGATTAACATACTAAATAACTCAAGGCTAAGGAGCTCGCTAGTTTGGCCCTATGTCATGCCACCACCTTTGACTAGTTAACACCATGAAGAGAGAGAGAGAGAGAGAGCTCACCCAGGAGCTCGCCTAGTTGACCAAGTGCCACGTCACCAACATCTGACCAAGTGACCATCAAGGAGAGAAGGAGCTTGCATGGGAGTTCGCCCAGAGCTCGCCTAGTACCAGAAGTCATGACCTGATCCCACTACCATCATCACATCCCAGAGCAACACAAGGCAAGGGAGCAAGTCTATTGTATTTGTAACGCTTCAATTTCAGACGTGTATATCTGACACTCTAAAATTTGAGTCATCAGTTAGTAACCAAAAATCTTAGCTTAAAAATCCTATTTTAATGTAATAACATTGTCATTTCAACAAGCAGTGAAAGTTAACATGCTTTTATATATAAAATGCAGCATTATTTTTATTAATTTCTCACTCATGGAAATTCGATTTTGAGATTTCGAATATACTATGATCATTTACTTTGTGATTAGATCGATTCTATAATATTTAATTTTTCAGAAATTAAATTTTTACTAATTATTTTATTTATTAAAAATGAGCATTACACAACCTCATTTGATAATAAATAAATAAATTCAAAACAAATTTTCTCAACATTCTGCACAATCAGCTGACCGTCAACTTGTTCTTGATCAACTTCTATCTCTATGTTTCAGTATAAGTTTTGTCACTCAGGGATTCTGAAGAAGACATATGAAATTATGTGATACTCCGGACGTCTATTACAACATAGATCCTTTTTTGACTCATTGTTTGTTGATCGCCTTTAATCGTAATTGTATCTTTAAGAGTTGGAAAGTTGAGGCAATAATAATACGTTAAAATAGTCCATGGCTAATCTAATTTTTCCCAATGGGATAGTTAAGGCATCACTGACACCCATAATTTGTTGAGAATTATATATTTTGGTATTACTATCGAAATAAATAATATGGAAATACTAAAGAAATAGAAAATAGAAGAAAATATTTTCGGTCCAAATACTCATTTTACAAGTGCTAAGTTAAAAAAAAAAAAAAAGCCCCTCTCTCCATTAAATACTCACATTACAAGTGCTATGTCTATAAAAAAGCCCCTCTCTCCATTAAATTAATACTCACATTGCATGCTAATTTCTTGCTCCATTTGTAGGGAAACATTTACACATATGTGAGGAAGATGTGCTATTCCATTCCGTTGACTATGTAGCTAACTGGATATGAAAGTCCGGTCTATTTTAGAAGAGAAAGAAACAGAAGGTTGAGAAAGAGAGGTGGATTCCGAATAGAAAGTTTGTAGTGGTGAGGGTGTATATATATGATGAAAAGACCATATAGTCAGAACTGAAACCTAAATGATATTATGATTTCACCTACATCTTGTATAGATGAAAAATCATATATATATGGTCATGCAACCATTCATAGATTTACCAGAAATCTCCAGTTCTTTCCTATACTTTCAACTAACACAAGATGAGTCAAAATTATAAGAGTAATAAATGTGAGATATGAAATAAATATGAGATTGAGAAAATCTGTAAAAAGTAAATGATATGAAATTGATAAAATAAAAAATTTTAATGGATCTTTTCAATTTCATACCCATTTTGAAAATCATAGATTGCATGGTGCATTTGCATTTATATATATGACGGATTAAGTATTTAATATACAATAAACTGTCTATGATGAATGAGTGATTTTTTTTTACTATTTCGGAAATAAAAATAAAATAGAGTGATAATGATAAATACAGAAAAATGAGAAAAGAAAAAGATAGATGTCTAGAAGTGAATTAGACGAAAAAAAAAAGGGAGAGACAATTATCACATATATGAATGGGTAAATGAGAATAATGAGAAAAATTGTAAGAGAGTAACTCAAATTTATAGGTGCAAGGGTGAATAATATAGGCAAATAACAATTAATACTAACATATCTTAATACGAAAAACAAGACAACAGAATTTAATTATATGAGAATACCACATAAATGTAACATATTCTATTTATCATATAAGGGTTCATTTGGTTCAATGGATAAGATAAATAACTCAAGATAGATTAGGCAAGATTATTAATATATTTGGATTGATGGATTAAGATAATTAGTAATGTAAGATAATTTCATTTGAATGTTTGGATTGTAAAATTAATAATAAAAATATATGCAATTGACAATTTTGTCCTCTATATCATAAACAAAAATAAAGTGAATTATGATTCTCCTTTCCAATATAAGAGGAGTATTTTAGTAAAAATAAACACAATGTATTATTATCATACCTCTTCCCTAAGATAATATTATCTTTCATTCATAAGATAATTGAATTTTAGTTTTGGACTTTTAATTAATCTTGGACTTTTGTCCATTAAACCAAACATCAAATTAGATAAGATAATTTAATTTATCTTAGCTTATCTAACGAACCAAATGAGGCCTAATTGTAATTATATGATCTATGAATTTGTGGAGTTCCAACCTTAATACATAAATAACACAAAAAAATTTATGAAAAAGTTTCATAGTATTAAACTTATACCACAAGATTTACTTACTGATGCCATTAGTTATACTCACTAATATATATTTAACATTGTAGTATCAGCAAATACATTTTTAAATTCAACCAACAGTTCAATTGTCCGCCAAAATCAAATCAGAATATACAAAAAGATGTAAAATAAATATGAAATAAATAAAAACCAATCACAATATGAATATTCCTAAACTACGTACTTCCATGTCTCGAAAATTCAATTGATCCTGTTTTGAGTTTTGAATATCTGAATTTGAGTTTTGAAAATTATAATTTCTTCTAATTTGAGTTTTAAATAATTTTTAAGGCTTAGTCTTATATGTACCAGTGGCACCGTGTAATTCAAGTTCATTTTTTAAAAGTTACACAAAATACTATTGAAAAGTCACACATTTTATTACTGAAAAGTGTATCTTTGTTGGTCCCTTAAAGTGGTCAAGGTCTAGAGGGGGGGTTGAATACACCTTGAGTCCAAAATCAGATGTTCAAACTTTTTCAAATAAGAGGAATTCTAGAACCTTACAGTAGCCTCTTTAAGTTCAAAAAGATAAGTCTACAAGAGTTTTAGAAACTGGACCACAAAGGTTATAGTTGTGGACTTAAAGAAGTTTGCAGCTGCAGAGTTTAAAAACTTGCAAAATAAAAGATCACCTGTAGACAAAATATCAGAGGAGTTCTCACAATTAAAATTGTATTGAGAATACTCTAATTTGCAGCGGAATAAAGTGAGTGTTAATAAAAAACAATACAAACAAACTTAACAGCTGAGTGACTTATGAAAGTCTACAGCTGTAGAGTTAGTTTTTCTCTGTGACAAACATAAAGTTTTATGCACTCAGGTTTCAAAACAATGATGAATGTAACAAGGAAATTAAATATGCAGGACAAGAATTTAAATGACAGAAGGTAAATAGACCAGATTTATAGTGGTTCAGGGTCTATAAAAGACCACCTACATCCACTGTTACACCACTCACGTGCCAAATTCACTAAGATGTGATCACTAAGATCAATACAAGTAGTTCCCCCTTAGAACTAGGTTCACTCAGATTCCTATTCTAAAAAGAGATTAAACTACCCTATTCACTCAGAATATAACTCACAAAGAGTTTTACAAAAACCTCACAAAGAGATATCTACACTAAGTAGAAATATAAAGCGGGTGAGGGAACAACAACAAAAGGGTGTGATTCTTTCTAAGAAAATCCTAACCAACTATCCTATGAATCACAAAGAATAAAACAAATAAAGCTCTCTCAGAATATTGTTGTCTGTAGACTTGCTTAGACAGAATGCTTGTATGCTCAGGGTTGTTGTTGTTGCTTCCTCTGAGGACTTCTTCTATTCATAGATTGAGTGGTGTGTCTTATCCGTTGGGAATTTCAAATTTAAAATCCGGATAAGGCTCCTCTCTCTCTATTGGCATGTGTGAGGTGGTCCTCATCCTTCACACAGGATAGTACTGATTGTATTATTGTCCTTTTCTTCAGAATTCTGGCCTCCTTATAACTAATCTTCATTATCCTCCAGAATTAAGAAAATATCCTTCACTTAAGTACAGTTTAGTGAGTGCTAGAGAGCTACACTAATAGTGCTTAAGGGTCTTCATTATCTTCAAATAATCTCTGACTTGTACCATCTCTTCAAACGGTTCTTTGTAGCTGTAGACTTTAATCTTGCAGCTGTAGAGTCCTGTCAAATAAGAAAAATCGGCTGTAGAGAAACCTTACAGCTGTAGGTTCATGTCTGGCTGTAGAATGATCAAATATACAGCTGCAGACTTCACTTACAACTATAAATTTCAAACACCAATTTCCTTAGCACAAGTGTTAGATCAACTTATCAATTAAACACATTGTTTTGCACACATCAAAATCTAAACCAAGGTACTTAACAATCTTTAATGCTGTAATTTTTCAGTAATAATTTGTATAACTTTTCAATAATAAAATTGTATAACTTTTTTAAAATACACTTGAGTTGCACGGTGCAAAAGACTTGCTCTTTTTATAAAGCGTGTATTGAACTCCTATGAGTAACCAATATCACAGTTGCACACACAAAATAATATAATACATTATCACTTACTCTTACAATTTTCATAAATTTCAGATATGTAAGGATTTTTTTGAGTGGTCCTAATTTTTTCAAAGTTACTCAACTCAAGTAACCATACTCGATTTTTTTTTGCTTTCCATTCTTTGCCCATCTTTGTAACTTTTAGATGTTTTTTTCAAAAAAGACAAAGATTTTATTAATAAAATGATCATAAATAATGCTTAATTAGAAATCATAAAAGAATCAGGTGGGTTAGCTCACCTTGCACACTAAACTTCATATTTTAGTGAGTGACTTAAATTCGATTCATTTTGGGAACGAATTAAGGGAGATATAAAGTGACTTGGGAGAAAATTCTTGGAGTATTTGGACACTTGGTGAACTAACTCTAACTACTAAATAACTAACATTTATTGATAAAAAATAGTAGTCATAAAAGAAAATATTGTAAAAGCTATCCTAAACATCAAGACTCACTAGCACCATCTACAAACTTATAAAGACAAATCAAGGGATTTGAGATCTAAATTTTCATCTCGAATCATGTGATTGAGTTAATTCTATTTCTTGTGATCTAACTATATGATTACTTCCATCACTCTTTAGACTTATCCTCGAGCATTCTCTAATACATAAAAATATTATGATAATATCATTTTATCTTATTTCACCTGAGATCATCAAATCAAGTATATATAAAGCTGATACCATAAATAGTGACGAAAGACCAAGTTTGAATTATTAACGCAGCGAGACGAGTGATAAAAACAAAGCGGTGAGCTCTTTGAAATATAAATAATAATAATAATAATTAACTAAATATATTTAATCTCTATCTCCATGATGTTCTTTCATTTTGAAAGATTTGTCCTTAAATTAGCCTGAGTTTGTATCTCCAGTAGTAGAAGTGAGGCGAGGTCCGAGGCAATGGCACAACGGAGGAACAGAGTTAGAGGCTAATAGCTTACAACGAGATTGATCCTGATCTAGGCTGTGTGGGCTTGATCGTACGTGCATTGGGGTTCAAGTTTGTGGATCCTGACAGAGGAGTGTACGTGGGGCGTCCAAAACCTAGATTTATAGGGGGTTTACCTTACATCAGAATTGAAAAATTCTAAGGCTCATATATCTGAAGATGGTGGTGTTGTGGGTGGAATTTGGCCATTGCCCATTGAACGTTACTGATGAAATATAAATAACAATAATAATTAACTAAATAATTTTAATCTCTATCTCCATCACTTATATATGTAACATTAAGGTATTGAAAATACACACTTACCTATGTTTGTTTGACATATGATTTTAATGGAAAGTTATGCATGATATTATATATCTTTATTTTTTTCCATTGCTTGCAGGATTCAAATTATTAATTAATTTTTGTAAATATTTGTAATTGACTTAATATTGTGGTAACGTCATAAGAGTAATTCATGGAAGAATAAACATACATTCATATACCACAAATTCTGATGAATTGGAGTTCAAGATTACACCTGTTTAGCGTGGAGTTAAACAATCATGATAGGTTTAGCATGTCTTGGTTCACGTTTCACTTCATGAAGTTAAAACAATTAGCTTTTGCTTTCCTTAATTTGTTTTTGTGAAGTTACACGTATTCATTGTGAAGGTAACATTCATGTTGATCGCTTAATTAAGTTAGATTCATCATATCATGATTGGTATACTCACTTGATGCATTTATTGCCACTTAATTTCTTAATTTTCTTTATCTATATTGCTTTCCACGTGTTCATTGCGAAGGTAACATACATGTAGCTCAATTAGCTATACGTAAAGTTCCACGCACCGTGGTTCATATATTTCTTTCATGAAGTTATACTCATTTAATATTTTACTTTTCAATATATGCTTGGATTTACTTAATTTGTTTGGGTGAAATTACACATATTCATTGTGAAGGTAACATTCATGTTGATCGCTTAATTAAGTTAGATTCATCATATCATGACTCGTATACTCACTTGATGCATTTATTGCCATTTACTTTCTTAATTTTCTTTATCTATATTGCTTTCCACGTGTTCATTGCGAAGGTGACATACATGCAGTTGAATTAGCTATAAAGTTCTACATGCCGTGGTTCATATTTCTTTCATGAAGTTATATTCATTTAATTTTTACTTTTCAATATATGCTTGGATTTACATGTACTTACTGTCAAGGTAACTTGCATGCATGCTGTTCACTTATCTAAGTCGGGTTCAACATCATGATTCACATTTATTTTAAGCAATTTAGTCCATGTTAATTATTATTTTCTTTTATTTTCAGGGATTAACTAGGGCTTGTTAATATTCAATATATATGAATTTACTTTTACATTATATTAGTTATAATTATTACTTTTATCCATAAGATCACTAATTTGATTTTTCTTCACTTTGAGCGGAGCAGCAAGAATACTTTTGGTTTGCTTTCTATTGCCCTTCTTGGTCTTCATGTGCTATAATTGTGGAGATCTTTTGACAAAATAGACCAATTGCATATTCATTTGCAATGTGACAAACCTAACCAATACTTGTAAAAACTCACTTTTTGAAAAGAAATATTTCTCACAACCAATTTAGATGAAACAAGTAAATAAACAAGTGCAAGCTAATTAAATAAACTAACTTTCAAGCGTGAAAGTGCAAGAGTTGATGATATGCTCCGACTATGATCATTAAGATTATTCTGCCTATTAATTAGTCTAAACTAATTTAAGTCTAAGCTAGCTTGTGATCAACTTGAACTGTTAAGAGCCTCTGCATCTTTAAGCAAAACATTCGTAGACAAGTTATTATGCATTGTTATTAATCATTCATTTGTTGGGATAAGCGCCTCTAGAGCTCTCATTCAAACTTTCAAGATAAATTAAATTTCTAAGATGGTGAATATTCTAATTATTTCCCGTTAAGGTACTTAAACTATCATATTTGTCTCTCACAGATTATTACTACAACATTTCATCTTGTCGTTCTTAGCTAATTGGCTAATTTGGTTCATTCATTAGCCCAATTCATAAGACTCACAACCTAAAAATCAAATAATTGCATTAATTAATTCCTAATACCTAATGGTTTTAAGCATACATGAAATCATTCTAATGAGCAACAAAAATTCCTAAGCTATAAATCTCACATACCAATTAATTCGATGGAACTCAATTAATCTAATCCTAATAGGGGGTCTTTCATCTTTTCGAAGATAGTAAAGTAAATAAATCTTTTCTAATTCTTGAAAAACCTACAATTACAAAGTAGAATGATAGATAATCAGTGCCTCTTTCACACTCTTTCAGCTAAATAAAACAATTCTTCACACAAATATCAAAACTGACGACCTCCGTTTCTTTTTCAATTCAGAGAAATTAAAATGAAAAGGAAAAAATGAAAGGGTTCATCATTTGATGCATTTACGTACTATCATTTAATTTATTTTTTTATTCATTATTCTGTACGTGTTCATTACGAAATTAATATACATGCTGACTTACTTAACTCTAACTTAGACTCTACAAACCATGGTTCATTCTTTCATGTATCTCGAATAACTTAATTTTGCTTTTCAATATATGCGTGGATTTGCACAAATATAATTTAGAACAAAAGTGAACAATTTTTTATTTAATTATTAATGTTGATTATATATATATTATTGTGAAGTATGATTGTGTAATAATAAATTATATATTTAACTGAATTATAAATACATCTGTGTTGATATATATATATATATATATATATATATATATATATATATAATTAATTAAAAATCTACGAACTAAATAGTAAAAAAAAAATAGCTTTTGCACACAATAAAAATTAGGAATTGAAAATATATAAATAATTAAACAGAAATAGATCTATAAATTTAATTTATCAATTAACGATGAACCAAAGAGAAAAAAAAAATGAAATTTAAGCATCCCTAATCTACCTCATGATTTTATTTTATTTTTTTGTCTATATATATTTATATTTGTGTGCTAATGCACTTATCGATGAATCTTGAATTTAGAAGGATCCAAATTGTGGAACTATTTTTCAAACTATGAAAGAGCTCTTAGTTCTCCCTTGGTTTCTTCTCAACAAGTCTTCCTTCTCTTGTACAAAGTCTTCTTCTTCCTTTGCCTTCTTTCCTTTTTTGATTTATTTTTATTTTTATTTTTATTCAAGGTAAGACTTATAATATTTTACAAAAGGCAAACATATAAATTAAAAATATATATATACATACATAAGCAAACAGAAAAGACAAGGTACAATATTACCCTTTGAAGCAACCATTGACAATCGGAACAATTGCCAAATTTGAAACCTCAGTAACATTCTTCTGATGATGTATTACATATTAAGGCCATCAAATTATTTTGCGTATCAAATAACACAAGGCAATTCTTTATTCCGAAAATTCAATGAGACTGAGAAAACCTGTTAAAATAATATAAAATTAGGAGTACAAATTTTTTCCTTAACAGATTTTCTCAATCTCATATCAATTTTAGAAATCATGAATTGTCTTAAGCATTTGATGAAATGTGAATATATTTGATATCTCTATTCAATATATTTTGAAGTGTTCAAAATGAGAAATTGCAATATATATATAATGCTTATTAAGAAATCTCAAGCACATTCAAGCCGTGAAAAGTGAGAATGGGAGCAGAGCTCACTTACGAATTTTGATTGCATCGCTCAGTCCCTCAATCCAAAGACCTCTATGAGCAGATATTTTTTTATCACTATTTGAGAAATGAAAAAAAAAATAGAAGAATTTTTTTATCACTATTTGAGAAATAAAAAAGATCAAAAAAAAAAAAGAGAAAAAGAAAAAAAATGTTTAGAAGTGAACTACAAATAAAAAAGAAAGAAAGTTATCACATATATGAGTGTGTAATGAGTAAACTTATTAGAGAGTACCCATATTTATAGGTGGAAGGATGTATAATGCAATTATTTATGGAAAATAACAATTAATACTAACATATCTAAATATGAAATAAAAGATAAACAAATTTAATGAGATAATAATCTCATAAATGTATTAGATTATATTTATGATGACACAATGAATTTATGGAGCTCCAATCCAATTACATTTTAGGGTAATTCAAATAATTAAATTGCTAGCTTTTTTCAAATTACAATCTTATCCAAATATTTGAATTTTAGCAAAAAAGAAAACTCTGATTATATATTAGGTTGTAATTAGAACGAAGAAACAAATTTATTACTGTCCGAAAATGATAGTTTACCTATCTAACAATAAATAATTAATTGTATATTGCACTTATATATAGATTGGTTCAGATGATAATTCATAATTAATTCTCATTTTTTGGAAGATTGAAATTGACCTTTTGGTTATAATTTCTAACAAATTTCAAGTTGAGGTTTTGTTTCCAACTATTTCTAAGTTTAGAGTAGATTGTACATTGTGAAAATATTGTAATATTATTTGCAGTATTAACCCTATATTACAGATTAATTGCAGAAAAAATTACCACTTTTTTGCTAAGTTTAATTTAATCTAAACTTTTATATATATAGGCAAAATAAACCACCATTTTTTATTTTTTTTGCACTGTAAATTTCAGGCAGGTTGTCTTTGCCCGAAAGATGATGTGGGTATAAAAATCATCTCCTTTTATTACAATACCATTAATTTTGAAAAATATAATTTAAATAAAAAGGTACACATATATAATCTTAATTTTTAAAATTACATTTTAAACTAAAAAATTATTTTAAAAAATTATACTCCCTCCATCTCGAAATATTCTCACACATTTTTGAAATCATCCTCATCATTTTAGAAAAGTGTGAAGACTATTTTAGGACGGAAGAAATTGTAATTATATAGTTTAGAATCATAAGTATACATGAATTTTAAATTTTTTAAGAAACATATATAATATTTTTATTTTAAAAAAACATATATTTTTATATATAAATTTTGAATTGTTGTAAATAAATCATTGGCCACTGCCCGTTGAACATTAGTGATGAGTGCAACAACGGGTTGGGAAAGATTTTGATCTGTAAATGGGTGGTTTGCAGAACTGTTGAAGCGTCGTGATGGTGATGGCATAGGCTGTTATTTGGTGGTTGTCGGCTATGTAGAGGTGTCATAGTGGGGGTATGATTCGAAAAATTGGATTAGAGTGGAAAAGCTAATTATTGTCCGGAAAGGTTGATGTGGTGGCCCAAAGGACTTGGTTGACGGATATGGTCCACGGCTTCGAGCTTGATTTAAAAACTAGAATGTTGTTCTGAGTATGGTTGTGGCCATATTGTTGCGGCCAACAATGGGATGGCTGTGGAAAAGTTGTCGGCGTGTTTCCTCTATGAGAGTCGCTGTCGAAAATTTCATCGACAGTGGCTTCCAGTTGAGGCCAAGGAAAATTAAATTCCTCTTCCATATCGCTAAAATCACAGATCACCATTGATAATCCGTGTGATTGGTATGACTCCTGATATCAATTAACACAGTGAGAACAGTGATATAATCGTATCAACTGTTGATTCAATTTATATATGCTAGAAGATACCATCTTGTGATTATAGTTTGTTAATCCATTGATTCCAATTGAATATTAGAAGAACAATAACTAAAAATACAACAAACAATGATTAATCCAATTCAATTCTACAATAAATTCAACTCCATTACGATAATCTTGTCGCTCCTATTTATAATAACTAACTAGGATTTCAAGTATTAAAGCTCTATCACTACAACATAATGGACATTATGTAACACAAAAAAAATGTTACATAAAACATATAAAGTGTTATCTATTATAAATAGGTAACACTTTTAGGGCGTTGCACTTACCCGTGTAACCTAAAGTCTAATGTAACACTTTTTTTATTTTTTGTATCACTTTAAAAAAAGTGTTACGTTTTATATGTAACACCTATTAAATGTTACATACGAACTATAGGTAACACTTTTTGAAAAAAAAAATTGTAGTTCCTGGGTTTTGATCCTTGTACCTTTTGAATTTAAGTTTTCAACACTTACCATCTTGGCTATCCCATTATATACTATATATTTTGAACATCAATTTTATTTAATTCATTATCACTTTTTTTACTTTATAGTTATATAATTAAAATATATTTATTTATTATGCAATAAATTATTTTAAATTATAGATAAATTTTATGTACATGATTTTTTGCATATATATATATATATATATATATATATATATTAATTATTTATTAAGATATTTACTAAAGAATATAATAAATTATTATACACAAGGGCATATGTTTATATATGATTAATATATTTATTTTATAGTTACCAATTGAGTAGATTTTATATAATTAGATATATATAAATATTTAAATAATAATATCAAGTGTAACAAAAATATATATGTTACACATATAAAAGTATTACTTAAAAATATTACACATGATAAAGTGTTACGTATAATGTGTTACCTTTATAAAAGTGTTACCCAAGAAGTGTTACATATGTGAAAGTGTTACCTAGATATGTTACCTTTGTAAAAGTGTTACCTAAAAAGTGTTACTAATTTAAAAGTGTTGCATTTAAGTGTTACAGATGTATAAAGTGTTACAGAATATATAAATTAGAAATATGTTACCAAAATGTGTTACATAAACTAAAAGTGTTACAATAAAATGTTACATAAAATCATTTATGTTGTAGTGAAAAGTCCGATCCAATAACTTCATAACTCTAAACAAAGCCCTAAACTCTATGAAATATAAATAACAATAATAATTAACTAAGTACTTTTAATCTCTGTCTCCATCACTTATATATGTAACATTGAGGTATTGAAAATACTCATTTACCTATGTTGTTTTGATAATTGATATCAATGTAAAGTTATGCATGATATTTTGTCTCTTTATTATTTTTATCCATTGCTTGCAGGATTAAATTTTTATCCATTACTACTTAATTTTTAAATTTTTTTGTAATGGACTTGATGTTGTGGTCGCATTGCTAAAACATTAGAGTAATTCATGGATGATTAAACATACATTTTTATATACCACAAATGTTATGTGAATTGGAGTTCAAGATTACACCTATTTAGCGTGGAGATAATAAACTTGTTAGTTTTAACATGTCATGGTTCACATTTCACTTCAACAATTAAATTTTGTTTTCCTCGAAATTTATCTATGTGAAATTACACGTATTCATTGTGAAGGTAACATTCATATTGATCGCTTAATTATTATTGATTCGTCATATCGTGATTACTACATTTAATTGATGCATTTATTGCCATTTCAAATTTTTAATTTCCTTTATCTTTATTAATTTCCACGTGTTTATTGCGAAGGTAACATGTATGCTGCTCAATCAGCTATACGTAAGATTCTACATGTTATGGTTTATATTTTTTTTCGTGAAGTTACATTCATTTAATTTTTACTTTTCAATATATGCTTGAATTTACATGTATTTAGTGTGAAGGTAACATGCATGCTATTCACTTAGGTAAGTTAGGTTTAGCACATCGTAGTTCACATTTATTTTATGCAATTTAGTTCCTGATAATTATTATTTTCTTTTTATTTGCCGGGATTAATTTGGGCTTGTTAATATTCAACATATATGAATTTAATATTACATTATATTATTTACAAATATTTCTTTTATATGTAAAATTACTTATTTGATTTTCCTTCACTTTGAGCGGAGCAACATGAATACTTTTGATTTGCTTCAATTTTTTTCTTCTTGGTCTTGATGTAATGATTGTGGATATTTTTTTTAATTGTGTATTTTTTTAAAAAAAAAAAACCCCCCCCCCCCCCCCCATTAAGGGGGTTTCTGCGTCATTAATATTTCTTGTTCATTCTTTCTATTCTGACATTAAATATGCTAATTATTTGTTTTGCTGCTCACTTATTTGATTTTGAGTAATTTTCCTAAAATGGAAACTGGCAAATTTTGTTGTAGGTTAAACCATTTTTAGTGAACTAGAAGCCCATACAATTACACGTTGTCAAAACATTATATAACTCTAAATTTGAAGTTTAATTTTTACAATATTACAATTTTATGTACAAATTAAATTGTATTATTTACTTAAGCACATGATTAAATTTTCCGAATATAGATATATCTTCCGTTATATTTACAAATTTAAAAAAAAAAATTGACTTTGAAGAAGAAAAAAAATGGTGTAGGATACAACAAAATGATATATACAAAATACTCAATTAAGAAAAGTATCAAAATCAATCAAATAAGTAGACCATTCCCTAGATTTGAATTCTACAACTAAGAAGTTACTGAGGGTATATTTGGTTTAACGGATAAAATTATCTATGTGCAAAAACTATACATATTTTGGGTGGATAAATGTTAATTTTATCCTTTAAACAATATACCCTTTAAAAGTTATTCAAAAAAATAAATTAAAATCATCACCAAAATAAATAGTACGAAAATACCAAATAATAAAATAGAAGGAAATATCCTGTGTAATTTCAATAGTGAAAACTAAAAATACTTACATTACAAGTGCTATGTTCCAAGAAATAAAAAAAAATTCAATAAAAGTCTCTTCAAATACTCACATTACAAGTGCTATATATGTATACTAAAACACCAACAAAGAACATCTTTTCTCCAAATACTCACATTACAAGTGCTACATTGTACAAATTTTCAATCCATAAAAAACATCTTCACATGTGTTTCTTAGACCCAGGATGCATTGACATATATAGGTGAAACTAAAGTTGTTTGCTAATTTCTTGCTTTTTCTGGTACTCGATATATATACGACTTATAAATCGAATAATCGGGAGATCCATAAGCCACCGTCCATAGTGGCGGACTTATTTCAAGCTAAGACTCTATATGGACTGATCAATTTCAGGAATTCATAGAATCTTGTGAATCTATTTTTTGTTCTTATATAGGGAAATGAATTACACATATGTGGGGAAGATGTGCTATTCCATACAAGAAACAACTCCAATTTCGCTGAGGCTATGTAGCTAATCGACTGGATAAGAAGATCCTGTCTTTTTTAGAAGAGAAAGAAACAGAAGGTTGAGAAAGGGGTGGAGTCTAAAAAGAAAGTATGGAGCAGTATATTGTGTGAAAAGACTATACAATCAGATCTGAAACATAAATGATATTCCGATTTCACCTCCATTAAGTGGAGGTGAAGGTCGTATATATTACGGATCTGCAGTTCTTTACACAGCTTATGAGTGTCATATTGTCAATATAACACAAGATAACAACTCAAGAGTTTCATGAATAATATATATGCATGTGAGATTGAGAAAATATGACTGTGAAAGAAACATGAGATTGAGAAAATATGTTAAAAATAAATGTTATGAAATTGATAAAATCAAAATCTTTAATGGTTCTTTTCAATTTCATACACATTTTGAAAATCATAGGCTACGTGGTGCACTTGTATTTGAATTTATAACAGAATAATTAGTATTTAATATACAATAAACTGTCCAAGATTAACGAGTGATTTTTTCTCATTACAAGAAAATGGAACATAAATATCACCCACAAGAAATGTGAAATACACTGCTCGTGAAATTCGGTTGCCTCACTCTTCAAAGACTTGTATAAAAGGATATCTTATACTACTTTAAAAATAAAAATAAAGTATAGAAAAACGATACAGAAAAGAAGAAATGAAAAAGAAATATATCTAGAAGTGAATTAGAAGAAAAAAGAGAGAGAAGATTATCACATATATGAATGTGTTAATTTGGAGAAGAGTGAGAAAAATTGTTAGAGAGTAACTCATCTTTATAGGTGCAAGGATGAAAAATATAGACAAATTACAATTAATGCCCATATATCATAATATGAAAAATAGACAAAAGAATTTAATTATATGACAATATCTCATAAATGTAACATATCCTATTTAGCATATAATATGACCTAATGAATTTATGGAGCTCCAATCTAAAATTTTAAATAAGAGATACACTCATTTGAAATATTTTACAGTGTAAAATATACCATATTAAAAAATTGTGTGTCCTTAATCGGGTCGGGTCAGATTTGATCATTTTCTTTTAAAATTTTCACAACTATAATTTCAGATTTTTTCGCTCCCAGGTACTTTATAATTTGCAAAAATGTATGTTACTAATAGGTAAAATGTGTGTTACAAAATATTTTTTTCTTTAGATATATTCATTTGTTTTTATAGAAATAATATTTTTTCATACAATCTAATAAAAAATGTGTGTTACTATAAAAAAATATTATTTTTTCATAAATATTTATAAGAAAACAATATATTTTCTTATAGTAACACACATTTTGCTCTTCTATTATACAAAAAATTATTTATTATATAAAATAAATGAATATGTATAGAAAAAGAACAACATTTCAGAAGATTGTAACACACATTTGCTCCTCAGTTTGTGTTACAATATAAGCAAATGCGTATTACAATATGAGCAAATACGTGTTATTGTAGGAGAAAATGTACTTTTATAAGAATAAATATGTGTTTTTTAATTTAATCACCATTTCTTTAAGTCTAGGTATATTGATTCATATATTAACACCCTTATTTGCTATTTTACATGTGTTATTATACAAAAAAATAATTATTTCTATACAAATAAATGAATATTTATGAAAAACCAATACGTTTTCTTATAGTAACACACATGATTTTTCTCTTATATTATGTTAAAAATTATTTATTCTATAAAAACAAATGAATATTTGCAAAATAACAACATTTTATAAGATTTTAACACACATTTGCTCTAATAGTAACACATATTTGCTCCGGAGTTTGTGTTACTATATTGGCAAAGATGTGTTACTGTAGGATAAAATGTATTTTTCTTAAGAACAAATATGTTTCTTTTTTTTAAATTTAATCATCATCCCTTCAAGCTAGATATATTGATTCATGTAATAACACACTTTTTACTATTTTATATGTGTATTATAAAATAAAATAATTATTTATATACAAATAAATATATACTTATGAAAAGCTAATATTTTTTCTTATAATAACACAGATTTTGCTTTTACGTTGTATGAGAAAATGTCATGATTTCTACAAAAATAAGTGATATATATGTAAAAAAATTATTTTGTCTGATTGTAACACATTTTTTTCCTTAGAAAAACCTAGAAATTGTACTTGTACGAGAATTTGAGAAAATTACCCAAATTCGACTCGACCCGACCATGAATTCACAAATTTTTTATATATATATTATGTTTCACACCATAAAATATTTTATATATGTAATTTTTTGTTTTTAATTAAATATATGACATAATTATTATATTAGAGATCCATCTCATGAATGAGACCGTCTTAAATAAGACTTCTCTTGTGTAAATATCCTAGTGTATTGAATTAGAATTTCTCATGCAAGACTCCTTCTTGTATACCATGCAATTAGGGTATGTTTGTTTCTGGCCTCAACCGAATGGATTCGCACTTTGGTATCCACACTTCCTACGAGTTTGAAATATAAAATAAGAATTTCAAATCTCCATTCCAATTCACACCTAAAATTACCTATATACATACCAATTACTACTGTTCACAAAATCCTATATAATCACATCATCATTTTTTACCATCTATTCATTATCTCTTCCACTTTTCTCTCACTCAATAAAATAAAATCTCACACTATCAAAATTTCAAAACAAACACATAATTATAATATTCATCAAGATTTTTAAATCCTATAATTTTAGAATCATAAGTTTACTTGCAAACCTAAATTCCAAAATTGACATACCTTTAGTGTATTGATAGTTTTTGTTTTTTTAAATGGTATAACATGAGATGAATAGTGAAATTATTATGAAGACATGTAAGCACCTGCATATACATGATGAAATATACTCAAATCGTTGTTAATATTTAATTTACAATAAAAAGAAATTTCGAAATTGGATATAAAAGTTATTATTATGGGAGGTTGTGTTTTAGTGGATATATACATTTAGATAGATTCAATTAATAAATTTGTATTAATTTGTTTGTAATTGGATTTTATGTAAGATATTGTAAAATTTAATGATTTTAACTACATTCTTAAGACATGTCAATTTATAATAACGTCTGAACAAGTTTTATATAAAATTTATACCACAAGATTTATATATTTATTGATATCATTAGTTATATTCATTAACATCGTATATATTTTACATTTTGGTATCAATAATTATTATTGTATTAATAACTATATCTTGTGATATGACATGTAATCCTGTCGTCTAAACAAAATGACATCTCTGGGGCTAAATCAATTCTACAAACAGTTCAATTGTGCTACCACAATGAAATCATAATATACAAAAGATGTAAAATAAATAAAGATGAATTAAATAAAAACCAAACAGAATATGAATATTCCTACTGTTAATATTGCCTATCTATTTGTATTTTATTCAGTAAAAATGAATTGAGTTGTAGTTACAGATATAAATAGGAAATGAAGAGATACTAGAAGCTTCTGTAACTACCTAACAAACCCTAACAACCTACTGATTAATTTGACTAATTATGATAGCCATATAGAGCATGTAATCAGCTATTAATGGTGAAACTATAACACCTACACTACGTATTTCAATACTTGTAATTTCATGTGAGCAGTACAATAAAATGATTTTTTTTAATTTTAAATATCTCATATGATTATTTTAAATTTAAAACATGTTCTAGTTTGAGTTTTAAAATATGATTTTTTTTTTAAATTTATGTTAAACTCCTATAAATAACCAATAAATTTTTTAAATTAATATCACCCTAACTATTATCTATTTTTAGTCCATTCAATATTAATTTTGACTAAAAGTTACACTCTCTCATCTTTTAAAACAATAATAATCATCTAATCATTACAGTTACACACTTAAAATAATAAAATAAGACAACATCATATTTATAAATTACATAGAACACGAATTTTATAATAGCAGAGACTTCAAAATCTGAATTTTAAAAATTACTTAAGATCCAAAACATAAATCACCAAAAGAAAAGGGAAGAAAAAGAGAAAACGGATTGTTACACAATGTTGAATGTTGTCTCATTTTGATCAAGTGTTTGTGTATGTGTGTGCACGTTGAAGTGTGTTTCTCTCAGAAAAATATGTATTCATAGTTATTAATAGGACATCCATATATTTTTCTCAGAAAAATATGTATTCATAGTTATTAGGACCTCCGCATTAAGAATGAAATCAATGCCAAATTTATAAAAATGCGAATAATACAATTTTTCTTTGAGAGTACATGTCGAAAATTCTATCAATGACGGCTTCCAATTGAGACGAGATATCAAAATTTCCTCCATATCCCTAAAATTACATGCCACAATTAGTAATCCATATGTTCGTTATGACTCTAAATACCAATTGATACAGCAAAAAAGAGCGATACAATCGTATCGACCATTGATTCAATCTTCTGAATATCAAAAGATACGATCTTGTGATTATAATTTGTTAATCAATTGATTTCAATTGAATATGTGAAGAACAATAACTAAAAAACATAATAAACAGATATCAACCCAAATTGCAAATCCAACTTCGTTAAATTGATCTTGACACTTCTATTTATAATAACTAACTGCGATTTTACGTATTAAAGTTCTAAAAGCCCTGCCGAATAACTTTAGTTAAAACTCTAAACAAAACATTAAATTCTATTAAATATAAAGAACATTATTAAATTGATAAAATCACATTGGTTAATGATTGTTTCAGTTTCAATCTCTGGTTTGAGAATTTGTAAACTGCGCGGTGCATTATTTAAATTTGTAGTGGAATAAAAATTTTATGTACAATGATTTATTCATGATAAAAATGTGAACACATGCTTGTGATATTTAGTGTTCTCACTCGCTTCCTCAATTCAAAAAATTCTACAAGAGGAATTTATTTTGGTCACTGCTTGAGAAATTAAAATAAATAGAGCGATTACAATAAATATAGAAAAAACAAAGAAAAAAAGAAAGAAAGAAATTTGTCTAGAAGTGAACTAGAAGTAAAAATTGAGAGAAAATTATTACATGAGTAGGTATTGTGTGAAAATAGTTCATGATAAGCTTATCATGAAATTATTTTAATATATCAAATATCTAATTAAATGTATCAAAATTCATCAGGTGTATCAAAAATTGAAGTTAATATATAAATTTTATTGACCTTCTAAAAAAATGACAAAAATTAATTATTTGATACAACCTCATAAATGTAACATTATCCCACTTATCATGTATGATGACCCATAAATTTATGGAGCTCCATCCAACCAATCATTTTTATAAAAAAATATGACCAAATAGTATACGGCACCATTTTTTATTAAATTAGATTTTTTCAAGCATCGCTTCTTCTTGTGTACCAGACAATTGGTGTATACATATATTAACGAGCTTTCAGAAAAAAGCAATAAACAACACAGAATGTAATTTTATTGAAATAATTGAGGATATACGTACGTATATACGTAAAATCTTAATTATTATTTTATTACATATTAATCCATTATTTTTAACGAAAAATTTTATGGGATCATTTATGTTAAAAAAAATGACCAAATTAATGAGCATAAATTCTCATATGACCATTTGTGCAATTTATCCTCTCATAAAATGAGTATTATTATTCGGTGGAATAAGTAAGTAATGTTATCCGACGGATTGAGTACTACTATCTGTTGGAATAAATTCTACTATCCAATAAAATAGTAATACTATCTAAATTAATAAGTTATACTATATGGTTGAATGAGTTTTACTATCAAATGGAATGAGTCCCTTCTATTGGGCAGTAGGAGTACTATCTACTTTACATCAGTTTGTGGATCTTTCAATTCTCCCTTACATTTGTTTCTAGATATATATATATGTGATTATTTTCATGATTTTTATATTGATACATTTCAAAATTATCTTTACAGCCTAAATAAGATAAATGCTCAATAAACTTCAACCTCATAATATTTTCAAATTTACACAAACATTATTACTTTTCACATTTACACCCATCTAACTTTTAACAAATATTTTAATGTATTTTTAAAATAATGTAGATCAACTTCTAACAATTACATATAAAGTTATATAACTCCATCAAACTTTTTATGAACATAATTATAGTTAATTAGAGCTTACGAACAAAATCAATAAACAACACAAAACGTAATTTGATTGAAATAATTGAGGATATATGCATACATATGTACGTAGAAATTCCAATTATTATTATTACAACGACGACACGACTGCAAACAATAACAATACCATAATTAAATTCAACATACTTCAAACAAATCCAAATGAAGGGGGGGACTTATTCAAGTTGTAATAATTAGACCAAAGTCCTTCTATGACATCTTATAAACGGAGTTTTACATCAGCTAATTAGATGGGATACCCTCCTTCTCCTCTTGGTTGATGGTGTTTAGGAACGTTTCCATCTATAATAGTGAAAATTAATCATCCAATTAGTAACAAAATTAAGCACAAATTATAAACGAAAAAGTAAGAAAAAAATAAATATATAATTATTTACCGGAAGCTGTCCGTCGGAATTACTAAAAGTAAACATAGTTTGAGTAGGATTAATTAGTAGGGATGGAGAAATAGAAAATTATATATAGAGTGTGTGTTGCAACTGTGTGTGAGTGAGTGAGGGAAAGGGCAGCCAACTTATATAGGAGAAGAAAACTAGTGTTGCCGTCTCTCTCCTTTCTTTTTCTGCTTTCTCTGTCTTTTCATTTTCGTACACCCTCAAATTAAACTAAGACACGTTTTCAGAGCACATGCACGAAAGCTTAGTCGTACGTTTGTTGGTCCCAATTAGTTTCCATCCATATATATTGGAGATGAGGATGACTCATTTACTACATATATAATTAATTACTCCCTCCGTCCCGCTATAAGTTGCTCGTTGCTTTTTGGCATACAAATTAAGGTAAAAAGTGAAAAAGTATAAGTGATGATATGAAAAAAGTGAAAAAGTATAAGTGATTTGATGAAGAAAAAAGGTAAAAAAGCAATGAGCAACATATAGTGAGGCGGACGAAAATGGCAACATGAGCAACTTATAGTGCGACTGAGGGAGTAATTAATTATTATTTTTATTAATTATTACTACATAGATATATAGGAGATGAGGATGACTCACATTCCAAATTTCTATCCATATATAGGAGATGAAGATTAATGTTTGAACTTATTTTGAGTAGATTTTGATGATAGCAAAATATAAAAATATACATGCATAAATTAATATTTCAGATTTTCTGCTCATGATTTTGGTCATTATTTTTAATAAAAATGGTCAGATAAGATTAACGTGGGACCAAATTTGTTGAACACAAATTTTCATAGTTCCAAAAGTACAATTAATATTAACGGACGAGACTAAATATGCTTAAAAAAGGGGACCAAAAAAGGATGTAGGATAATATCTGTTTAGCACAAATTCTCGGGGGACTAAAAATACAATTTACTAGAGCAATATATGCACATGCACCAAAGCATAATCGTCTCATTATTTTCAATCCATATATATGATTCTTAAAAGATCAGAGCCCGATAAATTTTTTTAAATAATAACATTTTCAGTAAAAAAATACAAACATATAAAATTTTGATTTGATGTTAACTTTTTAATTTTTATTTGTATATAAATAATATTTTGGAAGATCGGAGTTCAGTTGAAATATTATTAAATATCATTCTCATTAATATTTTCTTAATAGAGTTCGATCGGAACGATTTCTTAGGATATTTTCACCTAAAAAGGTTAAAAAGATACAAGATTATAATTAACATTATTTTTAAATTTTTATTATTAGTTAAATAGTATTCATAAAAGTAGGAGTTAGGTCAGACTATTCAAAAAAATAATATTTTCAATAAAGTTCTTGTGATGGAATTGGGTCGTAACTTCTTTTCAGGTCATTTTTACCTAAGAAAAAATACATATATATAAAATTTTGATTGTTATTAATTTTTTAATTTTATTTGTACAAAATTAATATTTGGAGAGGGTCGGATGCCAGTTGTATTTTTATAAATATATCATTTTCATTAATATTTTAATGACGGAGTTAGTTCGGAACAACTTTAGATTTTTTTAACCTAGAAAAAAATAAAAAGATACAAAATTACAATTCACATTATTTTTTAAACATTTATTAGTAGTTAAATAGTATTTTTAAAAATATTTATTAGTAGTTAAATAGTACTTTTTGAAAGATCGTAGCCCGACCAAATTTTTAAAAAAATAACATTTTTTTGTAAAATTTTTATGGCGGAGTTTAGTTGGACCTTTTTCTCAGACTACTTTTATGTAGAAAAAATAAGTATATATAAAATTTAAATGAGGTTAACTTGTTATTTTTTATTAGTACAAAATTAATATTTTGAGAGGTCGAAATCCAGTTGATTTATTTTTTTTAAAATATCATTTTCAATGCTATCTTCATGACGGAGTTCAATGACTTTTTTTAGGATTTGTTAACCTAGAAAAATTTAAAATATATATAATTATGATTTACTTTATTTTTTAAATATTTTTTAGTAGTTAAATAGTATACTTTAAGAGGCTGGAGCCCGATCAGAATTTTTAAAAAATAACATTTCCATTAAAAATTTTGTGGCAGAGTCCAATCGGAACTACGTAAATTTTTTGACGTTATATTTTTTTAGGTAAAAGTAGTCTGAAAAGAAGTTCCGGTCTGACTTCGTCATAATTTTTTTTACTAAAAGTGCTATTTTTAAAAAAATTCTGATAAGGTTCCGGCCTTTTAAAATACTATTTAACTATTTTATAAAAATTTATAAAATAATATTAATCGAAATCACGTATCTTTTTAATATTTATTAGGTTAAAAAATCAAAGAAAGTCATTCGCTCCAAACTCCTTCAGGAAAGTATTATTGAGAATGATTATTTTAAAAATTCGATTGGCTTCTAACCATTTAAAATATTAGTTTAAAAAAAATTAAAAAATTAACATCAATCAAAATTTTATATATTTATATTTTTTTCCTAGGTAAAAATAGCCTGAAAAGAAATTTCGGACTCCGTCACAAAATTTAACTAGAAATGTTATTTTTTGAAAAGTCAAACCAGACTCTGAGTTTTGAAGAATATTATTTAACTACTAATAAAAATTTTAAAAATAACGTTAATAGTAATATGTATTTTTTTAATTTTTTCTAGGTTAAAAAATTAAAAAAATTTATTCTGATCGACCTAACTCTGTCAAGAAAACATTAATGAGAATGATATTTAAAAAAAATTTGACCGGCCTACGATTTTCCAAATATTAATTTTGTACAAATAAAATTAAAAAAATTAACATCAATCAAAATTTTATATATTTATAATTTTTAAAGGAAAAAATAACTAAAAAGAAGTTCTGACCCAACTTTGACACAAAAATTTACTAGAAGAGTTTATAGATTTTTATGTCCCGTAACTTTGCTCTAGTTTGATTTCGGTCCTCATGGAATACACATTTTTAAATTAGTCCTATAAGTTTGATTTTTTTTTTTAATTTGGTCCTTTTACCTGCTATAGCAGGTAACCTAACAGGTAACCAATGATTTTTTTTAATTTTTTTTTTTACTAAACACTTGACATATATATACAATCATAATTAATTAATAATTAAACAAACTATAATTAATTTACACAGGGCATATATATACACATACATATATTATATATAGCCATGTATGTATATATATCTAACTTTATAATTAATTAATATTTTATAATATAATAAATACTACATTTAATTTCTTAACAACTATATAATTATAATAATTATACTAATTATATTATTATTAAAAAAATAACGAACATATACATGGACACACATGTGTTAATGAAATCTCCGCAACGGAAGCGTTTATGTGGCTAACGAATGCGATTTCACTAACAATCGATCAAATCCAGATTATTGGAACTGCAAAGTGTTTGATTATGTGAAGATTTCGGCAAAGCTTCGCTGAAGCTCAGAAAAGTTGTATTATTATGAAAATGGAGGCCTATTTATAGGCAAATACATAAGCTGGAGGTGGCATACTCTTTGCCACGCTTCTCCAGAGGCTAACACGCATCCCTAACCGCTTAAACAGGATAATTATACAAGAAAATCGGCTGAAAATGATGAAATTGGGTCTTGGTGATCTTCCACAAACCAGGCGAGCAGCACCTCATTCTGGCGACCAGCTCTTTGGGCGAGCAGGTGAGCTGCTCGCCCATTATGAGAATTACAAGACCTACTCGCCTATTTTGGACAAATAGTCGAGCAGGTGAGTTTGATTGGTAGTTTGGCGAGCAGGTGAGCTGCTCGCCTAGCCCCTTTTTTGTATTGCTGCTCGACCATTTCTTGCTTGTTTGATGATTCTTCTTTTCTCGCATTGGTCATCTTGAACTTTGCCCCCGATCATCATGTTTGATTAGTTATTGTGGGACAAGTCATCCGGTATTCCGCTGATTACTTCCTTAATCATCTGAATTAGGTTATGGCATCAACAGTTGCCCCCTAGCTTGATGTTTGTTTGAATCTCTCAAGATAAAAACAATCATCGAGCTATTTGGGTTATTCTTGAAGTTTCATCGTAGTACGGAAGTAATCAAGGATTATTCGTAGCCTGCAAACATTTGGAATACGGATATAGTGAGAAAACCCTCGTGGCCTCGTTAAAAACCTAGCCGTAAACCACCCTTGTGGATAAACCGGTCATAGGAAAAAAGAGATACCAGGGTGTATCCTCATATATCCATGTCCCAAATGATGTAAAACACTAAAAAATGGGTTAATGTATCCTCGTATTGCCAAGATTGACAATCAGCGGCTTGGATTGATGTAGGTGAACATGGGCGAGCAGCTCACTAGGCGAGCAGGTGAGCTGTTCGCCTGAAGGAGGCGACCAACAGGTATGGCGAGCAAGTGAGCTGCTCGCCTGTTTCGGCAAAAACTCGGGCACAGAATACGGAACATCTCCCCTTAATTCACGCGCCCCTTTTTTATTTTTCAAATAATTGCGATCCGGTCCCTGAGAAATTGCAAATAAGGGCCCGTCTTTTCTCTATAAATACCCAATTTAAACCTTCATCCTCTTCTTTCCTTTTCCTCAAACCTTCGACGAATTCCGGCAATTTTCCTCTTCAAGATTTTTCTTCCGTGTTCGTGTTCATCATTTCCACAAAGCAAAGTAAAGGTAGGGCTTCGGTTTTTATTTTTCTTTTTCTGATTTCTTCTCCAATTGCTTTCGACTGTTGATTAGTTTCTGGAGTGACTCGTCGTTGGAAATCCGTAGGGTTTAAGGTGTTCTTTGTAGAGGATTGGAGTTTTTGGGTTTAGTTTCTTAGGTTTTGGTGACGTTTGTTGTATATGTTGCACCAAGTATATTGGTTTTCTGATTTCGAAGCTTCGCTCGCTGGAAAAAATGTCATCGCCGCCGTCGCCTGGTGTTTCTCCATTGCGGAACCCAGAAAAATGCGCTATGGTGGACTCTCCAATCCAAGATTTGTGGGATTACTCCAATTTGGCACGAAACAGGGGCACGGGGAGCGTAGTAATCGGAGCGGAGTCCCGGGAACGCGATCGGGCCGTTCAAGAAAGTAGGCGAGCAGCTGATCTTGGAGGTGAACGAGCTGCTCGCCCAGAATTGGGAGCTCAGGAAGCTGCTCGCCAATCTGGGCGAGCAGGTGCAGCTGCTCGCCAGGGAATCTCAACTGCTGCTCGCCTGAATGCTCCAACTGCTGCTCGCCTGGATGCTGAAGGAGCTGCTCGCTAGGATAGGCGAGCAGGTGCAGCTGCTCGCTCGGCTCCTCAAAGCGCTGCTCGCCTTGCATCTAAGGGAGCTGCTCGCCTAACTAGGCGAGCAGGTGGAGCTGTTCGTCGGGTCAAACAAAGAGCAGGTCCCAGGCGAGCAGGTGCAGCTGGTCGCTCCCCGCTTTCAGATAGGGATTTGCGAGTAGCTCGTCGTGCGCAGATTGCCCAACGTAGATGATCGGCTTCTCCTCCGCCTGCTAGGAGAAGACTATTGATAACAGACGAAGAGACTGAGGATGAAATTGATCCAGACGTTCGTGAGATTCCTGAAGCTCTTCGTGATGCTTTTGGTATCAGTCCCGAGTCACCCGATATTGAAGTTTTTCGTGAGATTCCTGAAGCTCGAACCAATCTGGTGAGGTTCCTGAAGAAGTCAACCCGGGTGAGGATGACGGAGGTTCTGACCTTGGGGAGGACTTTGAACGCGATCCTGGACCGAGCCAACAAGAAATATGGGATGACCTCCTGAGCAATTACGTGAACAGACGATTCCAGAAGGGATTGCGTAGGAGATGAGCTGGGCAGTATATCTGGATCGGTACCGGGATCAGTTCATTCAACCACAAATTCCTCCGGTCTGATATGAGAAAACGATATTCGCTACTACTACGCATCAAAGTCTGTTGACAGAGGACGACTTAACTGCTCTCCGGGATAATTATAGGATCCCGCTTGACATTCATCTACACGTTCCTCATAATTGTGAACGTGCTGATCTGCCACCACCGGGATGTACCGCGTTAAATATTGATATCCTCGAGGCTGAATTTCCACTTCCGCTGCATCCGGTGATTGGTCAATTTCTAATGGACTCTAACCTAGCGATCACTCAAATTACGCCAAACGGGTGGAATAATCTGCTAGATTTTTTGACTGTGATGGGATTGAAGGGATATCCCAATCGTTTGACAGCTCCTGAGATTCATTATGCCATGATGATCTCGGTCAGTGGCAATGACGGATATGTTTACTATTATATGAAAGCCCGGGCAGGAATGAAGGTTGTGGAGTCACTCCCGAATAAAGTGAAGCGATGGAGGGATCAGTTTTTCTTTATTGGCGGGGATTGGCGCGCCTCCACATCCTATACCGGCCCCATAGATAGAATCAGGACTCCGGAAGAATATGGGGAATTGAGACATAAGTGTCATTCTCCATTCGTCTTTCATTCCGGAATTCACTAATGTAAACTTTATTTCTTTGCAGGTCCGAGGCTTCCAAAATTGGGACTGAAGGGAGTTTCTGATTTATTCCTCTACTCGCTTTCCAACTCCCCTTATCGTCGTGCGCCGTATCGAACAGTTAAGCACTTGTCGAGTGATCATTGTAGGCGAGTAGCCGGCTTGAACACCAGTCCGCATCATCTCGCTGCTCAAGCTCCACTTCCGGCAGGTTAATATTAGCTGTTTGTTACTGCTCCCCTGATTCATTCAATATTTTGATAATATGCTGTCGTGACAGATCAAGGGGTTACAGTCGCGATTCCCCCTGAATTCCACGCTTTTTGCCGGCGAGTTCGAGACCTTGACTCCGGACTAAACAGGCGTATGATGGATCCTCCAGCTGCATTGCTTAAGCTACGAAGGAGGATGGAAACCAAGCCTTCGGTGCAACAGCCAGTTGCGCCACCTCCTGCTGCCCCTGCTGCTGATCCACCAGCTCGGAAGAGTCCACCACCAAAAAAGTCCTCCAAGCAGCCACGGAAAGGGGGCAGTTCACCTGCTGGTCATGAGGAGGATGCTGACCGGCAGAAAAAGAGAAGCAAGACTGCTGCCACTATTGGGTCTAGTTGTCCTCCCGCCGATCCTCGACCTAGAGATACTCGTGGTCCGTCTCCACCTTCTCCTCTAGAACCAGGCTTTCGGCGAGATGATTCCTATCTCGGATGGGATCATGATGTTCGAGACTCATAAGTTCTTGCTTGTTCCCGCCACTTTGCATTTGAATTATAATTTTGCTCATGTGACCGTTATTCTTTCCAGTTATCACCCAGGCGATCATCCTTTCAGCTGTGATGCACTTCATCAGGCTGCTTGCTCTAAGGTGCCAGGGTATACAGGCGATATTCCTGATCAGGACGTTCAAAGGGCAACCGAGTTCATTGCTTAGTCTTGGAGCAAAACAAGCAACCATACGATTCGTCAGCAAGATGTGAGTGATAACATGCTCTTGGGCGGGATGCTTGCTAGCTCTGTGGCCATCACAATCCAGCGAGCCATGGATCAGGTACTCGACCTCAAGAGAGCGAATCGCAAAGCCGAAGATGAGTGCAAAGGGATGGAAAAAGCTTTGTAGGCAAAGGATGATCAGTTGGCCCGAGCAGAACTCAAGATCAAGAGCACATTGGAGTCAGAGAATAATGCTCTTCAGAACGTTAAGAAGCTCCAGTATAGCAACCGGAACCTCGATGAGCAATTGACTGCAGCTACTGAAGGCATTGCTCGTCTCAAGGCTGAGAATGCTGACACGAACCAGAAGTATCATGATGCTCTGGATCAGGTCTTGGGGCTAGAGAAAGAGAAGGCTGCGCTTCAGAACACGGTGGAGTGCATGTATCCCAAAGAGGAATTTCTGCAGCAGACGGGTGAAGCAGCTAATTTTAGATATGTCTGTGCATATTCCGAGAGCATCCGAGCGATTCACGCTGTTGAGAAAGTGGGGTCGGAGATATCGGAAATGATGATGAAGAAATTGTCTGACTTTCTCCGTGCCAATCCGCCTGCCAAGTCGCAACCTCTTTCGCTGGCTTATTTAGTGGAATTGGGACTTGACTTGGGATTTTTGGGAGACGGGTACACCATTGAGTGACCTCAATCGCGATCACAATCCGCTCCCTACGCTCCCATAACTGCTGCCGTTGCCGGGACTTCTGCTACCGCTCAAGAGTCTGTCAACGTTGCTGAAGCCTCTCCTAAAGAAGGTCGTCAGGAGAGAGAGAATGTGATCGCCATGTCTTACATCCGGACTCCTCCCGGTGACGATACGACGGCTCCCAAGGTTTCGCCATCTGCTGCTGCTGACACTACTGCCCCCGCTTTCGACTAGGGTCTTTACCTTGTTTGCCTGATGTCTTGCCTGTTTTAGACATCAGTTTGCTTTTTGCACTTTTGCTCCTTGTTGCATCTTTACTTTCTGTTTTTCCATTTCAGAATGTTGCTCAAACTTTCTATCTTTTGCTGTACTTCTTTTCCGCTTTAATGAAGGATGTTTCTCGAACGTACTCATTTGTTTTAGTGAACTCTTATGAAATGCTATTTCTGTCTACTGTTATATATCGCGTTTCACGTCTGTTGGGTCTTTAATTCGTTTCGCTTCGCCTCTCTCTGGGCACGAAACAAATAAGATACTCGCGCATAAATGGGCCATCAGGAAGCATTCACTTCGTCCTCGGGAGCGTATCTGCGTCCCTCAGGTGGACATGAAGCGCTGTCCCGGTATTACCGGGTGCACCCACTCTACTATCCTCCGGATCTTGCCACGAGGGTTTTATTACACAACCCAACAATGAATTGAACACAAATGGTCACAATGTGTATTGACAAAATATGTACATGTTAGACCTAAAGACGTTGTTCACAACAAATATATTGTCTTTTATGGGAGCTATTATAGTTGTTATTGCAAGAGATATGATATAATTTAGAACTATTATCCTGGAAATAGGGTTAGGATGTGTTAAGCATATAATGTGCACCATCAGGTGGACGATGAATTATCATCCTTCGAATTCTGTTGTTTTTCTGTATATGACCTTGAATACTGTGAAAATGTTATGTTTCAGTACTCTGGTTTTAAGCTCTGTACTCCACCAATGTTTATAATACTACGCACGTGTGGGTTAATTTTGAGTTGTATGTTCTAAGTGGATTCATATTTTTTATTCAAAGCCACATGCATTTTCACATGACAAAATGCATGTGGAAGTTCTGAATGTATGATGTAATTTGAATCCAATGTGATGCACTTTTACAGTACAATCTAGTGCACCACATATTACCATTAAAACATGCATGTTTATAATAAATATAGAATTACATCCTGAAACATAATAGGCACAATTTAATGAGGTAAAATCTATATATAATCAGCCAGCAGACATCATGTATCTCTTGGAAATATCTTTGTAGGACTTGATACGATTCTTCTTGGGTCTACCTGGAGGACTCTTAAGAATCGGGGGAATGATTTTGGCTGAAATGACACTGTCATAGTGTTCATATCTCTCTGTTTCTGGAATGTGATTAATACAGTAGAAATGACATGTTCGATATGACTGGCAGGAAGCATTCATCCACATATTTTTCAACAGATGTTCCATAAATGCACTATAGAGACTGTTCCATGAGAACATGGAAAACAAGATAATTGCCATTGAGAACACGAACATGTGCGCAGGTTTAAATCCACCACGAGTGATGGAGTCGATTTCACCTCAAACAATGTATCATCCTGCTGTACTACCGTCCAAGACCTTGAAACATCTAACTCCCAAGCCCACAATGCATCCTTCACTAGACATAACAGAGAGGTCCATTGGCTGCTTTCAAACCTTCGTTTATACAGTCACCGGCTAATCTTTAGAAAGTATAAATACCAAATGTATGCTTAGCGAAAAATATGATCCTGACAACAGCCACAGTTTAGTAAAATTGTATATAGGAAAACATTTAATAAGCTATCGAGATAGAAGCTCACCTTACCTAATATGGTCTATCATGTGAGTGATTGGTAAACCACGAGCATCTTCAACCTAGGAATTAAAAGACTCTGCTGCATTTGATGTCATTTCTCCATACCTTGTGATGTGTGGTGAGTGAGAAACAACCCACTTTTTATATGGTAATTGTGCTAGCCACTTATCAGCTAGACTTCCCCCAGCTTCTCTGAACAACTGTAACTTCTCATAAAAAAACACGTAGATTAGGAGCATGTGCACGTTCTTTAAATAAATTCACCATTTTATAACTTGTATATTTCGAATGACGACCACCAAATCTACCTCTAAGATTGCACATTAAATGGAAAAGGAAGAAAAAATGATTAGGTTCATAAAAAACTAGTGGAAATGCAGACATTAAACAACAATTCCGATCTGATAAGTAAAAAATCTCCTTTGGATGTATGCAAAAATCTTTAATTTTCTTCAGAAACCATTCCCAGTTTGAAGTGTTCTCGGACAAATAACAGATATGTGACCAGTGTGAAGAAATATGATGATTACATAGATAGTATATAACTTTCTTGAGGAATCTAGATGTGATTACTCTTACCATTATTCCCATCTTTCGCAGTGACTGTGAGGAGAATCCCCTTAGCACGTCCATGAAGGAATGTACCATACAAGAATATCTTTGGATGACATACTTTAAAACCATCAAAACATGATTTAAAAGCCACGAAAACACGTTCAAAATAATTTGACTTAGGATTAACCTCAATGTCAAAAATGCTCACTGTTATTTGAACAAAAAAGTTCTAAGACAAATGATTGGTACTAGGGATGCAATTACATTAGAGACATAAATAACATGGAACCTGAATTTGTTCAAGTAACTGCTGCACAATACCAACGAAGATAGTCATATGAGTCTTCAAAAAATCCAAACAATTGCACTCGTGCATCCTCATCGGATCGCCAGTCTCTGTAATAACAGATTTTCACGCCATAGTTAGTACGCATAATGTCAACAGTTCTTTTCCCCCAGTATCATTTATTGTTATGACTCATCCTCGATCAAACGATCAATGAGGTTTGGCCCAAAACGATTCTTCTTCGTTGAAAAATTCCTGCCTAGACATCTATATGTGAAGTCTCCTTGATAAATTTCAATATTCTTCATCGAATTTTTTTAAAATATCATTTTAATTACTATTTTCATGATGTTCGTTCGAAATGATTTTTTTTTAGAATTTTTTAACCTAGAAAAATGTAAAATGGTATATAATTATAATTGATATTATTTTTTAAAAATATTTATTAATAGTTAAATAATATTTTTATAAAAGTTGGAGCCAGATCAGATTTTATAAAGAAAATATTCGAAAGTAAACATAGTTTGAGTATGAATTAAAAGAAAGGAGAAATAGAAAATTATAGAGTGAGTGAGGGAAAGGGCCGTGGAAGCAGAAACTCCTTTCTTTATCTGATGATGACAGCCCATGGCATGCATGTTGATGTTACTAATTTCTCTCAGTAATTAAGACACGTAAGTACAGCACTCAGAAATATATGGTGCCAATTATTCCATCCATATAATAGGAGATGAGGATAACTCAAGTATACACCTAATTAATTTCCACCAAATTAATTTTCGACCTTTCAAGAATACTTATTGTTAGAACCTTATTTTGAATAGATTTTGATGGTAATAAAATATAGGATTATACTTGTATAAACTATCATTTTAGGATCAAATTGAAGAACTGAAAAATTATAGTTTGAAAGGGTAGTCTATAGATGTAGAGTTGATCAACTTACAGCTGGACAAGACCTTACACGCACATCACGTGATTCTCTAAAATCAACAAAAAAAATTGGATACATCACATGGAGTATCGAGTGCGAATTTGACATGAATCACATGTTCATCCGTAATTTCCGCGTATTTGATACTACATACCTATAATTTTTTAAAAATTCGTGCAATAAAGTCTATAGATTAATTCAAGCAATCAATATAGATAAATGATATTTGTAATGAAATTATTAAATTCTCAGTGCAAAATTTAATATACCCTTAAATCAGCTGCTGTCCTAAGAAAAAAAATAAAATCAAATAGATAACGCTGCTCTCCCTATTCTCTCCCTTTCTTATAATTTTAGCTGAATGTACGTATGAAACTCCAAGAAAGGTAGCTTAGCTTAGAACAGCTCCTATGTAGAAATGATATGGCTCAAACAAAGGTTGTAAATATTAGTATCGATATGGAAATAACGGAAACCTTAAATTTATGATAATATTAATATATCGATATTGATATTTGATATCTGTAAATTTAGAAAATTATAAAATTTTTAATGCCAAACATTTAATAAATAAATTTATTAAAGAACTTTAATAAATTTTACATTTATGATAAACTTACATAAAATACACTATATTTTTTAGTTTTTTGTCGAAATTTATTAATATTTTTCGATTTATTTTGATATTTTACCAATATTAGTTTTAATTTGTATAAGAAAATAATTAATATTGATATTGCCGATTGATATTTATAAATATTTTTAATTTTTTAATATTTTTATCCAATAATTAAACCAGTTTCTACGAAAAATGAATATATCAATAGTTTCCTCCTTAGGTCAAACTAAGACACGTTTCCTTCTTTCTTAACTCTCATCGTATTAGTTATTTTTATTAAAATAATTAAAAAAAAAAAAAACTCTCATCGTACATCCACGTGACCAAATAAAGGTGGGACCATGCTAATTTAAAATCAGGTCGAGCTGCCAGCTTTCAACTTGAATTCCTCCTGCGGGCCCCGCATAAACAAACAATATAACTAAAATCAAAACCAAATTATCTTCTTTCCTGACAAATTTTAAATTTAATCTCGTAATTTTTTGGATTTGAATCCGTACAGGAGGGATCTTCATTCTAATTTTTTTACGGAATATGTATTATTTTAAAGGCTTAGTCTTGTATGCACCAATTGCATTGTGCAATTCAAATTCATTTTTAAAAAATTACACAAGATTCTAATAAAAAGTCACACATGTTATTACTGAAAAGTGTATCTTTAATATTGTAACTTTTTAATAATTTGTGTAGCTTTTCAATAATAAATAGTGTAACTGTTTAAAAATACACTTAAATTGTACGGTGTACCTTGTGCACAGGAGACTTACGGAAACAAACTACTTAATTTAATTACCAGCAAATTCATTGACTTTTTCCACCTTTAACCGTGACTTGCCACAGCCTGCATGTGGGGCTGAATGGCGCGAGTGATTCCACAGGTCCAGGGTTCGACACCTCTTCATAGCGAATTACGTACATCCTATTGGGAACAAAGTATTTGGGCAGGCCAATTTAATTCCTGGCCCAACCGAAAAATTCCCTAGCCCAGGTGTTATTATTTCTGGCCCTTCCAACTTAAATCCTAATATTGGTATGCTTGATGGGCCTTCCCAATTAAATCCTGGACCATCTGAAATCCCTTCACAGCCTATACCTGGGTCCTTCGAAAATATTCCCAGCCCAAATAATACTACTCCTATGCCTCCCATTGATACTCATCCTCATAAGTCCGAGCTCTTATGCAAAAATTGTTGGACAAAATTCAGCCTCTTATAGTCTAATAATTCCAATTTCCTTTTATTTGATGATTCAAAAATTAATAAAATTGGTGCAGTTTCACATGAGAATAAAAAATTGAAATTTGCCTTCTCTAGAGAGGAGATTAACTCTGTTTCATGACAGTGGAAATTGGCAACTTTTCTCATGCAATTCCCACTCCTCAGGATATTAATTTTTCTTTGTTTCGTATGGGTTTTAAGGGAAATTTTAGATGGAGTTGGGTAAACTATTGTCACATTTGTATCAAATTCACTGTTGAGGAGGATTTTACGCGCATGTGGATGCAGCCTACGTGGATGATACGTGGGTGTCCAATGCGGGTCTTCAAGTGGACTCCAGATTTTGATCTCTCTCATGAGGCTCCCATAGCTCCTGTTTGGGTCAAATTTTCGGGTTTACCTGTCCACTTGATTCATCGGGATGCTTTATATACTATTGCCAAGGAGTTTGGCAAGCCACTGTAGGTCGATAGACATACAGTTGAGCATTCTCGATTATCTTATGCTCGGGTGTGTATTGAGATGGATTTGTTACAGGAGCCCATTTCTAAGTTCGATATTGATATTTGTGGTGTGTCCTACACCCAGCGAGTTGTTTATGAGAATCGGCCTCAGTATTGTATTGGTTGTCGGCATGTGGGGCATGATCAGAGTGTGTGTTATATTACAGGTGATCATCCTCGTCCTGAGCGACGGGGTCTTGTTCCTGCTCGTTCAGCTAGTCTAGGGGCTCGTCAGCCATCTACTAGTCGCCCCCCCTCTCGGGGCACAGCTGTGGTGGATGATCGGGTGGTTCAGGATCTTGCTCCCAAGCCTACTCAACAGTCTGTTTCAGAGTCAGAATGGAAGACGGTGGGGAACCGGTCTTCGGGTATGCTTCGTAAGTCTTTTGTTGATCGTCCGTCCCGGGCGCAACATACTTATTTTTCGCCCATTTATTCTGATGATTTGATGAAGGGTGAGCTTGTTATTTCCGACTCTGAGGAGTCGGATGATTCTGCAGCAGTTTCAGATGATGATTCTACGAGTCCTGGCCCTGACGGGCGATCACGTTCTTTGGATCCCCCTATTTCAGCTAAGGGTGTTTTAGTTGCTCGTAGTCGCTCGATTGATTCCTTACGATCGTCACGGTGTCATAGTTTGGTTGGGGAGATACAGTGTGATTTGAGCCGTGCACAGCATGATCGTTCGATTGATTCTTTTGCATCCAGTGCTTTGGTTCCTTCAGCTCCGGGTGGGTGCAGTCATCCGGGTCAGATTGTTCGGATTACTGATGTCTCTGAGTCTTCTACTGCCTCCCTTATTCCGTCCTTGACTGGTCTAGGGAAGAAGTCTCGTTCTTTGACGTCAGTTCCTATGTCAGCTGGTCACCAGATTGTTCGGGGTGCCTGATTAGGGTCATATGAGCAGATAAGATGAGGTCAACTAACAAGATGCCTCCGACCTCATCTTACAGGATGACTTCGACCCCATCTTACAAGATGACTACCACACATTATTTAAAATTTAAAATTCTGAGTCAATTAACTCAAATGTTATTTTCTGTTACGATTTTAAATCCTGAGTTAATGCAAATATTTTCAAGCCAACCTTATATCTCCCTCAATATTTTCAAGCCAACCTTATATCTCCCTTAATTCGTTGCCAAAAGGAATCAAACTCAGGTCACTCACTCAAGTGAGGAGCCGGTGGCCAAGTGAGCTAGCCCACCTGTTTTAATGTTAACACTTAGTATCAATTTTAAATTTATGTTGGTTCAATTATTGCCCGGTGAATACGATTTGAGTTGGTCAACGGTTTGTGTAGCGACGAATTAGTGTCCGTCACTAATGCTATTTTTAAAAGAAAAGATGGTCTTTCCATTGTTAATTTTGGTGGTCCCAATTGTCTTTTAATAAAAAAAATTCATCCCATTTTTTGTAAATAAAAAAAGAACAAAATTCATCCATTGGCATGTCCAAGTCATGACAGCATGTTTGCTTTCAACATGAATTCTTCATGCGGATTAATTCCACTCTAAAATAATAACATGCACCAAACCTTAGCCGTGTGCTGGTGATAAATTAAGGATATATATGGTCCCATTTAATTTCCATCCATATATAGGAGATGAGGATGAATCTGTGTCTATATATATAATTAATTATTCACTTAATGCAGATATAACTTTATATAATTTTTATAAGGGTTCTCCAAGCTGCAACTCTATAAGTTAAGAGAGTTGTTTTGAAACAGTTTTGCAGAAGGCCACTTAAAAAATATTTATGAATCGTTCTCTAAGTGTCAATATTCAATTTAAAAAAAAAAAATTTCTCTTATGTAGCAGTTTACAACTGCTCTACAAGGTTTTTTTTTTTCAATTATTTTAAAATTTGTGATAAGTTGCATAAAATACATATATTTATTATCATATTTTCTCCATATTTTAGGTATCAAATAATCTTTAAGTGTGTGTTTTAATTAGGTTTCATATTTTGTAGGTGAAATAAAGATTCAATTGATGTTCGAGACCATTTGGAGTGATTTACGAAGAAGTTGAGTTGAATCTCCAAAAGAATTGGAATTTATTGAAGACAACATAAGGCGTGGACATGCCTTAGTTCGTAGCCAGACTCTAAAAAAGAACTGGAGCACTTTTCTCATAAGGCGTGTGCATGCCTAAGGTGCAACCGGGAATTTTCATTTGTGGCTCTCAAATCTCTACTACAAGACTCAAGATTAATTCTTTCTAGTATTTTTGAGTCTCAAACATTCTACTACTATTATATTATATAATTTAGATTATTTAAATTAGATAAGTTAGATAAATTAGTTTTTTTTTTATTTAAATTTGAATTAGTTAGTTTAGTTTTTGGAGGGATTCACATGGAGAAGGGGTTAAAAAGCAGAAAAACAGACGGATGAAAGGCCTCCACCATATTATCTTCTATCTATATTTCTCATATTAAAAAGAGTTCTTTACTTTTATCATTTTAGTTCTTCACACAAATAATATGGAAGCTTTCTTATCAAATATGTTCATGGATTGTTCAATCCATAATATAGTCATTGATGTTTGAAGATTTGGTTCAACACAATTGTCACTTATAAAAAGTAATAAATTTTTAATAAAAAATTGAAAATATTTTTATTAAACATGATTATCACTTTTCTTAATAATATTATCATATTTTACTAAATATTTATCTCCATATTTTTTAAAAAGTGATATTTTGTTAAAAGTTACTATCACTTTTCTTAAAAAATAGTAACGTTTCATTATATCCAAACATCAATTTTTTCCGGTCTAATGTTATGGTACACTTTATCACAATTTTTTTTTTCTAGTTTAATTACTTGTAATATTTCATGATGAATTTTTTCAATAATAACAATGATATATTGTTTGCAGCGTTCCCAACACGATTTGGTCTGACCACTACAAATGGCTTTATTGTGGTATGAATTGAATTCCTCTTGTATATATCTTTCTTGGGATATTTGTTTGAAATTGCTTCGATTAATAAAATTATATCTTTTCTCTGTTTAAAAAAATTATACCTAAATTAATTTTGATACACTTTATTTTTTATTTTTAATGTTTTGATATCAGACGAAACTAATTAAATACATACGAAATTAATATTTCTGCTATCAGTTTATTTTTGTTAAAAAAAAGAGAGAAATATAATAACTAGCCCACATATAATTCAAGAAAGCCTAAATTAATTATTTTAGATACAATATTCAGCTCTGTTCCATATGAAATGGAATCTTAGCATACAAATCAACAATTTACTTATAACTAACAATCATCAACAACCTCCAAGGGTTGAGAAGTTGTCACTAGCTTAGTGAATCGATTAGCCTTTCATAAAAAAATCATTTGCAATATTAACTTCATCTTCTTTCATCATATGTACACAAACAAGTTAGAGTGACATCATCGTCCTTCACTTGATCATCCTTCTTTCCTATCCACGTCGAATGGTACTTTGGTTTAACAATCATCATCAAGCTCCAAAAGAAATGAAATGGACCTCTGGGATGATAATTCTGGATCTGCAGTCTTTTTTACTGCTTGTTATCACCTGAATTATTTTCTTATGTGGCTTGGATCAGGATAATAAATAATGTATAAATAATTGAATAATAGTGCGAAAATATGTAAAGAACACTGAGATTTGCCCAGGTCTTATATTGCAAGAGTTGAGACTTAAGTAAAGTCTATTGATTGTGTAAAGGTTCGAATCCTTACAATGGTGGCCTTAAAGCCATATTTATAGAGAAATCTAAACAAGGCACGTGCACCATTTACTCCCTGATTGTCAACTAAATCGTTACAAAATAAATTATGGAAAGTCTTCCATAATAAATGTCAGCTTCCATGTGTGGCCTCTGATCGGAGCCAATTATGCTGCACATTTGGTGTAATTGCTGTAATTACTCTCGGTGTGTTGACTTAGGGTATGCTCGTGCTCATCGACATGTACCTTGCTCGTGTTCGTCGACATGTATCTTGCTTGTGCTCGTCGACATGTACCTTGCTTGTGCTCGTCGACATGTACCTTGCTCGTGCTCGCGCCCCAAGTTTTACAATATTGAGTTTGAGCCTTAAATAATAATTTATGGGCCTGAGCCCATATTATTATTTAATTATTGCTCCCACAACAATTGCCCCCTACTTTTGATGTGCTTAACTTTACAAGGTGTAGCACATTTAAAGTAAGTCGAGAGCTAAATCGGCGAGGATGAGTACAAGGTCTTGCTTGAGAAAATTCTGTAGTCGTTGACGTTGCTCCGCATGCCTCTGAACTTTAAATCGCCTCGATGGAGATATTAAAATTAAGATTTTCCGAGACAATGACGACTTTACTGCAACTACGTAGATTATGAAATTTTACTCAATTACTCTCTAAGACTTGTCTTCGTTATTTTTTAACTCACATCCACATTTCTAAAACGGACTGGTGGAGTAACGTATGAGGTAGGAGTCCTTGAGCCAATTGTAGACCTAAATCCAGTCCAGTTCATAATATGGCCCACATTAATATTGAAAGAGAAGTGATGGCCCAATCTTAAAATTCAAGAATATTCTTCAAAAATTCTTCAAATAACTAGTGAAGATCCAAATTAATATTCCTTCTCGTTAATAATAATCTCACGAGATGGACCTGCCTTGAATAACATATCTTTCTCCCAATTGCCATAAAATGTATCCATGAATAATAGTTCGGAAAATGACAGAACATAAATCCATGGACAAAATGTATCCACTATCTTCCATATTTAATTATATGTGTGTGGCCACTAATTATTCCATTTCTTGAATCCTGCCAACAGCTTTACCATTTTCCTTTACTCTTCAGTAAAGTTGTAGAAGTCGAAAATCGATAATCGAACAATTTTTAGTCGCCTATTTTTTTTTATTTAAAAAAAAAATACAAAATTTTGATCTCCTAGAGACTACCTAGGACACCTACAAGCCGCCTAAGCCCGCCTAGAACCGCCCGAAACAGTTTAGAAGGGCCGATTTTGCAGACATTGAGTCAACAAGGGGCCACCTAGTGCCTAGGCATTTGCCGATTTCTGCATCACTGCTCTTCAGGTCAACAATAGCTTTTTGAATTTTTTTTAAGCATATTAAGGTACTGCGTATGTAGACCAATTCAATCTGCCTCCTTTCACCAACTAAGTCACACGCCACTGTTCCTTGAATTAAGGAATAAACTTTCAACCTCCATACACATTTAAAACTGCATTGCGTGCTGTTCTTTTTTGCGAGATATATATATATATATATATTTATTTATCGACACTGTAGCTGAGTAGCACCTTCATTGAACAAGACTCATTGGTTGTTAAAATGCAGATAAATTCCCTTTTCACGCACTTATAAAAGGATATTATTGATTCCACCTTCCAAAATAATATAACACGCGCTTCCTATCAAAAGACCCGATTTTTTCCTTTTCGTATATTCGGCAAGAAATCAGTGGGATCTTGACAAGCTTTTGAAATGATAAGAAAATATTGCGTCCTCCTTCACCATGTACATATATATATATACACACATCCTCTGTTCCAGCTTTTGCCCAAAAAATACAAACGCATGTTTTACCCTGCTCCGACGGATCAGCAGGTGAGACGATACCGTAAATCTTCGTCTTCTTCAGCAACGTGGTTTTACGACTTTGCTAATCACGACGACAACAACCTTCGAAGCCGGTCTGCCATCTTCTCCCGTATTCCGTCTATTTGCGACGGGAGAAGTTCTGCAGCACGGGCCGACTCCTCATCGACCAGCAACACCGGCTGTTGCCATCTTCTCTCGTATTCCGTCTTTTGCAATGGAAGAAGTTCTGCAACACCGGTCGGCTCTTCATGGATTTATATTGACGGCTACTGTCTCTATCTTCAATCTTCTTCCGATGAACTCATAACATGTAAATGTATATATGTTTTACCTTCTTCCTCTTATATTTAATACACCGCATTAAAATAGGAATAACCAAGAAACAATTGTGGTTTAGTATTCATGTGTTCTGCGAGAAGCTTATTTGTTGGCTTTGAAGCTCATGCGGTATTTATATTGAAGCTCCTGAGAGTGATACTTCTAATCTATGCTTTATCGTATTTTGGCTCATCACAATCGCCATCTCTAACCACGTACCAGAAGGGCAGCTTATGAGGGAGGCTCATTTTGTGTTGATCACAGTGATTGTGATTTCTGGAAAAAATTATTCGATAATATATATTCATGTGCGATACTTCATGTTTGGAAATACCCCATATTTTCCATTTTGATCATTTCACTGGTGTTGACATCTTCTCCCATATTCCGTATTTTACGACGGGAGAAGTTCTGCATCACTGGTTAATTCTTCATCGTTTTGTGTTGATAGCGAGCTTTCAACATTCACAACAGTGGTGACCCTTTTCCTACACAAAATATCGCCTACTATTGAAGATATTGGAGATAAAAGCAATTAATTGCTAATTGATTTAATACTGTAAATATATTTATGATAGGCTAACAAATCTACTTGGTGAACTGAATGCCTTACCACAGTCATGCCCTAAGAGTGCTATCTTCTTAAGTCAAAATCCAGTTTCACATAAGCGGGCTAAGCACATAGATCTGGATTATCACTTTGTCCGGGAATTGGTCTCATCTGGCAAAATTTCAACACATTTTGTCCCATCTCATTTACAGTTGGCAGATATCTTCACAAAGTCTCTTCCTCGACCTGCTTTCGAGTTTCTTCGGTCCAAGCTATGCGTTAGCTTACACCCCACGCAACGCTTGCGAGGGGGTATTGAAGATATTGGAGATAAAAGCAATTAATTGCTAATTGATTTAATACTGTAAATATATTTATGATAGGCTAACAAATCGGAGTTTAATTAATTGCTTTTATCTCCAATATCTTCAATAATGGGAGATGTTGACTAATCTGCACAATATGGTTTTTTTTTTTTTAAATGATATGGCTGTACTGTGAGATGGTGGGAGAGGGAATTAAGTTGGAAAGGAAATCCTAATCTGGTTGAATAGGAAAGAAGAGCAGCGAGAGAGATTATGCCGTAGGATCGGTAGAATTACTGATACCATGTAAGAGTAAGAAAATCACCATATATTTGATGATTGACTGATCTCCATTTAAATATTGAAATTACAACAAATCTCCATTAATGGTGGAGATAAAATCTGACTAATTAAACGCCGATTTGTTAGCCTATCATAAATATATTTACAGTATTAAATCAATTAGCAATTAATTGCTTTTATCTCCAATATCTTCAATACCTACCTTATCGATAAACCATCGTGGTGACGCATTGGCCCCATCATTTAGCGGAGGACTTTATTTTGTTTGCGGCTTAATTCTTATATATGATAATGATATATTCCTTATTATTGTATGTTCAAATATATCTGCTCCTAATCTTTGGTGTAAACTCAATTTTTTGCAGGCCCTCCCTTTCAAGTTAAAATTCATCTCAAAAGCTCTCCCTGCAGTAATTGAGTAAGCTCCATACTTGACTTGTGTTTTTATATTGTAATAACTATGTCCCGGAGATTCTCTAAATGAGTTGATAATGAGACCGGTCCTTCGCACACCGTGGGTCACTCTCTTCTATGTCGTCTCCGCGATATGGACGATGAGTTTGATAATGTAGTGCTGATGTCGACGGGTAATGCTTCGATTAGTTCATCCACTTTAATGAAGATCGTGGATGACTATAACTCTGATTCGACAGAGCCTGCTTCTAGAGATAAGTCTTCAGCTATTGATCGCAACATTGAATGAGCATGGTCATTGTGGAAACAGTTTGTTGATGAGATAGCTGGTCCTCCGTTGAGTTTCTCCTTTCTCGAGTATCTGGATAACTACCCATATAAATTCATGCCTCGCACTCAACTGTTCATCAGACCAAATGTGACTCGTTGGCACTCCAATACTATTCAAAGTATTGTGACTCCACACGATCTCAACTCTTGGAGCGAAAAATGGGATACACCAAGTGACTTTCACTTTCATGATCCTTACCCGAATGAGAGAGCGGATCAACCACCTGCGGGAATGGTTGCAGTTACATATGATATGATGGAGGCGGGCCTTCGCTTTCTCCTTCATCCAGCCGTCACACACGTGCTTAGATATTGGAGAATTGCCCCCATACAGCTGATGACCAAGTCTTGGTATTTTTCTATAAGCACTCTGACCATATTTGGGAAGCTTCGATTACATCAACTTCCGAATGCAAGAGAGCTCACTTACTTGTATGTGTTGACATCGGAAAAGTGACGGTATGGTGACATCTACTTGAAACCTCGTCATAAAAAACAAGTTATAGAGGTTATTCTTCACCTTCCTAGACCGGACAGTCGAAAGTGGTTTTGGGTTTCTGGAAATTGGAAAACTGTGCAGTACTCCGACAGGGTCGAACTTGACATTCCCGTAGTTCCAAAGCTAAAATCATCAGGTAAAATTTTTTTATCACTCCTTTTCAATGAATACTGATCTAATTAATCTTTCTCATTGAAATTTATACTTTTCCTAGTGAGACCGATCTCCCATTTGACTTTAGAGTGGTATTGGAAAAAATATACTTGCTCCCTAAAGAAGAGAGACTTGTGAGTAACCTCAACGTCTGCTCTGCTCGACTAGACTCGAGGTTGTTCTGCTATTCGAATCACCTCCGACGTGATCCTCGTAAGTGTTTTGACATTTTTCATCACAACTACTTATGTGATGGGTCGGTTTTTCTAAATTAAAGTTATCTTTCTTCCTTCATCATTTTTGCTCCTATCATTATAGGCGATTTTTCAATCTTCGACTCTTGTCCTCGAGAACTAATGGAAAACATTCCAGATTTCTGCGCACAAATGGGTATTGCTAAACCTAAAAGAAAGGGGAAAAGAAGTGTGGGGGTCCGCCTAAGAAAAAACCTGATCACCGTGCTCCTGGTATAGTGACAAAGGTTACGAGGACCGTGACATCCGTAGACATGCCACTTGAAGACTCTTCTACTCTTTCTCTGGTAGTTTCGGCCTCTACTCGCCCCAATTCATCATCTCAAGTGGGTGAAAAAAGAAACCGTGAATCATCCCCGGACCCCATGGAAGTTATTGATGTGGGAGATTCGCCTCTTCGAGCAACACACTTAGATAAGGGAAAGAGTCCTGCATTTCTTATCTCTACCGCTGCTTCCTCCTCATTGGGGATAAAGCCTTTAGAGAGGAGTTTCCTTGGGTTTGACCCCGATTTAGTGCAGAGGTAACGTGGAAATTCTCTTTATTTATTTCAAGTTTTGAAACTTTACATAAAATCATCATTGAAACATATCACATTTTCCATGTAGGCTTTCTGCTCAAGATCCTTCTCGTCCTTCGATGCTGTTCGATTTTATGACAAACTATTTTCGATATTCCTCGAGCTTGGACCAATGAACTTGAAGACGTTGTCCAAGAAAGTTGTGGGAATAATACTTTGCTCGCTGCTCAAATGTTCGCTCTTCGTGCTGCTGTCTTGACTAGTCAAGCAATAAACGAAAGGGACGACGAGCTTGATGATTTCAGAGCCATGAAAGAAGAATTGAAAGTACTAAAAGAGCTTGAAATGAAGTCTTTGGAACTTATCGACAGGGCTAACAAAGAGGTTTCCGAGTCTTATTCCACTATGAAAGACTTTGTGATTAAAACTGAGGATGAGAAATCTTCAGCTAAAGAGACGGAGGCACGCTTGAAAAGGGAACTTATTGAAATGGAGGACCTTCGATGTATAGCAGTTGCAGAAAAGAAAAGAGCCGAAGCAGATGTTGAGTTGGTAAAGCTGGAAAGATCGAAAGAGATAGATGAGCTGCTCAATAAGTTTGATGTTCTCAAGAAGGAACTAGATGAAACCACTCAGAAACTCAAGCAACTGCACGATCAGGTTGAGACTAAAGATGAAGAGCCCACTAAGGATCCTGTGCTCTTTGGTCGATGTTAGTACTATCTTACCTTTGCAGATGCTATCAGAGTTGCAGCTCGTGCAGGTCTTCCCACAGAGGCTTTTGCAGATTATTTCAAATCTTATGCTACTCGATACCCTCTCCACTCGTGTTTTTATCTGCTCATTCTTGATCTTCAGATTGAACTTGATATTGATTTAAGCTAGTATCCCGATCAAGATAAACTTCTGTTTTCGGGACAAGACATTCCTGAAGTTGATGAAAAAGAAGACGATTGTGTGGAAGAGATGGAGGGTGATCAAGCTGACACTGTTGAGCAAAACTCCACCCCCCAAGCTGAAGATATTTCTGATCTCGATGTTGTTCTGGGTATTGTTGCACCTGCTGTCATTGACCCATATAGCGGAACTACTCATACAAATCTTGAAGTCATTTCTGCCCTGCACAACGACTATCCATTCATCGATGTTGATCTTTAGATGACATCTTTTGATTTGATTTGTTGCTTTACTTCCTTTGCTTTTTAGTCTTTAGACTTCGAGTCTTGCTTTTTCATGATGTATTTTGAACATCTACCTTCCCTTTGACATTTGAATTCAATCTATTTTGACGTTTACTTCTGATGGTTGCACTTATGTTATGTCTGCATCATTATATACATCTATATTCACTACAAGAAAAAATGGATACGACAAAGGAGGAAAGCCGTTATCTTTTTATAGAAAACGCCGTTGTAGAAGCTCCTGTTGTAGTAGGTATCAAGTTTAGACAACGGTTACTGGACCATTGTCTTTTCTTTGTTACTACAACGGTTATTAACTGTTGTCTATAATATAAAATATGTTGTTGTAGCATGTACATATCCTTATTTGTGACTATAGACAACTGTTGTTAGCCGTTGTCTTTTCTTTGTTACTACAACGGTTGTTAACTGTTGTCTATACATATAAAATATGTTGTTGTATCATGTACATATCCTTATTTGTGACTATAGACAACAGTTGTAAGCCATTGTCTTTTCTTTGTTACTACAGCGGTTATTAACTGTTGTTTGTACATATAAAATATATTGTTGTAGCATGTGCATATCCTTAATTGAGACTATAGACAACAGTTGTGAGCCGTTGTCTTTTCTTTGTTACTACAACGATTATTAACTGTTGTCTATACATATAGAATATGTTGTTGTATGCACATTTGCGACTATAGACAACATCTTAGAACCGTTGTCTATTACATTTTATTACAACAGTTATTACATGTTGCCTATTATACAACTATTTTTCTTCTATTGTCTATATACAAAAATACTATTATATAGCATTTGTTTTTCTTAAATATCGTGGATAGAAAATAAAGATAAATTAAATTTCAATCAAATAACAAGCACAATAATCCATAAAAATTAAATTACAATAAGCATTACATAATCCAAATAAAAAAAAGTTTACTGAAGCTTCACCACACTATGCCACCGGTATTCAATTTGTTTACAAAAATTTTGATTACAACAAACGATCATTTATAGCAAAAAATTCTCACACCAACATTCGTGCATATTTCTTCTTACAACAACATACATGCACCATCTTCATCATCTACATTCAAAATGAATAATATTTTAATAATATGCAAATCAACAAGTGACATACATCTATTGATACTCAAAGAAGTTGTGTAATAAATATGCACCATAATTATTAATTAAAGGTAAATCACAACGATTAATATACCTTAAGCTATTCATACGTAGGTCGCAGAATACATTTAGCCCATTCATTCCGCATTTGGTCGATTTCTTCTTTGGAGTCAGCTTTAGTATTTTTAAACTGCAAAATAAAAATGAATTATGCATCTTATATATATAAAAGTAATTATAACACATGCAATATAAAAATTAAAAAAATAAAAGGTTTTACCAATGACTGCAACGAACTTGTCGTCACTTGTCCATTAAATTGTAAAATTTGTTTCATGAAACAAAGAACATAGAAACCACATTGGTAACCTTCGGGCTGTCTAGGAACCTATACCCTTTTTTCAAGATTTACAAGCTATATATGAGATTGTATGAGTTAAATGCTTCTATAATGTGTGATCCTTCCATTCAAGTTAAGAATTCCATACAAGATATATACAAGTTACGAATTTCTCAAGAATTTCTACAGGATGTTATATATAGATGCTTCCATAAGTCACCTTCCACACATATATATATATATATATATATATATATTGGTTGTTAAATTTAACAAAGTGAAATAATTATATTAAATGGTGAATAATATTTATATAAACTTATAAAACATTATACTATAAACTGATACAACTTATAATTATCGTAAGTCTTGTATGACTCTACAATTTTAGGAAGATCCAAGAGGGATGCAGAAAGATCATCGCGGATAACAAATGTGCCAATCTTAGTATTATACATAAATAATAAGCCCTAATCACCGTCAGTTTCAGCAATAGCAAGAGCTTCCTTTAACAATAATTTACTCTGAACTAAATAAAAGAAATGAATGAATTTTATTAAGATGTTAAATATAAGTTGGAAACTCCAGAGAACTTAAGATATCTAATAAACTCTCAACATTGTTCTAGACATTTAGTTTGCAATGAAGAGTAATTTGGAGGGGGGAAGGGGGTGGTACAATTAATTTGATGACAAACCTATGTTCTTAACAGGTAGCTCCAACATGAAACCTCTAGATCTTGTGAAGCCATATCTTCTCCGTTTAATCTTATTAAAATCCATGTGCCACTAAATTCTCATGTACTAACAATATTTGAAAATACTTCATTACTTCATTATGTATGTACAGTCCCTGTTCCTATCCCAAAATAAAGTTGAATTTATGTTTGTAAACTAGATTTTCCTTGACAACTCCTGCTCTAACTCAATTTCACAAAGCACTCGAGTAATGTATATTCAGAAATTTCATAAACAACCTTCAAAGCAACCCAAAAGACTTACACTATCATTATTGTCAAAATTTTAGAAACAGGCAAAAAATCAAATAATTTGCTGGAACATATTTCAGAAACTAAGTTGTTTCGACATCAAAAAATTAAATCTCAAATAGATGATACATGTGTTTAGGACTTACGGTGTGCGAGGAAATTCGAGAAGAATGAGTAAATCAATATTTTGAAACACACAACCATCGATGCTGGACAGAAGCATAACTGGCGCGGCGAGAGTGAGACTGAGCGGCGGACACTAGTGTAGTGGCGAGGCACTGGTGCAGCGAGAGTGAGGCTGAGCGGCGTCTCTGACGATGGACACTAGTGTCACGGTGAGAGAGTGACGCTGACCGGTATCTTCCGCCACGAGCACTAACGCAGCCGAGGACATGCGATGAACAACAGATTCACAGCAGTAATTGTGGCGGAGCACAGAGATTGGGAATTAGGGCATGATATACGATGTATCAATTGTGCTTCACTTAATTAAAAAGAAGTAATTTTCAAAATCTTTTTTTAATGTTATTATTATTCTTTATTAAAACAAGTATCCTTAATTGAAAAGAAGTATTACTCTTTAGTTGAACAATTAATATTATTTAGTAAAATAATTAATATTTTTGAAAATTATTGCCCTTCAGTAAAAGTAAATAATATTTTTTAATTAAACTAATACTCTCATATCAATTTTATTGGAGAAACTTGATTCACACAATACCTGAACTAGATTTTATTGTTTTTATAAATTTTAAGTTTAAAAAATCATAAGTATTTGAATTTATCAATATTTTGTGTTCTTTTTAATTGTAAAAAAAAAAAAAAGTAATTAGAGGAAATTTTTTGATGATATTATCCTTTATTAAAACAGGTATCCTCAATTGAAAACAAGTAATACCGTTTAGTAGAACAATTAATATTATTTAATAATACTTTTCAAAACTAATCCTCTTTAATAAAAATAAATAATATTTTTAACAAAATAATTAATACTCTCTGTTGATAGAATTTGCTAATCGATGTTTGTTTATGTGGCTTTACAACAGATTAATCCTACCAAACAATAATCTTATGGTTTTGTGTTTTTGGGGAGGGAGAGAATTTAGAGAGAGAGAAATATTGCAGTAGTGATTGTATTAATTGTGAGAGAGAGTCCCTTGAATAGTACAAGAGAGGTCTTATATATAGGTGTGTCAGTGTGAGACGGCACCTTACGAGCCTATATGGCTTCCGGTGTTGACGAGGATTCCTTACCCTCGTCTTGGTCCCTCACACTGCTTCCCATGTCATGCCTCGTCCTACTACTATGCCTTAGATTAGATGGGCCTCATTAAAAACCTCGCCGTAAACCACCCTTGTGGATAAACCGGACGAAGGGAAAAAGAGCGCACCATCGGGGTCCTATAGACTATCATGCGAGCTCATGGGCGAGCTCAGAGATGGATACTCGGGCGAACTCAGAGATGGCCAAAGAGCGAGCTCACAACTCTCCAATTCAGGCTAGCTCTGACGCCTTGGTGCCCCTGGCGTCGTATAACAGGTGGCGTCTCGGATGTCGGAGGTGCACTTGACACTCTGGCGAGCTCATGGGCGACCCTAATCTGCCTCGAGTAGCTCACCCATCAACAATTGCCCCTCAGCTCGCCTTCATCATGATTCATGACATGTGTGGGCGAGCTGGCATGCGATCTCTCAGGCGAGCTCCTCGAGGCCGTCTCTCGAGCCAACGTGGGTGGAGTTCGAGGCGTCCCACACGTCCCCACAAGTGTCGTTTCCCGCGCCCATAATAATAACTTTTCAAATTCTTTGCAAAGAGGCCCCTGGTCTTTCAGGAATATCGAGCCCGCGCCCAACGTCTATAAATAGGCGAAATCAAGAAAATTCTTCACTTTGCTTCGTCACTTCTCAGAGTGCATTTCTGGCGATCGTTTCTTCGCTCCCAACGTGTCTCCGAGCATTCCTCAACGTAGAAACCTGGATTTTTTCTTCTTTCTTGCTCAAATTCTTTTTGTTGAAAATCGAAACTTTCCGGCGATGCCTATACCATGTCTGAGAATTCCTCGAGCCGCACCCCTCCAAATCGTGATTTGGGAAAAGAACTAAAGACTGATGACTGTCCAAACCCCCAAGCCGCACCTGTGATCATTTCCTCGGGCTCTGGGGCGAGCTCTGAAACTCTCCCGGACAGTGGCGAGCTCTTGGGGTCGGTTCGTTCTGACTCTGGCGAGCGGGCTACCGATTCCGGTGAGCAATCCCCAATCCGCGAGCTCTGGGATTACTCCGAACGAGCTTCGGGAGGAGACATGGCCCCGAATGAAGAAGAGGTCACCGAGACCGAAACTCAGGAGGAGGTCGCCGAGGTTGGGGCCGGCGACATTGCTGGCGAGCTAGCCCGTGAGGTCGATGAAGAGGTCGGCGAGGATACGGGGACGGAGGTCACTTATGAATATCTCAGTTTTATCGACTTTCCCTTTCCCAAGCTTCCGGAATATCAAATCCCTGCCGAGGTCGTGAATGACTTTGACTGGAATGAATACGTGAGAGCCCACGGGGCGAGCTTCCCCTTACCTCGGCGAGCTCCGATCCGAAAGGCCGCTGGCAAATCTGACCTCAAAGCAAACGGGGTGGAGAGCATTGTATTCTGTTGGACATATTCATGTGTGCTGCTGAGGATATTCGGAGACGATTCCGTATTCTGTTGGACATATTCATGTGTGCCGCTGAGGAGAAAGAGCGAGCCGACCTCCCCTCTGCCGGACTTACAGCTATCAACTATCACACTTTGAAGGCCGGGCTCACCTTGCCCCTTCACCCCATCATCGGGCAGTTTCTGGCGGACACGGGCCTCGCCATTACACAGCTTACTCCGAATGCATGGAGCAACCTGTTGGCAGCCCTAAGATCCGGGAAGCGAACTCTTCCATGTGATCCGGCAAGTAAGGGAGGGGAAAGGATACTATTCTTTCCAAGCTCGCCCGGGGGCAAATTCTTGGGCGACCTCCCCAATAAAATCCGGGTCTGGAAGGAGCAGTTCTTCTGTATTGGGGGAGATTGGCGGGCTTCTAATGGCCGTGGAGGGCGCATCCCTACCCCCGAGACTTACGGGGAGGCAAGCTGTAGGTGGCGTACCTTAGCGTGTGTGCGTCGGATTAGATTACTGACCTAATCTATCTTTTTGCAGGTTTGAAGCGCCACAGGTCGAGCCGTGGGAAGCCGGGGATTTCAATTGGCTTCGAGTTCGTGAGGACAGTGTGTTGTTTGCGAGAAAAGAAAGATCGCGAGATCGAACATTTGTGCCAACATCACTGTCGCAGGCTTGCCGGCCTCATCACCTCGCCACACCACCTCGCTGCTCAAGGTTTTAAACTTTTCCATTCTGAAGTTCCCACAGCTCGCTGCCTCATTCGTTCAGATCGCCGGATTTACTTATCATTTATCATACAGGTGTAGGTCCCGCCGCCGAGCTCCCACCCGTTGAAGTTCCTGAAGCCTACCACTTCTTAGCTCGGCAGTTGAGGATGGGTAAACCTCGTCCGGGAAGGGAAGGTATCCCCTCGGGGGCCATTTTGGATGCGACAAAGAAACTGGAGCTCGCCAAGGCTGCTGAAAAGGCTGGGGGCTCTGGCTCTCAGAGGACCTCGGCACCTCCCCCACCAAAGGAGAAGGTCGCCGGCCCAAAGAAAGGGGTGGGTCGAGGTTCGAATCCTGAATGGGGCACCCAACCCCCTCCGCCCCACCAGACAAAGCGAACTCTCCACCGGGGGGATGGCTCACGAGTGGGTGAAGAAGAAGAAGCTCGCCTCGCCAAGCGAGTTAGGACTGAGGGTGGCTCCGTTGAGCACAGCGACCGAGGAGGCTCCGGATCAACCCAAGCAGGGTCAGGGCGAGCTCTAATTACTCAACCTTCACAAGCGCCTCCAACTCCTCAGAGTGCACCCTCGCCATCTCCCTACGGGGTCCCTATCCGGGATGATACCCTTCTCGGGCTCAACCCTGATAGGTTCGGGTAAGTGGGCGACCTTTTTTGAAGTTGGAAGCCATTGTGATTTTCATGATTTATGTTTACTGATTTGAGTGTGTGCAGGTATACTCCCGCCGAGCTCCCGCTGCGACCTGAATCTCTTCACACCGCTGAGCGGTGCAAGGCTCTGAGCTCATCGAGAGATCTCCCAGAGGGGTCAGCTCGCCGGGTATTCACTGAGGCTCCCAAGTACCTCTCCGCCTCGGAGCTTGCCATGATAGAAAGGCAAAAGCCCGCCGATAAGGGGAGGTTGGCGATGCACTACGCTTGTGCAGCGATGGCGGTGGCCCAGCTCGTCACCGATGAGATCACCGCCGCGGATAGAGCTCGCCACGACACGAGGAAGGCGCTCACTAAGGTAGGTTACGAGCGGAAAAAGGCCCTCAAGGAGCTCGCGAGGGCAGAGACCAAGGCGAAGGCCTCACTAGAGGCGGAGCGGCTCGCCGTCAAGAAGGTAGAGAAGCTTCAAGCTGAGCTCGAGGAAGCTCGCCGGACACTCAGTACCCGGGACGAGGAGCTCGCCCTGACCCGGGTTGAGGTAGGGCTCCTTAGGGATCAGAGCCGGGGAAATTCAGAAAAGTGTCAGAAACTGCGGGAAGAGGTCGCTGCCAAGGCCCTAGAGATCGCCGAGCTTAAGAGTCTCTCTGATGCCGTCCTCACGCCAGAGGCATTGAAGCTCACCGACGTGGTCGCCACTGACAAGGGCTACGTGTTATGTTTTGCTGAAGTTATCCGCTCCTTCCAATGGGCGAGAATCAATAATGATAGTGAGTGGGAAGCCCTTGTCAGCGAGTTTGAAGACTGCTTGGAGAAGTCCACGATCCCCCTGGCACGGAGCTAAACATCGGGGACCTTGCGGGCTATGGGATCAATCTTGATGGTGCTCGTAAAAAAATCAACATTATCCAGACGAAGCAGGTCTTAACTGCCGACCTTGTCCAGGAGGCTGGGGATGACAAGGGGGATGCTGGAGGCGAGGTCCCGCCAACGATGGAGCAGATGCAGGAGGTCTGCGGGGACGCGATGATCAACATAAGTGAGCTCGACACCAGCGGACTCTCTGGGAACATCACTTCTGATGTCGAGCTTGCCATTCCCATCAGCCAGGTCGCCCCTATTCAAGAGGTCGCCGATCCCGAGGTCTAGGCCTGCTTTTCTTGCTCTCATAGTTCAGTTTTAGTAGGTCGCCGGGTTGCGGAGCTCGCCCAGAAGGAGCTCCATTTTTGTAGCTTTTGCTTTTTGTTTAAGTAGATTTAGCTCGCCGGCCACGTGCAGCTCGCCCAGAAGGAGCTTTTTATAGTTCAAAGATGGCCAGCTGGTCGGCCTTTGTGGCCAGCACTGCTACTCATACTTAGGATTTTTTCAAGTATATTTTTTACTTGAAAAACTTTTAAGTATCTTTTGAATATAAGTCGAGCATTTTTTGTCCAACTCTTTTCATTTATATATTTGCGCTTTTACGTTATAATTTCCTAAATAGCACGTTCTTGTTTATTTTTCTGGTACATAATTGTTCGTCTTATTCCACTTTGTGTAGCGAATCATTCATTTTACGTCACTTACGACTACGAATTGTACCTCTATTTTGAGAGTGCGTATTCTTCATCTTATGCCACTTAGGGCCGCAAATCGTTCCTCTTAGACCACTTAGGGTGGTGAACTGCACTTCGATTAATTCACGTTGGGCCGTCGGGTTTCATAAACCTTGGCTTAGACATTTTTTTGTCTTTTTCGCGAATTTTTCTAACTTATTGCAGTAGGTGCTTAGCAACCCTTTGGGAAGGGTACCTACGCGACCTTGGGCACTTTGGCCTTTGCCTTCGAGCTAGTTAATTACAACGCTCGGGACCTTGGTCCTTGCGCATTACGGATTTTTGGGTACATGGGCGAGCTGGGTTTGGCGAGCTCTCTAGAGCTGTGGGCGACCTAGTGCAGCTCGCCTGGTTGGAGAGCTGCACAGGTCCAAACACTTGGGAATTTTTCTGAATTTCTCTGACTTTTTATAGCAACGTAATTTACATCGATTGCCATCGACATTTTTGATGCAAACCCTCGACTAGTCTATTACAGGATCCTAGTCGATTGGTAGAACTTTTTCAGATGTGCCGCGCTCCAGGTGTATGACGAAGCTTTGCCTTCTACGTCTTCTAGATCATAAGTACCGTTTGGCCAGACTGCGGTGACCCTGAACGGTCCTTCCCAGTTTGAACCGAATACACCTGGTGGGGTCATCAATTTATTTTTTAACACCAGGTCTCCGACCTTGAATTTTTGGTCTCGGACCTGAGAGTTGTAATATTTTTCAGCTCTACGCTTGTGGGTGGCGTTCTTCATTTCTGAAGAAGCTCTGGTCTCTTCGATCAGATCCTTCTCTACTGCCAGGGCTTCATCATTCTTTTCTTCATCATACCCCACCACCTTCCAAGTCTTGTTCTGGACCTCAACCGGGACTACGGCTTCAGTCCCGAAGGCTAGGGCGAACGGGGTCTCCCCGGTGCTGGCCCTATAGGAAGTTCTATAAGACCATAGGATCTCCGGAAGTTCGTCCGCCCAGCTCCCTTTCTTTTCCTTGAGGCGGAGCTTCAATATGTGTTTTAGAATCTTGTTCACCGCCTCGACCTGGCCGTTCGACTGGGGATGATATGGAGTTGAGTAGTGCTTCTTGATGTTCTATGAACTGCAGAAGTCCCTCAACTTCTGTCCGTCGAACTGTCTTCCGTTATCAGTGATGACCGACTGCGGGAGCCCAAATCTACAGATCAGGTTTTTCCAAATGAAGCCGATCATCCTTTCCTGGGTTATAGTTGTGAGAGCTTTGGCCTCAGCCCACTTAGTGTAGTAGTCTACTGCTACAACAGCAAACTTTACACTGCCTCTACCAGGTGGAAATGGGCCGATTAAGTCGATTCCCCATTTTGCGAAAGGCCATGGGCTGAACACCGACTTTAGCTGGTTGGCTGGGGAGTGGATGTTAGGTGCGAAAAGTTGGCACCTTCGAGCGAAGCTGATGGCATCATTGCGAAGAGTGGGCCAGTAGTAGCCCTGCCTGATCTTCTTGTATGCCAATGCTTGCCCCCCCAGCGTGAGTCCCACAAATCCCTTCGTGAATTTCTTCTAACACTTTGGACCCCTGCTTCCTAGTTAGACATTTGAGTAGGGGTAGAGAGAATCCACGTTTGTAGAGTTGGCCATCCAGCAGCGTATATCTTGCAGCTTGCTTTGCAAGCCGGCTAGCTTCCCAGGTGTCTACGGGGGTTGTTCCGTCTGTCAAATATTTTTGGATTGGAGTGCACCAATCTTCACCATCCTTGCTATCCTCCTGCCCCCCACTCGAAGTTTGATTTACCTTGTAATCGGATGTCGAGGGGTTTTTCAGTGTGGTGATCACAACCTCCGTGAATTTAGCTTCGCAATTGCTAGTAGCTAGCCGGGCTAGAGCATCTGCTTGCGTGTTTTCTAGCCGCGGTATCTGATTTATGTAAACCTGCGTAAACATCGATATCAGATGCGCGGCTATCTTCTGGTAGGTCATCATATGCTGGTCTTTTGCCTCATATTCCCCCCGGACTTGGGATATTATTAGCTGGGAATCTCCAAAAACTTGAAGATTGGTTGCCCCCACAACTAATGATAGCCTAAGTCCCGCTATCAACGCTTCATACTCCGCCTCGTTGTTGGTTGCTCGAAAGTCGAACCGGATTGCGGAGGTGAAGACTTGTCTGTCTGGGCTGATCAGGACCACACCGGTGCCTGCTGCTATGCTGGTTGATGATCCGTCTACGTAGAGATGCCACGGAGCTATACGCCCCATCGTCGTATCTTGTGGGAAAGTTAGCTCGATGATGAAGTCGGCAAGTGCTTGTCCCTTGATCGCTGTTCGGGGTGCGTAGGTTATACCGTATTGGCTGATCTCTAGTGACCATTTCAGTAGGCGTCCGGCGGTGTCTGGGCGCTGTAGTATTTGGCGTAGTGGGAACGTTGTCAGCACCTCTACTGGGTGGTCAAAGAAGTAGGGCCTCAATTTTCTAACACTCATCACCACTGCATAAGCCAGCTTCTCTGTTGGGGTGTATCGCAACTCAGCTTCGTGTAGGACTTGGCTCACGTAGTACACTGGTAGGTGCATTTTCGCCTCTTGTCGGACCAGGACGGAGCTGATGGCCACCTCTGACACGGCTAGGTATAGATACAGCTTCTCTCCAGGTATCGGCTTTGATAGGACCTGTGTATCCGCCAGGTATGTTTTGATGTCTTCGAAGGCTCGTTGGCATTCACTTGTCCAGACGAAGTGGTTTTTGAGGTGGAGCTTGTTGGCTTTGGCCACCTCTTTGTACCTCCGTGTGTTTACCTTAATTGCCTCGAAGAACGGATGATTTCGGTCGCCGGACCTGGAGATGAATCTGTTCAGGGCTGCCATGCATCAGTCAGTCTTTGAATTTTTTGGATGGAATCGGGTATACCCATCTCGATTATGCATTGAACCTGTGTTGGGTTGACCTCAATTCCACGCTGGCTAACTAGGTGCCCCAGGAACTTTCCGGAGTGTACGCCGAAGCTGGTCTTTTTTGGGTTTAACTTCATGTTGTAGTGGCGCAGTATGTCGAAGGTTTGTTTTAGGTGGTCCAGGTGGTCCTCCTTTCTCAGACTCTTGACAACTATGTCATCTACGTACACCTCCATTGATTCGCCAATGTGTTGGTCAAACATTTTATTCACCAATCTTCGGTAGGTGGCTCCGGCGTTGATGAGTCTGAACGGCATCCTTTCCCAGCAATACATGTTCTTGTTGGTGTAGAACGCCGTGTGTTCCTGGTCATCTGGGTGTAGAGCTATCTGGTGATAGCCCGCAAAAGCATCCATGAATGTCATCATCTCATGGCCTGCGGTGCTATCCACCAGCTGGTCGATGTGAGGCAGTGGGAAGTTGTCCTGCGGGCATGCTTTGTTCAGGTCCGTGAAGTCAACGCAGAGTCTCCAAGTCCCATTTTGTTTCTTCACCAGGACGAGGTTTGCGACCCATTGCGAACACAAAGCTTCCTTGATGAGCTTGTTGTCTAACAACTTCTCCACCTTAACAGTTAGAGCTGCATACTTGTCTGGTCCATACTTCCTCCGCTTTTGGCGTACGGGTCTCCTCGTCGGATCCATGTTAAGTCTGTGGCAAGCATGTTCCAACGGGATCCCTGTCATATCTTTGTGGGACCAGGCAAACACGTCCAGGTTGGTCATTAAGAACAGCTCCATCCTCGACCGGTACGGTTCAAGTAACTCAGAACCGATGAAAAGTTCTAAGTCCCTTTTCGGGTCCACCGGGAGTGCCGTCAATTCTTCCATGGGGGTGGCTTTTCTCTTTTGACTTTTCCACCTCGGGTCGCTAATGAACTCATCCCACTCCTCTTGTGACATCTGCGCAGGCTCGTGACCTATGCGCGGTTCAAGGTCATCAGGTTGGCTTTCAGCTTGGGCGGGTTCATCAGCTGTGAGCTCCTCCTGTGGTTTGTCAACTTGGGATGGTGCGGTGACTTGGGGAGTTGGGTCAACGTCCATTGGTGTTGGTTCTTGACCTCCCACAGGTCCCCCATCTTGGGCTTCATCAGCCACCTCCATGGGAGCAGGTACTGACCCCTGCGCAGGTCTCAACACTTGGGTTTCATCCAAGCTCTCCATTGGTGTCGGTTGTGTGTCTTGCGCAGGTCCAGTGCCTTGGTTGATTTCTGACAAATCGCCTACCTCCATCATCTCAGTTTCGACCGAGATGACATCTAGGATGTTTGGCTAGGAATCTGTACGTCCTCTTCGAGGATTCGGACCTGTGTAACAAACTTTTTGACCCGGCCGTCTTTGATTTGGAGTAAACACTCTCGGGCCTTTTTCTGGTCACCTTTTATAGTTCCGGCACCTTTTGGAGTTGGGAATTTTAAACAATAGTAGTAGGTCGAACACGCCACTTTGAATTCATTAATAAACGGGCGGCTAAGGAACCCGTTGTAGGAGGACTGCTGGTCGACAACTAGGAAATCTATGAGCCAAGTCAGTCTCCTTTCGGGATCCTTAGCCGATACAAGTTGGACGCTCAACCTAACACTGCCTAGGGGGACAGTTACAGCTTCTCCGAACCCCACTATCCTAGCATTGCTAGGCTCCAAATACGACTTAAAATCACCTAAGGCATCTAAGGTGGATTTGAAGAGAATGTTGGTGAACGCGCCGGTGTCCACAAGTAGCCTGTGAACTCGGACGTTCATGATGTTGGCGGTTATCACCAACGAGTAGTTGTGGGGCATCAGTACCCCCTCCAGGTCCGCTGAGGAAAATGTCAGCTCATCAGTAAGCTGTGAGACGGACCTGGGGTCGGAGCTGCCTTCCTGGACTTGGTTTATGGCCCGGATTTCGGCCTTCCTCTTTCTCTTGGATATGGAGATCCCCCCGTCCTGGAGACCTCCGGCAGCTTCGATTTCCTCCTCGAGAACTAGGATCTCTCGGGTGGGCTCCATGTTTTGCTGAGGCTGGGGAGGTGCCCTCCGTCTGTTGTGGGGACCAGGTTGGTCTTCTTCCTCTTCTTCATCATCGGAGGTAGCCCTCCTCTCGAACCTTGGCCTCTTAGCCGGGGCCTTCTTCACGAACTCGGCCAGCTTCCCATCCTCGTAAAATTTCCAGAGTTGTTTGAGGAGGTCTCGGCATTCGCTGGTGAAGTGGCCGATGGCCTGATGGTAGGCACAAAATTTGTTGGGGTTGAGCTTCGTGCGGTCTTGGCGGATCCACCTTGGCACCTCCAGCATGGCCTTACCTTTGACGACAGTGAAGACGTGGTCAACGGAGACAGTGAGGACCTGATTGAGCTTTTCTTTGAGCTCGTCTCCCTCGCCAAAGGCCTTTAAGTTCTGAGGAGCACTGTAGGTGCCCCAGACTTCTTCCCGTTGGGCTTCTTTTCTTCGTGGGTACTAACTTCTTTGAGCAGCGCTTCCTGCATGGCCGCGAACACCCCCGCCTTATGACAGAATTCGCTGTAAGTGTTGGGACATCCGAGGTGCATCTCCTTCCAGAGGTCGGTGCCTCTCTTGAGTCCGGCCATTGCTGCGACGACCTTGGTGTCCTCGCTCACCGGCTCTCTTTCTAGTAGGATTTTATTGAACCTTTCCAGGTACTGCTGGTCGGTCTCGCTCTCGCCTTGATGGATGTTGGCGAGTCGATGTTTCTGGGTAACGTAGGATCCGAACCCAGAGAAGTGGGCCAGGAACTCCCGCGAGAGTTGGCTGAATGAGCAGATTGACCCCGGGGCGAGTGAAGAGAACCAGAGGTGAGCTCGATCCCCTAGGGTCAGCGGGAAGTTTCGGCATTGGGTAGAGTCGGTGGCGCCAACCGAAATCATGAAGTCCGCGTACTTGGCCAGGTGGACTTTCGGGTCAGATTCACCCTCGTACGCGGACATCACAGAGAACTGGATTTTCTTCTGGACCGGTGCGCGGAGGATGGCAGGTGCCAATGGAGATGTGGGGAGAGTCGTGGCGTCAGGTCCGCCAGACTTGGCTGCTACTTGAGCTTGTAGCATTTCGACGGCCTTTTTCAGTGAGGCCAGTTCGTCGTCACGGGTCACCTCCGACGGAGGTTGCTCAAAGGTCGTGCGTCTTGTGGACGCACGTCCCTGAGGTGCCTCACTCTGGGGTGACCTCTCAGCGGCGGGCTGGAATTGACTTCCGCCATGGGGGCCTAGCCGGTCAGTGGCGGGCCTCCTCAACCTTTCGTTGGCGGACCTGTGCGGTTGCTGGTCGGAGTCCCCATGAGACACAGCTGGGGCCGCCGTCCGCTCATTCTCCTCGTGTCTCGGGCCCAGGCGGCCTTGGAGGACTTCTCTCCTCTGTGATTGGTGGGTGCCAGATGCCCCGGTGTAGGCCCGATTCCCTTCCGGTGTAAGGAGCGGGATCCCCCTCTACCATTTTGGCCTTGCCGGTCCTCTCCCTGCGCTGGCGGGCTTGTGCCGAGCTCGCCTCCTGCTCGGTGGGGAGGGCGCTGTAATCCCCCCTGGTCTGGGTGCCCTGGGTGGGCCTGGTCTGCTCCCGGGCCTCGGCAGCTGGAGCTCGCCTGGGTACCAGGGCAAGCTCGTCCTGCTGCCTCTGCTGCAACCTCTGTAAGGTTGCGATGGTGCGTTGGAGCTCGTCGGGGTTGCTGGCCAGGTCCCTCAGGGCGGGGGCCAAGTCTTCTTGGTTACACGTTTTCTTATCAAGGGAGAGATAAGGAACAGCGGGGTCAATTTGCCAAATTTTAAGGACTTATATGCAATTTTTCATTCTTGATTCTTGAGCCCTAAGTATAAATATTGATTTTCAGATTTTAGAAGGAGAAAACACTGGGCAGCCGATTTTCAGCACACACTCACACATACTAGAAGGTGTTTTCACCTATTTCTTTATTTCTCATCATTTTGGAGCATGGAAATAGGCTTTGAGCTTGGATTTTAATTCTCCATCAACCACTAGAGACTAAGCTTTCTTTTCCCTTTCTTTTTATTTTTAGTTTAGTTATTTAAATTTTGTATTAGTTGAACATGATTGTTGGCTAGAATACTTTTGGTTCTAGGGCTTTGTAAATATTTAGATTGAAGTTTATGAGTTAATTTCTTGTTTATTTGGTATTTGTGTGGCTATTTCTATTTATGTGCTCAAACTTATTTTGTAAGCATGTTATTAGTTGCAAATGATAATATGCTATTTGTTGTTAGTTGATTTAGATTGAGAAATTAGATTAACTAATAGAACTTGAGTGCATGACCCAATTTATTATGAGCTTGAGAGAGGATTAATTTATTGGGAGGGAACTAATGATCCTAGTTGCTATTTTGGGTTGCAATAACTTGTGAGGTAGAGATACAAACTTGTTGTTGTTTCCTTTGGATTATTTATATTGAAAAATTAATTAATTATTCTTAAGTGATCATCCCTATAGGAACAAACACACAATACCAATTGAATGAGTCTTTAACCATAAATGGATTTCCAGATATTGCAAATGCCTTGGAACCTACTTTTCTTTTATTGATTGTTATTTGTCTATTTTTGTGATTAGGATTGCATGAAACTTAATTTGATCATGTATTTGGTTGCTATTTCTATTTTCTTGCTAGTGACATTTTTAGTAGGTAATTTAGAATTAGCTTAAGTTCACAACACCTTTTAATTAATTGATTTTTCTAGAAAGAACAAAACCAATTAATTGCACTTTTACACTAACCCTTCCTCGTGGGATCGACCCGTATTTACCATCCTACGATTGACACCGTGCACTTGCGGTTGTCTATTTTATGTGTTGGGAAATATCAGAACAAGTTTATGGCGCCGTTGCCGGGGAAGGTCGTTATTAGTTTTAGAGTGTTATTTGGTTGAGTTTTTCGCTAGAGTTTACTTGTTTTCTTAATTTTTGAAAATACCAAAAATACTTGTTATTTGCTTGTTTATTCTCCTACTCTTACTTGGATTCTAACTTGGTTTATTTGCTAGACATGGCTTATGATCACAAGGTCTAGAAGGGGAGAACAACCACTTCTACCTTTGGACTTAGAGATCGAGACTCGTTGTAGAAGATGAAACGCGAAAAGAAGGAGACAAGAGAGAGTAGAGATGAATTTCGGAGAGAACAATCCGAATCCGAATCCGGTAGTAGGAGAAGTTGTTGAAGATGAAGGGTCCGATCATGAGAATCATGGAAACATGCCAAATGATGATGAGCCGCAACAAGAGGCTCAAGCTAGAGAAGGGGCACCGAGACAACCAAGGGTTCTTAGAGATCATTTTCGACCGGTGCCAAAACCTCATAGGGGAGCGGGGAGAGAGCCCATTGATGTTCACAATTTTGAGCTCAAACCTCAACTCATCCTAATGGTTCAAAATCATCAATTTGGTGGGTTACCGAGCGAAGATCCACAATCTCTGTTTATCTCAATTTCTTGAGATAAGTGGAATCATCAAGATATTAAGAGTGCCTCATGACTACATCCGACTTCAACTATTTCCATTCTCTCTTCGAGATAGAGCGAAGCATTGGTATAACTCCCTTGATCTAAGGGTGATTGAAGAGTGGAACGATTTGGTGGATGCTTTCCTTATGAAGTATTTTACCCCTATCAAGACCATTCAAATTAGGGGGGAAATATCTTCATTTGCTCAAATGGAAGATGAATCGATGACGGAGGCTTGGGAAAGGTTTAAGGACTTGGTGAGAAGTTGTCCACGACATGGATTCTCTCGTGTTCAACAATTGTGCTACTTCTACAATGGGTTGGATCATCAAACACGCACCATGGTGGATTTTTAGGCGGGAGGATCCTTGTTGAATCGAATAATGAATGATGGGTATAATCTTCTTAAGGATTTAGCGAAGAATGGTAGTCAATGGCCATCCGAAAGAAGACAACAACGAAGAGTTGCCTCCGCCCAAGATTCAGAACTTCTTGCAAAGCTCTCTACTAAGGTAGACAATTTGACTTCTTTGTTGTCCAAGCAAAGTATCAAGGAGCAATTGGAAGGAAAACCATTAGAAGAAGCTCACTTCATGGGGTATCAAAGGGAGAGAAATTTTGGAGATAGGCTATATCGAGGACATCCTCCTTATCACAGCCCAAATCAATACCATCCGGGGTTGAGAAATCATGAGAATTTCTCATATGTTAATCCAAGGAATGCAATTCAACCACCAGCGGATTTTGCGGTCAATGATGGAGTGATTGAGGAGCCTTCCAAGAAAATTTCAATGGAAGAGATGTTCACTTCTTTTATGGGAGAGACCAAAAGCTTCATGAGAGAGACGAGACATAGGTTTGCCAAGCAAGATGAGAAGATTGATGGGATCAAGGACAATGTGAAGGCCATTGAGATACAAGTGGGACAAATTGCCAACATGATGGGGAGCCAACATAAACAAGGTCAATTTCCTTCAAACACGGAATTGAACCCTAAGGAGCATTGCAAGGCCATCAAGTTGAGAAGTGGGAAAGTTATGAAGGTCCCAAAATGCCTATTGAAGAAGAGAAAGAAGAGTCAAAGGAAGAAACAGAAGTGATTCAAGAAAGGAAAGAGCAAGAGAGAGAAGTTGAAGAGGAGAAAGTTGAGGAGAAGAAGATAGAGAAAGAGAAGACACTACAGGAAATCACACATTCCGTGATGAAATTTTGTGTGACGATACAAAATTCGTCACAATATGTTACCTACAAGTGACAAATTTAATTTTCGTCACCAAAAAGTGAGAATTCGTGACGAATTTTCTTTTTGTCGCCACTGGTGTTTTTTTTTCGTTACTAATTCGAAATTTTCATGACAAAAACAAAAAATTCGTCAAAATAAACTTTGGTGACGATATTCATAATATTTAGTGACGATATTCAACGTCATGAAAAATAGTATTTTTGTGACAACTATACGTTTTGTCATTAATTATTCAAAAGAATTGGTGACGCACTTAATTCGTCACACTATTAATTGGTGATGATTGTCATTGTAATTAGTGACGATCATAGTTGTCATATAATATATAATATTAATGACAATTTTTTGTTTTGTCGCTAATTGTTCATAGTAATTAGTGACATATTCTTTCGTCACCAATATTGATATATAGTGACAATTAATAATCTTTTTTTAATGACGCACTTATTTCGTCACAATATTATTCGGTGACGATCTCAATTTTAATTGGTGACGATCAATATTGGTCATATAATATAAAGTTTTAATGACAATTTTATGTTTCATCGCTAATTGTTCATAGTAATTAGTGACATATTCTTTCGTCACCAATATTGATATATAGTGACGATTATTAATCTTTTTTTAATGACGCACTTATTTTGTCACAATATTATTCGGTAACGATCTTTATTTTAATTAGTGACGATCAATATTGGTCATATAATATTCAATTTGCATGACGGTTTTATGTTTCGTCATTAATTGTTCATAGTAAATAGTGACATAGTATGTTGTCACCAATATTTACTGAATAAAATTGTGAATATAAAATTTATTAAAAAAATTTGTTTATTAAGGTTCGATCACAAAACCTTTCGATTAAACTTGACAAATAGACAAATAACGACCAAATAGCTAGATAATTTTAATTTAATTTGATGTTTATTATTTATTATCTTTTTGCCAAATAATCTAGATATCTTTTATTTTAATTTGATGTTATTATTTATTATATTTTTGACATTAATTAATTTTTCTGTATAAAATATAAATTATATTAAAAAATAAAAAATATAAATTTTAATCCATCAAGGTCGAACATGGGACCCTTTTACCTAAAGAGGATAACTACACCACTGGACCAAACACTACATTTGTCTTAGGTATTTGAATAAAACTATTTGAATCAAGTTTGCAGTATAAAAAATGAATACATCAATGGCACTTGAACCTATGACCTTTCCAACAAATAACTTGCCTTTCACCAACTAAGCTACACATATCTTGTTTATTGAACATGAAAAAATATGATAAAATAGAATCCCTAATTACTCCCAATTAAATTCTTGGAAAGTTGATAACTAAAAAAAAATTAAATTCTTGAAGAGCGGATAACAAAAAATTTGGGGTGACAGAGGCTCGAACTCTCGACCTCAAGATCACTCAGAACTATAAGACCTACGCACTAGCCAACTGCACCACCCCCACACATGTAAAATTTTTATATATTATAACTAAAAAATAGATTCTTAATATTGTTTAAAAAAATATGATAAAAAAATCCCCAATACTCGCTCTAGCTCCCCAATTTCGGCGTGAATCAAAGAGAAGTTGTGTGAATTGTGAATTTTGGTGCATTCAACAACCAGAAATCGCGACGAAATTTGGCGAACTCCGACCAGAAAATTGGCGAACTCCGACCAGAAATTCAGCAACCAAAAACCGCGACGACAATTTGGTGTGATTATCAATTTGATTAATGATTTAGTGATTCTATTTACAAGTATTGATGTTGGGATCCTAATAGTATCACTCTTTTGTGAGGATGGTATTAGGAACTACTCAGTCTATTATTACATACTATTAGGTTATTTCCTAGTACCATCCTCACAAAAGAGTAATACTATTAGGTTATTTCCTTAATTTTAATTTTTAATTACTACTAAAAATAAAAGTTTTGCAAGATATTATCTATTTTAGTTTTAAGTTACTAGATTAGATATAAAAAAAATAGTTCAAAGATATACACTTGTTGTACGAAAAGATTACTCGTTGTGTTACTTGTTAGTTGAAATTGTACTTGTAATACTTTTAGTAATCATATCCACTTGTAGTACTCACGCATCCTCATGTTTACCAAAACTCCATGTTATGATAAATTTAGTGATTTGGTGTGTGATTATAAATTTGATTAATGATTTAGTGATTATATTTACAAGTATTGATATTGAGATCCTAATAGTATCACTTTTTGTGAGAATGGTATTAGGAACTACTCACTCTAGTATTACATACTATTAGGTTATTTCCTAGTACCATCCTCACAAAAGAGTATTATTTCCTTAATATTTAGTTTTAAATTACTACTAAAGATAAAAGTTTTGCAAGATATTATCTGTTTTAGTTTTAAATTACTAGATTTAATATAAAAAACAAAATTAGTTCAAAGATATACACTTGTTGTTCAAAAAGATTACTCGTTGTGTTACCTGATAGTTGAAATTGTACTTGTGATACTTATAGTAATCATATCCACTTGTAGTACTCACACATCCTCATATTTACCAAAACTCCATGTTATGATAAATTTAATAATTTGGTGTGTGATTATCAATTTGATAAATGATTTAGTGATTCTATTTACAAATATTGATATTGGGATCCTAATAGTATAACTTTTTTGTGAGGATGATATTAGGAAGTACTCAGTCTAGTATTACATACTATTAGGTTATTTCCTAGTACCATCCTCACCAAAGAGTAATACTATTAGGTTATTTCCTTAATTTTTAGTTTTAAATTACTACTAAAACTAAAGGTTTACAATATATTATCTATTTTAGTTTTAAATTATTAGATTAGATATAAAAAACAAAATCAGTTCAAAGATATACGCTTGTTATACGAAAAGATTACTCGTTGTGTTACCTGTTAGTTGAAATTGTACTT
>JAPKLY010000060.1:948009-971816 GCA_026898435.1 Prunella vulgaris
TTACCTGTTAGTTGAAATTGTACTTGTGATACTTATAGTAATCATATACACTTGTAGTACTCACATATCCTCATGTTTACCAAAACTCCATTTTATGATAAATTTAGTGATTTGGTGTGTGATTATCAATTTGATTAATGATTTTGTGGTTCTATTTACAAGTATTGATGTTGAGATTCTAATAGTATGACTCTTTTGTGAGGATAGTATTTGGAACTACTCAGTCTAGTATTACATACTATTAGGTTATTTCCTACTACCATCCTCACAAAAGAGTAATACTATTAGGTTATTTCCTTAATTTTTAGTTTTAAATTACTACTAAAAATAAAAGTTTTGCAAGATATTATCTATTTTAGTTTTAAATTACTAGATTAGATATAAAAAACAAAATTAGTTCAAAAATATACACTTGTTGTACGAAAAGATTACTCGTTGTGTTACCTGTTAGTTGAAATTGTACTTGTGATACTTATAGTAATCATATCCACTTGTAGTACTCACACGTCCTTATGTTTACCAAAACTCCATGTTATGATAAATTTAGTGATTTGGTGTGTGACTATCAATTTGATTAATGATTTAGTGATTCTATTTACAAGTATTGATGTTGGGATTCTAATAGTATAACTCTTTTGTGAGGATGGTATTAGGAACCACTCTGTCTAGTATTACATACTATTAGGTTATTTCCTAGTACCATCCTCACAAAAGAGTAATACTATTAGGTTATTTTCTTAATTTTTAGTTTTAAATTACTACTAAAAATAAAAGTTTCGCAAGATATTATTTATTTTAGTTTTAAATTACTAGATTAGATATAAAAAACAAAATTAGTTTAAAGATATACACTTGTTGTACGAAAAAATTACTCGTTATGTTATTTGTTTGTTGAAATTGTACTTGTGATGCTTTTAGTAGTCATATCCACTTGTAATACTCACACATCCTCATGTTTTCCAAAACTCCATGTTATGATAAATTTAGAGATTTGGTGTGTGATTATCAATTTGATTAATGATTTAGTGATTCTTTTTACATGTATTGATATTGAGATCCTAATAGTATCACTCTTTTGTGAGGATGATATTAGTAACTACTCAGATTTATTATTATAAAACTCATTTTTAAGGGAATGATAAATAAGAAGCACATATTTATTCTTATAAAAACTCATTTTTCCTTAAAGTAACACATATTTGCCCATGCAGTAACACAAGTTGGTGATCGAATTTGTGTTACAATTATTATATCAAATGTGTGTTACTATCATATAAAATGTTATTCATTTTACATATATTTATTTATTTTTATAGAATAAATATTTTTATATAATATAAAGATTAGATCAAATGTGTAACAATTAGAGCAATGTGTGTTACTATCATAAAAAATGTTATTCATTTTACATATATTCATTTATTTTTATAGAATAAATATTTTTATATAATATAAAGATTAAATGTGTATTAGTATAATAATAAATATTAGTTTATCATAAATATATTATTTATTTTTGTAGAAATAATTATTTTTTTACATATAATAAGATATACTCCCTTCGTCCCATAGGTGTTTTCACCTTTGGGATGTCACAATTTTTAAGAAAAGTAGAGTGTTGTGTAAAATTATATTATTAAAATAATGAGATTAGTTGGATTGTGAGGATAAAATTAAAGTAATAGTTTCCTTTTAAAGGGTGTGTAAACAATTGTGGGACGAACGGAAAAGGAAAGTGTGAAAACAATTATGGGATGGAGGGAGTATAAAATAATAAAAAGTGTATTAGTACATAATTCAATATACCTAGATTTTAAGGGGATGATGAATAAATAAGAAACACATATTTATTCTTCTAAAAACTCATTTTTCTTAAAGTAACACACATTTGCCCATGTAGTAACACAAAATTGTGAACAAATTTGTGTTACAATGAGAGTAAATATGTGTTACTGTAAAATTGAATATGTGTTACTATATATATTTACAAATATTTATTTGTCCTTAGAAAAATATATTGTACTTATATAACATATATAAGGTAGTAAAAGATGTATTACTATATTAACAACATAACTCAATAAAAAGAATAGAAAAAATTAACACATATTTTATTTTGCAAAACTATATATTCTCTTTATAGTTACTTTGAGGGTGTGTTTTGTTTGAGGAACAAAATAATCAATCCTGCTAAAATATGATTATGCCTGCTAAAACATGCATGTTTTCACAAGAATAATCATGTTTTAGCAGAATTGATTATTTTGTCCCTCAAACAAAACACACCCTAAAAGTACAAAAAATTAATTTTTTAAGGATTAGTAACACAAATTTTGCTTTTTAGTAACACACTTTCGTCTATATAGTAACATAGTTTGAGAGCGAATTTTTAAATTCGTAACATAATTTTACTTGAAATTTATTAAATTAATACACCAATTTTAAATAAATAAAAAATAAAATAAACTAAAAAAAAGAATTGAAATATTATCATGAGTCATGACTAGCAAAAATGTTATTAACATTTACCCATAGAACTGTAAGTATATGCAGACATAAATCAATGTTAATCTATCGTAAATAATGTTAACAATTCATTTGACTATTGTTGAAAATGGATGGTCACCAATTTATAAGGGCAGCAACGTTTTTTTAATTTTTTAAAATAAAATTTCTACAATAGAAATTTTTATATAAGTATTACTCTTAATTTTAATATTTGAGATCACTTAAATAAATTATTATCAAAATTTAATTAGGCGATGAAATTAAAAAATTCCCAATTTTTATTTGGGGCTTCCCGCCTGAAGAGAAACTAGGTCACATAGGACTTAGGAGTATTTCGAATTCCTCACTTCATCTTCTACCCAGCCCTTTTCATTTTTCTACCCAGCCCCACGTTTTTGCCCTAATCTTGAGCGCGCTTCAAACGCCGACGTCGTCCCGCCTGACCGCCTCTCACGCAGACGCCTGACCGCCTTCCACACCGGTGCCGCCCGCACATTGCTATCGATATTGCTCTGTGCCGCTGCGCCACCTACGCATCAGTCACAAGCTCACAGCAGGACACAGTCGCATACGAGTCACGATGCGACGCACGTCACGCTCACACACGGCGCACCCCTGACCCCACCTCCGCCGCTCCGCGCTACCAATGTCCTCTGCGCTGCAGTCCAGGACTCCAGGTCATCAACTGAAGAAGGTATAACTAATCTGATTATTGCTATTTCTTAATCTAAATCTGATTAATTCTACTTCTTAATTAATAACATGAATTAGTTGATGAATTTGATTTGATCATAGCTTTCGACGTAGTCATTTGTATTGCCACTTATCCGGCACAATTTTTTCCCTTGGTTGTAATCATAATATGATCCGTGTATATATATTCATAGGACTTAAAATTTGTTCATAACCAATATATAGTTGAACGGTGCTTTGTGGTGAATCAATAGATTTTTATGACAATATTGTTATAATAAAATGTACAAGACAAATTCTAGGAGTATATACTGTAGTCTAACAAGCATTTCCTATTTTCTTGATATTGTTGAATGTTTTTGTGCTTCTTTCTGTATGTGGGGAGGGGTAAAAGACTTTTTGGAATGCTGCTGCTCTTTATGTATATCAATGTATACAGAAGCTTATTTTCTTCCTTTTGAAACTTTCATTATCTTAATAACTGGTGTTATTTGCAGAATTATGCATGGATAAAAGCTGGAATGATTTTTCCATTTAATGAGTACAGGGACAGGTGAATATGATGTTGGTTTTTGTGTTAAATTAATGGTTTTTGAAGCCCTGAATTTTTTTTACCGAAATAAATATAAGAAAAAGAAAAGGATAAAAAGGAGATCCACATGGAAATGGTCCATGAGAGTGTGTGTGTGTGTGTGTTTGTTTGGGTAGAAAAAAAAGGAAGACAGCGAGAAAGATGGAGGGAGCAGAGAGTATATATGTCTGTATGCATGAAGTTGTATTGAAGTTTGTAATGTAAATGAAAGAGAAACCTGAGGCAATAGAAGAAGAGTAGAAGAAGAATAAGATAAGTATATAAAAATTATACAATAATTAATAATTTTGTGTATACATATAAGTCCAACATGCTTTAAATCCCATCACATAATCTGATGTGTGGCTTTTCCTTATATATAAATATGCAAAAGAAGCAGAAGCAGTAGGAGTAGAAAATGATGTGGATTCAGGGACACACTAAGTTACATGGTAGTAAGCTAAGTGATTTCTGTTTGGCTATAAAAGAGGCAATTTTAGCAGAAAATGGGTATGCAAATTCAGCAGTGGAGGATGGGCAGGAAACATCACCTGCAACAAATTATGGTGAGGTTGAAGAGGGAACTGGATCAAATTAGGAGGCAGAGTGTAATATTCATCAGGCAAGTTTTCACAGAGTTAACTAGTTTACTATCTAGGAAAGGAATATGTCAGAAGCTTTCCAAATGGTGGGTTGTATCTTTAAGTTCTTTCACTTACAGAGATTACAGTTACATGAAAGTGTCCCCTCAGAGTTGCTTGTTGCAAATTTTCTTTAGGCATTTCTTTTTCAATTTATCATTGGGATTTAGAGGTTTGAATTCATTGATTGTTGAAAATAGTTAGAAGCACACAAGATGGAGTAAACTGTTCTGAGTCATTCTATTTACCTTTGAAATCCCTTGTTTCGTGGCAATACAAAGATGTAATCTCACTATTGAAATTTTCAAGTGGTATGAAATCATTTTTAATTTTTGTTGCAGGATATATTGTATAATAGGAGAGACACCTGAGCCTGTGGCAGTTGTGGATTGATATTTCCTTGCAGAATGGTGAAGAAAGTAAAGGACACAACAGCCAAAGCTCATTACTTGTGCAAACACTGTACTAAGGTTAATTAATGGCCATCCACCTAGTTATAAACTTAAGCAGTTATTTTTTTGGATACATTTCTAACTTGAAAAGTGGTATTGTTTTAGTTAAGAAAATCAAAACAATACTGCGGTGTTTTCTAGCAAATTTGGCATCATTTTGATGGTGGAAGCTGGGTAAAATAATATGAATTATTCTTTTTCTGTTTTCTTGTGTGCTAATTATTATTGACTTCTTCCCATTGTTTGTGTTGCAAAATCTTAGTTATGTTGCGACAATTGTGATGTTTGGGTCCATGCTGAATGTGCAAGCATCTTCACTGAGCTTTTAAAGGTTCGTTTATACATGTAATATTTTAAGATTGCTTCAGTGTTTCTATTCTATTGTTAGGTTGCAACAAAGGAAGGATGTGCAACACTTAATGAATACTATGATTTGTAGGATCAGAAAAATATGGGATACGTCTGTCCTGACTGCAAGGCAAAGCCAGAATCGGAAGTGTTGTTTTAAAAATATCTCATTTTTCCTTCTAATTTGCTGGAAAAACACATCTTAGCCCTGTACTACAATTTAGATCAGAGAATAAATCTACTACAATTTTTTATTTTATTGAAGGTTTTTTTTTATCCATTAGTATGGTGAAAAAAGTACTAGCTAATATTTTTAAGTTTTTATTTGCAGTCTGAGCATGAATTAGTTAGAGCATCATGTGATCGAATTGATTTGTATGAGCGTACACACTCTTCAGTAAAAGATGGATGGAAATCCAACGATGCCAAGGAAAATTGGGTATGTTTTATATACATATTTATTATATTTAATTAAGTTACTAAAATTGATGTTAATTTGCTTTTTTTTTTTTAAAATTTATCAGGAGATGATGATAAATAAGCGAGAAGAATACGTTGAGCTCGGAATTATAAAAACTCCAGAGGATGTATTGTTTGAAGTTTTGGGCCATGGAACAAGATATGTAAAAGGTCTTGGTTAACGAATCTTCTAATCAGTTAAAGGATGAATTAAAAGATGGAAAAGAAAATTTACAAGAACCTGAAGCTTGGCTGCAAGAACTCAACACTCAAATAACTTTTTTAAAAGATGAATTGTCTTCTCAAGTTGCTGATCTTTCTGCACATGGTGCAACATTAGCCAAACTTATGGCGTATCTGACAGAAAAAAGATTGGAATTATAAAAGACATCGAGATTTTGTTTAGTTTGTTTCGTGTTATGATAAAAAATATTGTTTGTTGCTTTCTAATGACTTCAGTGAGTATTTTGTTTAATGTAAAATAATTTTTATCTTTAATTTAGTTTATTTGTATTAATTTTTTCTTCCTATTTTTAGTTATCTAAATTATTTTATCATGTCAATTTTTATGATTTCTTTAAATAAAATTTAACGTTATTTTTAATTTAATATATAAATATTCAAATAATAGTCAATAAAAGTAATTTAGAGTCCTTTTATCTAAATATAAAATAACAATATGATTTGTTACAATTTCACATCTTTATTGTGACAATATATTTTGTCACAATTTCATATCTTTTAACGACGTTAATCAATTTATCATTAAATTCTAACATTTGGTGATGAAATAAATTGTCGTTATATCTATATGTATAATGACGATTCAATTTTAGTCATCTTAGGGTATTTTTTTCTCGACGAAAAAATTTAGAATATGACGAAAGAAAATTGTCACTGTGTTTAAAACTTTAGCGATGTTTATCATTTTGTCGCTAAATAGTATATTATGCTGACAAAAATAATTTGTCATAATTTATATATCATTTAGGGACGAAAAATATTTTATCACTATACTGCATCCATTGATGACAAATTTTATCGTCATTATATATGTACATATATAACCACAATAAAAAAATTTGTCACTAAATTACAGTCATTGATGACAAACTTTTATGTCATTATATATGTATACATATAATAACAATTACTATTTTGTCACAATAAATACTATTTCGTGACGAATTATATAAAATATGACAAAACAATTTATCTATTTATGACAAAAATAATGTCACTAATATTTGGTGAGTAGTGCAATACATTGATAATCGTCACAAAAAAATAAATTTTTAGTGACAACTATTCAGATCGTCGTGTCAAATTGAACTTTTAGTGACGAAACACCATATTAACGACAAAAAATTGATGCCAAAAGTGACGATTTATTTGTCACTATAGAGGAAATGATATAGTAACGATGTCTTTTATTGTCACCAAATGTGAATTTTTTTATGACGAATCGAAAAACGTCACATTTACCAAATACCACGCACTTTCAACGACGTTCTTTGCAACAAAAAATTTTGTCACCAAATATTAATTGTGACGAAAAATAAATATTTTATGACGAATTTTTTCGTTGTAATTTCTCAAATTTCTTGTAGTGAGAGCACACCTCCACCTCCTCAAGACAAGGGTAAACAAGTCGTTCCACTCCCATTTCCACAAAGATTCAAGAAGCAAAGCTTGGATGCTAAATTTATCAACTTCTTAGAGATATTCAAGAAGATTCACATCAACATCCCATTTGCGGAAGCTTTAGAACAAATGCCTCACTATGCAAAATTCTTGAAAGACATCATGTCTAACAAAAGGAGGATGACGAGTTATGAGACCGTGAATCTCACCGAAGAGTGTAGTGCAATCCTTCAAGCTAAGCTTCCACCAAAGCTCAAGGATCCCGGTTCTTTCACACTTCCATGCACAATTGGAAAAGGGGGAGACTATCGGGCATTATGTGATCTCGGTGCGAGCATCAATCTTATGCCTCTCTCTATCTTCAAGAGACTTGATTTAGGAGAGTTGAAGCCTACCAATATCAACCTTCAATTAGCGGATCGATCCATAACTTACCCTAGAGGGGTGATTGAAGACGTGCTAGTTAAGGTTGATAAGTTCATCATTCCGGTGGACTTTGTGGTTCTTGATATGGAGGAAGACAAGTCAATTCCCTTGATTTTTGGACGACCATTCTTGGCCACCAGTGGAGCTATGATCAATGTGAGGAATGGAAAGCTCGAGCTAAATATAAATGGTGAGAAAGTATCCTTCAATATCTATAGAGCTTTGAAATTTCATGATGATGAAGAGGAGGAGTATGAGTATCTCAAGAAAGAGCAAATTGATAAGAATATCAAAGTTGATGAGAGCTTTAAGATTGAGCAAGAGGAAAAATCGTCCAAGCTTGAGTCTAAGGGCTTAGAGATAAGTAAGAGAACTAAGTTTGGGGGAGTTTTTCTTAAAAACTCCCCCAAATCAAGTGAAGTGCCCTATTCAAGTGAAGGGATGGACAAGGCATCAAGATCTTTTGATAAGATTGAAGCGCCGAATGGAGTTTCTAGTGGTTGCTTTCATGGATTCAAGAAATGAGGAGGATCCAAGAAGTATCAAAGCAAAGGGAAAGATGGTGTCACTTGAAAGATCAACCTAAAAGGAGTTCGTCCGGCATAGGACGTTAAAAATAGCGCTACTTGGGAGGTAACCCAAGATTTTACTTGCTTTCTTTTATTGCTTTCTAGTTAGTTTTGTTGATTTCTTAGTTCTCTTGTAGGTTGTTAGTTGAAACTTTTGGAACTTGAAGCAAATTTTGGAACTCAAAAGAAGAAGAATCAGAATGATCGAGAAAGAGTGTGAAGTGTTGAGCTCGATGAAGATGCTTGGATGTGCAAGGAGAACGGTAGCCCCAAACTTAGAATTGTCGCCTATGGCAAAATTCTAAGTTTGGGGGGGGGGTTATTTTTTTAAAATATTGATGGTGTTTGCTATTATTGGCTTGTGGTGGTGCTTTATTCTATTGGTTGTGCTATTATTTTGCATTTTGATGTGAGTCTGGTTGAGTTATTGCTTGGGTTTGACCTTGAGGATATTTTGCTCTTGAATGTTGATTGGAAAATTTGATGAGTTGATGATACTTTTTATTGCATGATTAGAATTAGGGTGGATTTTTGTGAAGGATGTTGAACTTAATCATTGAGAAATGCTTGATTTGTGACAAATTTGAAAGCACTGAGCTTTGAGCCTTTATTGATAGACTTTCATTTTTGAAGTCTAATGTAATTTTCTTGCTTGAGTGTGAAGTCATTTGTGTCATAATTCCTAGAACTTGCTTAGGTTCTTGCTGAGATTACTATATGTGCATGAGCTTTAAAAAATGATTTGAGCCAATTTTTCTTGTTGCAAGCTACTTAGCCAAAATTTAGCCCTATTCCATTTATATGAATTCCTTGATAGCCACTTTGAGCTTTTAAGCCTTATTCTTTGTGAGCTTGAATGAAACTTAGCCATTTTCTCTTTTTGCCTTTATCCTAATTTGGATCAAATTCTTGAGTTGTTTGAAGAAAAAGAGAAAAGTGTGTTGTAATTGTGGAAAGGAAGTGAAATTGATTGCATAAATGTGAAATTTGTGGGTGTATTGTGAGTTTTGAAAAAAAAAAAGAAGAGCTTTCAAAAGAGAAAAAAAAAAGACTGATTGTGTGAAAAGAAAAGAAAAGAAGAAAGAAAAAAAATGAGGTTTGAGAAAATGGAACACAAATGTGTTGAAAAAAAATGGTGAAGAAGCTTGTAAAAAGCTTACTTGAGGTATGAATTGAGTGGAAATGTGATTTTGTAGTGTGCATCAACTCAAGAATTTTGGTCCTATTTGAGTCACTAATCCATATTTATCCCACCTTTTACCAAAGAGCCTCATTACATCCCTTAAAAGCCCTTGATGATTTCTTGCTTATTTGCAATAATTGTAGTGGAGATTGAGATAATTTGCAAGCTTATGGTGAGTTATGTGCACATTAATGACTCAAGTGTAAACACATCCTATTTTTCTTGAGAGTTTGAGAGATACACAACCTTGGAGAGGGTCACAAATTTTTGCATATTATCTTGATTTGGTTTGATTAATTTACTTGGTCTATCTTGATTCTAGTGTGCACATTGAATTGTTTATAACACTTTGAGAATTTGAAAATTGACATGGTTGAGTGAGATCCTTCTTGTGTCCTTTGAAAAATTATTTTGATATCATATCACCCTCATGTTTTTATTTTACAACCAAAAGGGAATCCATAAAAATGTGTAATCTTCTGACTCCTACAACCATTGCGAGCTCAAGACCACCAACCAATGCTTCGTATTCCACCTCGTTATTAGTTGTTTGGAAGTTGAAACGCACTGCATTGGTAAATGATTAACCATCCGGACCAATTAACACTATTCCTGCCCCCGAACTTGTACTCGTGGAGGAGCCATCCACATACAGCTTCCACGGGGGGTGATTCAATTTCGTGGGGCTAATTGGAAACGTTAGTTCCACAACGAAATCTGCCAATGCTTGACCCTTGATCGCTGTACGTGGTGCATATGTGACCCCGTATTGGGCTATCTCCAATGACCATTTGAGCAATTTCACATTGGTATCTGGCCTGTGCAGCACTTGTCTGAGTGGAAGAGTAGTGAGAACTTCTACTTGATGATAAAAAAAGTATGGTCTCAATTTCGTCCCACTTATTACTAGTGCATAAGCCAATTTTTCCTGCGGAGTATAGCGTAGCTCGGCATCATGAAGTACTTGACTCACAAAATAAATGGGCAGGTGTTGCTATCCCTCAGCCCGAACTAGAACTGCACTGAGAGCTGACTCTGATGTTGCTAGATATAGATATAACTTTTCACCTGGAACAGGTTTGGAGAGAATTTGCGGGTTAGCGAGGTACTCTTTCAACCTTATGAACGCCAACTGACTCTCCCTATTCCATGAAAATTTGTTCTTCCTGATTGTGTTGAAGAATGGTCTGCTCTTATCCCCCAACCTTGAGATGAACCTGTTAAGGGATGCCAAGCACCCCGTTAACTTTTGAACTTGCTTGATGTTGGTAGGCTCTCTGAGATTGAGGATACCATTTATCTTCTCTAGATTTGCTTCAATTCCTCTTTGGCTGATAATATGTCCGAGGAACTTTCCTGACTCTACCCCAAAATGGCATTTTTTCGGATTGAGTTTCATGTTATAACTCCTCAGGATCAAAAATACTTCAGTGAGGTCGCAGAGATGATCCTCGCTCTTCTGGCTCTTGACGACTATGTCGTCAATGTAAACTTCGACGGTTTTATCGATTTGATCAGCAAACATTTTGTTTACTAACCTTTGATATGTCGCACCTGCGTTCTTAAGGCCAAAAGTCATCCTCTTCCAACTGTACATATCTTTTTCGGTGAGGAAAGAGGTATGCTTCACGTCCTCCTCGGCCATTAGGGATTTGATAATAGCTAGAGAGGGCGTCCATAAAAGACATCATTTCATGCCCGGCAGTATTGCCCACGAGGTGGTCAATGTGGGGCATGGGAAAATGATCATTTGGACACGCATAGTTTAAATCCGTGAAATCAATGCATAATCTCCACGACCCATTGGACTTCTTTACTAGAATGGCATTGGCCATCCATTGAGGTTCGTCTCTAGTCTGCTCAATCAATTTATTGTCAAGCAATTTCTTCACTTCCTCAGCTAGAGTAGCATATTTCTCGGGGCCAAACTTTCGACGCTTTTGCGAGATTAGCTTTCTAGACGGATGAATCTGGAGGTGATGACATGAATGTTTGGGATCAATCTCAACCGTATCTTGATGAGACCAAGCAAAAACATCAATATTACTTTTGAGGAACTCAATTACTTCCTCTTTCATATCCACCGGGATTCGAGATCCAATCAATACCTCGAAATCCGGTCATGTTGGATCAACAGGAATATGTTCAAGTTCCTCTACTGGAGTTGCTCTTTTTAGCTTACTTGGATCCTTTATTTCATGCCGGGGATCAAGGTTGAGAGTTTCTGGCTCAAACCTGATTCTTGGTTCCAAATCATCACTTGAGCAGTCTTTATTTGAGCAAGAGTCTTCGTGGACTATGTGTTGAATTGAATCTTGATCAATGTCCATTGGGACTTGATTATCAAGTTCATCAAACTCTATGTCCATCTCGGCGGTTACAGCTTGTTTATGCTCGTCAATATTTCTATCACTTAAATCTTGAAAAGAAAAAGCGTAATCTAAAGACTCATAGGGGTAGTTCACACACTTCTTTGCCAGAATTGTGTTCGCACACAAATGCACTTTCCTACAAGTGTATAGGATCGTGTAGTGGTAAGCTGACCAAGTTATAAAATAATATCGAATCCACGGGAACAATAAATTGTATAAAAATGAGACGAAGGGTACTAAAACTAATTGGAAGAATAAATTGTATAAAATCTAATTAAGAATCGAAATCAAACACTTAATAATCAAAATTACTAAAAATCCAAAGCAAGAATTGAATAAATAATCAACACATAATAATTCAAATCGATCTCTAAAAATCTCAAAACAAGAATTAAACATTAAGCGAAGAATAATTCAAATCAATCTCTAAAAATCTCAAAACAAGAATTAAACATTAAGCGAACCAAAAGAAATTGTTTTCTCCCCTTGTCTATTTACTGTGCGTGAAAATCACAAAAGTAATCTGAACCTACTGCTTACTGCAATCCTAATTAATTACTGATCTAATGCCCTAATGGCCTAAACTACTAAAGCGTGATCTCCTTCTCATACGTGTTGTGCTCTTTTTATATTTTCCAGCAAATGGGCCAAAGTCTAACAAATTGGGCTTCAATTAAAATCAAATAAGACTTGGCCCAATATTTTCATACCAATTATCAGAGAGGTGGTTACGGCTTCAGATGCGGCAGAGGTTTCCGGCATCAATTGGACGAGAAATCTGACGGTGGTCGGCTGGAATGGCTGAGCTTTGTGGCGAATCGGTGGTAGGCACGTGCAGGCGCGGCGGTGTGTGAACGCGACTCCGGCGAAACAGAGGTAAGTGATGGAGTGAAGGTGGTGGACTCAGCGGCTGGGAGCGGTTGATTTCGCACAGGGGATGGGCTTCGATTTGCAGCGGTTTCCGGCGCGATTCAGAGGCCGCTGAATGGTGGTGCGACGGTGCGACGCACGACGGTTTCCGGCGATTCCAGGCGCGGTGGCGTGAATCGTGGAGTTGGAACAGAGGTGGAGAATTGCATCGCTTCGAACAATCGATCTCCGTGGTGGTTTGGGCAAGAGGCAGGGGTCGCGAACGATTGCGACGCTGCAGCGTGTGTGGTTTGGCTTTCCGAGCGGGGTTCAGGCGGTTGATGTCGCTGGTGTAGTGCGGCGGCCAGTTGGTAATTGCGAGTAGAAACTGTTTCTTGTGTTGGCTCCGGCAATATTGCTGTGAGTGTGAAATGAATGGAGCAGGGCTGTTGTTGATTGCAGAGTGGTATGAAAAGGGAAAAGTAAATGTGGTCCCACCTGCCAACTCTCGAAACAATTCAGGAAAATGAATTTTTAACTATTATACTCAATAATTAATGACCAAATAAATATGAATTTTTTTTGACACAATTAATTAAATAATATTAGCTCAAATAACATTTTCCCAACTCAATTGATTACCAACGAAAATGATAGCAATTAAGGTTCTAAATGCATACAAAGTTCTAGAATTTCATCACAAAATTGGCACAAATTGATGCAAATATGACCCTAATCATTTGATCACCTTTAATGGTGTCAACCACATCTTCAATGGTGGGAAACTTAATACAATAAAAATAAGAGGACGCTACGGCCTCGAATGACTCAAGAAAAGGACAACCTAACTATTACAAATTCTATAGGCCTAGTAATCCTTACTTTGTCATTTATACAACAAATGAGCTCAACAGCGAGCTTGATTTTTCCATAGGCTGTGACTGCAATATCTCCGAACCCTTTGAGTACGGTGTTGTACGGCTTGATGTAGCTCGCGAGATTGCCCATTTGGTTGAGTGCTGACTTGAAAATGATATTGCAGAAACATCCATTATCAACGAGGATGCGACTCACATTCATTGCAAGAATTTTTGCTGAAATGACCAGAGCGTCATTTTTTGGGCATAGCAGTCCTTCCCTATCTTCGTTGGAAAACGAGATCACACAACTCTTGGAGATATTTGGCTCAGGAGGTGTGACGAGATTTAATAAAAATATGATGGATTTGAGAAAATTTGATTGTGAAAATAATATGAGATAGAGAAAATCTGTTGAAAAATATAAATGATATAAAATTGATAAATTTCATATCCATTTTGAAAATCATAAACTGTGTAATGCATTTTTGTTTAAGTAAATCAAAATTTAATATAGAGTGAATTGCTCATAATGAATTTTATTTTTTTTATAAGAGAAAGCAAAATTATAAATATATCTTACAAAAAACGTGAGCTACATAATTCCGTGATATTTTGGTTGCATCACTCACTCCCTCAATCCAAAGACCTGTATGAGAAGAATTTTTTTTTCACTATTTAGAAATGAAAAAGAAAAAAGAAAAGAAAAAGATAAAAAAGAGGGATGTCTAGACGTGTAGAACTAGTAAAAAAGAGAGAGGGTGTTATTACATATATATGATTGTGTAAAGAGTAAATCTATTAGAGAGTAACCCATATTTATAGATGCAAGGATGGGTAATGCAATTATTTATGGAAAATAACAATTAATACTAATATATCTAAATATGAAGAAAAAGATAAAAAAATTTAATGAGATAATCTCATAAATGTATTAGATTCCTTCAGCATTTATGATGGCACAATGAATTTATGAAGCTCCAATCCAATTATATTTTAGGGTTAATTCAAATAAATTACTATCTTTTTTTCAAATTGCAATCTTATCTAAAATTTTGAATTTTAAAAGAAAAATTATGATTTTATATTTGGTTATAATTTAAACCAATAAACAAATTTATTACTATCCCAAAATGATAGTTCACCTACCTAAAAATATAATAATGTTGTATATTGCATGATATATAGATTCGTTCAGATGACAATTCATAATTAATTACCATTTTTAGGAAGATTGAAATTGACCTTTTGGTTATAATTTCTAACAAATTTCAAATTGAGGTTTTGTTTCCAACCATTTCTAAGTTCAGAGTAGATTGTAAATTGTGAAAATATTGTAATATTAATTAATAGCAATTAACTCTTTATTTAAAGAATTAAATTATAACTCAAATATTATAGTGGATGATGGTCTCCAAATCAATAAATATTTTCGAAATTTGTAATACATTTCTTTTTAAACACAACATCGAAAAAAAAGAATATAAAATAATAAGGAGCGCAACAACATAAAGTGGTTCAGAGGTTCAAATTCCTACATCCACTATCCTGGTTAAACAACAGGATTCCTTCATCTTGGAATTGATCTTATTTTTAATATGCTTAGGTGCATGAACTAGTCTTACGTTCATCTATTGAACAACCTCCCATCTGGTCTTACGTTCCTATGTGGAATTGCCTACATCTTGACTCACATTTCTCTTGGGATCGCCTTCACTTATCTCACTCTAAACCAGTAATTAACATTCAGTTAACAGTTTAGGTTTGGTGTGCTTCCAATTAGGTGAGATTTTCCTTACGACATTTTCGTCTATAAGCTAGGATTTGAAAAATCTCTCTAATCTTAGAATGTATATGATGAACTCAGATACAAAGTAGAACACTCAGAAGATATACCGTGACTGAACAGTGTTACAGAGATGTTTATGATCTGGCTCTTCTTTACTTTTCAGCATTCTCACATCTTATCCTCATGCTTCTCTTTTGAAGGCTGAGTTTGTATTTATAGCGTAGATTTAAAAATTATCGTTGGACATAACAATATTTAAATCCAAACTATTCATGGAGTGTACGCATTTCTTCTTTTCAGGGTAACTCTGGTCTTTATCAGCTTTTGTCATACATGCAGTCTATTCTTTTTAGCATACGTTATCTGAGGTGACACTTAGTGAGCTTATTTAGCCTTATGTGCTGACAAGTATCCTAAACACCTGTCATCATGCCTACTATTACACTCTAATTACATTGCTTTGTCCTACTACATCACTATTAGCACCCTACATAGCTATTGGCTTCACTTCGAACTGGGCGAGCTCCCTTGCCTTGTGTTGCTCCGGGAGGTGTTGATGGTAGTAGGAATGGACCATTGCTTTTGGTACTAGGCGAGCTCCCTTTCTACTTAGTGCTCACTTGGTCAGAGGTTGATGACGTGTCACCAACTACCTGAACGAGCTAATGGGCGAGCTCTGGGCTAGCAACTGGGCTAGCTCTCCCTTACCTCATGGTGTTGACTGGTCAGAGTATGGTGATGTGGCACCTGGTCAACTAGGCGAGCTCTTGGTCTTGTGTTATTAATTTTGGTAATTCTCATAATAGTTCGCTTTAGTTTGCCTATCAACAACAATTACCTTGATACTCCTATTTATAATAAGCAAGAGTGTAAATGGCGCTTAGCGGTCGTCGGGCGGTCGAGTGTGGCCAAGCTCCAGGGAGGCCTAGGCGGCGGTGGGGCCAAAATTTTATTTTTTTAAAATTTTTTCTAAACATATATTAATAAAAAATGTACATTATACAATAAATTATAAATTTAAAACATAATTAATACCCAAATGCATTTTTCACAAAACACAACAAGTCAATAAAATGCTAAAAACTATCACAAAATGACATAGTTCAACTTCTAAATAAAATACTAAAATAACAAAACATATCGTACGGATAAACTAATAAGTAGTTTAACTAAAAGGAACAATATCTAAAGACAATTGTTGTTCAACTCCACGTACACACTCTTCATCATCAGATTCAAACTCCACATCAACATTTATTTGATCATCATCAGATGAGAAATCATCCTCGTCAAGCTCTCTAAGTCGAGAAGTCATGCCCGAGGTTGAGCCAATGTCTCCCTCAACAACACCATCATCAACCAATCCACCTCCAACAATCCATTCTTGAGCATAACTTGCATCATCTTTTGCTAATAAAACTTTCACATCTTTCACTTTTAACTTCTAGTGCTTATTCATCAATTTTGCATTAAAATTGACATTCAAAAGATTGTTTAACCGTTCGGCTAGAAGCTTGTTTCTTTTCTTTGTGTGCATCAAAAAAGTTATAAATTTGTCTTTAACTTAATTTTTTTTTAATAAACCTCCGCCTACTCCTCCTCTGTGGCAGCCATTTTCGCCTATTCCTTATGGCCATCAAGGCCGCCTAGGTGGGGCCAAGGCCATCTAGACAGGGCCTAATACCGTGACCATTTTCCTCTGCCGATTTGGACTAGGAGTCGGTCGTTGAGGGCCGCCAAGCACCTAGGCGGGGTGTTGGTCCCTTAAAGTGGTCAAGGTCTAGGGGGGGGGGTGAATAGACCTTGAGTCCAAAAATAGATTTTCAAACTTTTCAAAAAGGATGGATTCTAGAACCTTACAGTAGCCCTTTTTCAAGTTTAAAATAACAAGTCTACAAGAGTTTTTAAAACAGGACCACAAAGGTTACAGCTGTAGACTAACAAGTCTGTAGCTGCAGAGTTCAAAAACTTTGCAAAAACAAATCACTTGTAGACAAAATATCAGAGGAGTTCTCACAATTAAAATTGTATTGAGAATACTCTAATGTGCAGTAAAAAAAAAGAGTGTTAATGAAAAACAATATAAACTAGACTTAACAGTTGAGTGACTTATGAAAGTCTACAGCTGTAAAGTCAGTTTTTGTGAGAATCACAAGAGTTTTATGCACTTAAGATTTTAAAACAATGATGAATGTAACAAGATAAATAAATATGCAGGAGCAAGAATATAAAGAGCAGAAAGTAAATAGACCAGGTTTATAGTGGTTCAGTGTCTATAAAAAGACAACCTACATCCACTGTTACACCACTTAGGTGCCAAATTCACTAAGAAGTGATCACAAAGATCAGTACAAGTAGTTCCCCCTTAGAACTAGGTTCACTCAGATTCCTATTCTAAAAAGAGATAAACTACCCTATTCACTCAGAATAACAACTCACAAAGAGTTTTACAAACCTCACAAAGAGATATCTACACTAAGTAGAATTAAAATCAGGTGAGGGAACAACAACAAAAGGTGTGATTTTTTCTAAGAAAATCCTAACCAACTATCCTATAAATCACAAAGAATAAAAACAGAAAAAGCTCTCTCAGAATTTGCTGGCTGTAGACTTGCTTAGGTTGAATGCTTGTATGCTCGGGGTTGTTGTTGTTTCTTCCTCTGAGGACTTCTTCTGTTTATAGATTGAATTGAGTGACTTATCCGTTGGGAATTTCAAATTTGAAATTCAGATAAGGCTCCTCTCTCTCTATTGGCATGTGTGAGGTGGTCCTCATCCTTCACACAGGATAGTACTAATTGTACTATGTCCTTTCCTTCAGAATTCTGGCCTTCCTTGTAACTAATCTTCATTATCCATAAGAATAAGGAAATAATCTCCACTTAAGTACAGTTTAGTGAGTGCTTGAAAGCTACACTAATAGTGCTTAAGGGTCTTCATTATCTTTAATTAATTTCAGACTTGTACTTCATCTTGAAACGGTTCTTTGCAGCTGTAGAGTCTTCAACCTTGTAGTTGTAGAGTCCTGTCAATAACAAAAATCGGCTGTAGAGAAACCTTACAGCTATAGGATCATGTCTTGATTGTATAGTGATCAAATATACAGCTGTTGACTTCTCTTACAACTATATGTCTCAAACACCAATTTCCTTGATACAGGTGTTAAACAAATATCAACAATTAAACACATTATTTTGCACACATCAAAATCTAAACCAAGGTGATAACACTTTCCCCCTATTTTGATGTTGGCAAAACAAATAACAAAACAAAACAAAGACAATAAGAAATTGTCTTTAAAACACAACAAGAAGCAGAGCAAAAACAAAGCAAGACACAAGATAACAGAAAACAGAACACAGAGCAAAGCACAAAACACAAAGCACAAAGCAACAGAGCTTCATAAATAAACAAAGGTTCAAGATACAACTTACATTAGGGTAATTAGACTAAAAACTAAACAGTTTTAGTGTCTAATCTAGAGTGTAATCTTCATCTCCTTATGTGCTTGGGATATGCATCTTTTTCTTCATTAGAATCATCAGAATCTTCATCTTGAGGCTTCAAAATCCCTTGTTCCACCAGCTTCATGTTCTTGGCATCTTCTTCATAATATTTCATCAGCATTTCAAGTTCATAAGCATAAAAAATTTCTTCCTCCTTCTTTGATTTGAACTGTCTCTTGGGCAAAGGATTGCTTCTGATCATTCCACCAAGGAGTCTAGCATTGTCTCCTTAATACAAAGTTCCATTAGCCTTCATATCCTTGAACTTTTGAAATCTGTCTTTCTTGAGCTTAATCTTCCTAATCACTGTGTGCCTGTTGCATATGCTCAAGTATTCTTCCGAAATCAAATCAAATTCACTTTTCATTTGTTTCACCCTCTCTTCAGGATCTTCAATCGGTACCTTGCTCAATGGTTTAACATCTAGAGGTTGAGCAGTCACAACTGCTGTAGACTGTCCTGATTCTTTCTGACTTTGCTTTTCTTTCTCTTCTTTTTCCTTCTCTACCCTTTCTTTCCTCTTTTCTCTTGATTCCTTCACAGTCAATTCCCAAAAGTTATGAGGTTTTTTAGTTGATGGAGCTATAACCTCAGGAACTGTAGGTTTCTTGACTGTAGACTTGGGTAGATTTAAGATTCTGTCTCCTTTAGAACTTCCTTTAATAAAATCTAATTGATCTCGCAGTTTCTTAGACTTAGCAGCTTCAATATCTCTTGCCCATGCCTTTCCAATATCCTTCACATTCTCAAGGATATTTTCAGTGGCTTGATCTCCTTCTTTAATCTCTCTTTCAATATTGCTTTCTCCCTTTTTGCCAACATCAATATGTGACAAAATGGTGTTAAGCTTACTCATCAAGTCTAATTTCAGAGATTCATATCCAGTAGTCATTTTGGACATTTCTTTCTTCATACTCTTCATTTCTACCTTGAGATCAAGAGAGTCATCTTTTATAGTCTTGATATCTAATTGTAGATTAGAGATTTCTCTTGACTTTTGGCTGCTTTCATTTATGATTTCTGCATTCTGAGCCATTAAACTGTCCACAACCGTTTTGAAATTTTGCTCAAGAATCTTCTTCTCTTCTGAGCTTCTCTCTTCAAACTACTTTACAAGATCTTCCATTCCTCTTCTAACATTTTGAGAAATAATTGCATCAGGAACTTGTTTCACTTGCTTCAGAATTTCAGCTTCAATGCTCTTAAATGATTCTTTCAGATTCATCAGTTGTGATACAACTTCTTTGGGTGTCATCTGAGGGATTGTATCACTATCTTCTTCTTCTGAATCACCTTCCCTAATGACCAATTCCTTTCCTTTCACAAACTTCTGAGCTTTAGAAGGTACCAACTCTACAGCTGTAGAGTCTTCAGTGGAAGCCTTCCTCTTGCTAGGAGTTATAGCAGCTTCTGTAGAAAATCCAGTAATATAATCTTCCATATTCACCTCATTTTCTCTTTCAAGAGCTGAAAAGCTCTGAAGTGGGGGAGTTCTGTTAGTACCTTGTTTTAGATTTTAATGTGTGCAAAACAATTTGTTAAAACTGTTATTTTGACTAACACTTTATCAAGGAAATTGGTGTTTGAAACATATAGTTGTAAAGAGAAGTCCACAGCTATATATTTGATCACTATACAGTAAACACATGATCCTACAGCTGTGAAGTTTCTCTACAGCCAGTTTTTCTTATTTTCAGCACTCTACAGCTGCAAGGTTGAAGACTCTACAGCTACAAGTATCCGTTTGAAGATGAAGTACAAGTCAGAATTTAATTGAAGATTAAGAAGACCCTTAAGGACTATTAGTGTAGCCTTTGAGCACTCACTAAATTGAACTTAAGTGGAAATTTTCTTTGATTCTGGTGGATAATGAAGATTAGTTACAAAGGAGGCCAGAATTCTGAGAAAAAGGATATAGTACATTTAGTACTATCATGTGTGAAGGATGAGGACCACTTCACACATGCCAATAGGGAGAGAGAAGCCTTATCTGAATTTCAAATTTGAAATTCCCAACGGATAAGACACTCCACTCTATCTATAAATAGAAGATTCCCTCAGAGGAAGCAACAACAACAACCTCGAGCATACAAGCATTCAACCTAAGCAAGTCTACATCAAGCATATCCTAAGAGAACTTTTTCTATCTTTATTCTTTATGATTCATAGGATAGTTGGTTAGGATTTCTTAGCAAGAATCACACCTTTTTGTTGTTGTTCCCTCACCTGATTTAATTTCTACTTAGTGTAGATATCTCTTTGTGAGGTTTGTAAAACTCTTTGTGAGTTGATATTCTGAGTGAATAGAGTAGGTTATCTCTTTTTATAATTGGAATCTGAGTGAACCTAGTTCTAAGGGGGAACTACTTGTATTGATCTTTGTGATCACTTCTTTGTGAATTTGGCACCTGAGTGGTGTAACAGTGGACGTAGGTTATCTTTTATAGACACTGAACCACTATAAAATTTGGTCTATTTACTTCTTGCTCTTTATATTTTTGCTCCTGCATATTTATTTATCTTGTTACATTCATCATTGCTTTAAAATCTGAAGTGCATAAAACCCTTGTGATTTTCACAAAAACTGACTCTACAGTTGTAGACTCTCATAAGTCACTCAACTGTTAAGACCAGTTTACATGGTTTTTCATTAATCACTCACTTTATTCCGCTGCACGTTGAAGTATTCTCAATACAATTTTAATTGTGAGAATTACTTTGAGATTTTGTCTACATGTGATTATTTTATTTGCAAAGTTTTGAACTCTACAGTTGCAGACTCTGTAATCTACAGTTGTAACCTTTGTGGTCCAGTTTTAAAAAACTCTTGTAGACTTACTTCTTTTAAACTTGAAAAAGGTTATTGCAAGGTTCTAGTATCCATCCTTTTTGAAAAGTTTGAAAATTTAATTTTGATCTGAAGGTCTACTCACCCCTCCCTCTAGACCTTGACCACTTTAAGGGACCAACAAGTGGTATCAGAGCATTTGGCTTGCCACTGCTTTGATCAGTACCTAGCTAGATCCTTTTGGTTTTTGAAAAACACACTTGCATACTTGCATGGCTCCCAAGATGGTGAAATCCAAGGTCCCAATGTTCTCTGCTGAGGACTATGATGAATGGAAAATTAGAATCCAAGCACACTTGTCTGTAATCAATGATGAAATATGGTCTATAATAGAGGATGGCCCCATACCCATCACAAATGTCAACACTGCAGCTGATCAGTCAGCTGGACTAGCTCAGATTATCCCCAAACCCCAAAGGGAATGGACTGAGGATGACAAGAGAAGGTCCAACCTTGACAATGTTGCAAAGAGTACTATTTATCATTTACTTGATAAAATTGTGTTCAGCAAGATCAAAAACTGCAAAACTGCAAAAGATATATGGGAAAAGTTGGAAATGATTTGTGAAGGAACTGAACAAATCAAGGAAAACAAACTCATGATAGCAGTTCAAAAGTTTGAGAACTTCAAGATGAAATCTGGTGAGACTCTTGAAAATTTTGAATCAAGATTCATTGAGATCCTCAATAAGCAAGATTCACTTGGAAAAGAATATTCACAAAGAGAAATGAACATGAAAGTTCTTAGTGGCTTACCTTTTGAATGGGACATGAAGGTCATTGCTATGAGAGAATCAAAGTATTTATCTAAGATATCCACCTTTAAACTCTTTTCAGACCTCAAAGCTTATGAATTTGACATAAGCAGGAGAAAAGAACCTGACAGCAGTAAGATTACAGCTCTAGTTGTTGACAACCCTACAGCTACAAGTTCTGATGATGAAGACTTGGCTCTTTTCATAAAGCAGCTCAAGAAATTTGGTAAACGGACCAAGAAGAAGCAGTTCACTCCTAAGGAAGATGGTAAGGTGAAATCTACAGCACCTAACCCAACTTATTTATGCTACAACTGCTGAAAACCAGGACATTACATCAAAGACTGTCCTTATCCCAAAGCTGAGAAGTACACTGATGAAGAAAAGAGACTCAGGAGAAATAAAAAGAAGAAGTTTGACAAGGAGAGAATTAGAGCACTACTTTCTGAGTTTGATAAAAACCAGGAAGACTGTCCCTCTTCTTCTCAAAAGTCAACTGTAGACTTAGAAGACTCAGACTCTACAGACTCAGATGAAGAAGCCCTGATCTGTCTTATGGCTAAAGATGAAGAGGTATGCTCATCATCATCAAGTTATATTACAGAAAAGGATTCTTCTAGTGACATGCTAAGTGCAATCCAAAGACTCCAAGAAGAAAATGAAGATCTTAGAAGAGATAATAACATTGGAAGAGAATATGTGAAAGCTTTGTTAGCTGGAGTAGAAGATGCTGAGAAACAACTGCAGATTCTACAAGAACTGAAGGAAGGTTACAATTGTCTAAAAGAAGACAATGAAGAGCTTTTCAATGAAGTAAGTTGTAGAGCTACAGACTGTGTTGAATTGAAGAAAACTATCAGGAAACAAGAAATGATGATAGCTGAACTTGAAGAACATAATGCCTATTATCAAAATAAGTTAGATTGTTTTGGAAAATCATTCAAACAATTGAAGAAGATTCTATCTGAGCAAAGGCACTCAAAGGTTTTGACTGGAATAGGATATAATCCATGTGTCTGGATGAAATATCTACTAGAGTCAATTCTAAGGCATGAGAGAAAGTTTGTCAAAGAAACAACCCCTGAAGAAACTGTAGAGTCAACTCTACAGCCAGAAGATTTGAAATTCTTGAATTCATTCAAAGAATTGTCACCAAGAAGTCAACAGAAGATCAAAGAAATCATGAATGACTCTGAAGATGATGAATTGAAGCAAAGTTACCTAAGAAATTTTGGGCAGAAGCTACATGTACTGCATGCTATACCCAGAATAGATGCTTGATTGTTAAAAATCATAAGAAGACTCCATATGAGTTATGGAAAGGAAGGACTCCCAAT
>JAPKLY010000060.1:976816-1013416 GCA_026898435.1 Prunella vulgaris
AGAAGACCCTTAAGGACTATTAGTGTAGCCTTTGAGCACTCACTAAATTGAACTTAAGTGGAAATTTTCTTTGATTCTGGTGGATAATGAAGATTAGTTACAAAGGAGGCCAGAATTCTGAGAAAAGGGACATAGTACATTCAGTAATATCCTGTGTGAAGGATGAGGACCACTTCACACATGCCAATAGAGAGAGAGGAGCCTTATCTGAATTTCAAATTTGAAATTCCCAACGGATAAGACACTCCACTCTATCTATAAATAGAAGATGCCCTCAGAGGAAGCAACAACAACAACCTCGAGCATACAAGCATTCAACCTAAGCAAGTCTACAGCCAGCATATCCTGAGAGAGCTTTTTCTGTCTTTATTCTTTGTGATTCATAGGATAGTTGGTTAGGATTTCTTAGCAAGAATCACACCTTTTTGTTGTTGTTCCCTCACCTGATTTAATTTCAACTTAGTGTAGATATCTCTTTGTAAGGTTTGTAAAACTCTTTGTGAGTTGATATTCTGAGTGAATAGAGTAGGTTATCTCTTTTTAGAATAGGAATCTGAGTGAACCTAGTTCTAAGGGAGAACTACTTGTATTGATCTTTGTGATCACTTCTTAGTGAATTTGGCACCTGAGTGGTGTAACAGTGGATGTAGGTTGTCTTTTATAGACACTGAACCACTATAAAATATGATCTATTTAATTCATGCTCTTTATATTCTTGCTCCTGCATATTTATTTATCTTGTTACATTCATCATTGCTTTAAAATCTGAAGTGCATAAAACCCTTGTGATTTTCACAAAAACTGACTCTACAGCTGTAGACTCTCATAAGTCACTCAACTGTTAAGTCCAGTTTACATTGTTTTTCATTAATCACTCACTTTATTCCGCTGCACATTGAAGTATTCTCAATACAATTCTAATTGTGAGACTTACTCTGAGATTTTGTCTACAAGTGATTGTTTTATTTGCAAAGTTTTGAACTCTACAGCTGCAGACTCTGTAATCTACAACTGTAACCTTTGTGGTCCAGTTTTAAAAAACTCTTGTAGGCTTACTTCTTTTAAACTTGAAAAAGGTTATTGTAAGGTTCTAGTATCTATCCTTTTTGAAAAGTTTGAAAATTTGATTTTGATCTCAAGGTCTATTCACCCCCCCCTAGACCTTGACCACTTTAAGGGACCAACAAGTTCCATGTCTATATATTTCTTCCAAAGTGTACAAGGCAGGTGGAGATTAATGAAAGATACTTGTGATGGGTCGAGATACATCTTTATCAATCTCAATTGATAGCTCATCAACAATTCTGTCATCAGCTTGAACATTCTCAGTTGCTTGAACTTCAGTTTCTACAGTCGTTTCTTGAACATCAGCTTGAATTTGGGTTTGAGCTTGTGCACTACCCATTGGGGCTTCATCATTGCCATCATCATCATTATCTGGCTTATCTTTTGGATCTTTGCAAGGAGAATCATCCTTTCTTTTCTCCTTCTCCTTTTCTGAATCCTCTTCAGTAGGATTAGCTTCATCAACATTTACTGGATCTGCAGCACTAGCTCCTACAGATTCCATTAAAATAGCTTCCTTAGCCAAGATATTTAATCCTTCAGCTTCAGCTATTTGTTTACTTCTTCTCCAATCTTCTGTGGCACGTCTTCATCACTATCTGTGCTTTCCACATCATAATCAACATCATATTGTACCTCTGGATCTTCTTTAGTCATAAGAACAACTTTCAAAGCTGCGGCTGCAGACTTGGTGATTTTCTTTCTTGCAAGTTCTTCAGTGATAATCTGTTTTCCTTTTCCTTTATCTTTCCTTCTCTTTCCAGCAACGAAATCATCAAAGAAATTAGGCTTTAACAGTTTATCGACATCACTGCAGTTAGTCCATTCAACTATCCACTGGAATAACTTTCTCTCATCAGCTGCTAACTTCTCAAGTTCTTCTCTTACTAGCCTCCATTCCTCAAACTTTTGCCTCTCCACTTCAAATTCTTCAACCCTCTCAACTAGAACAACAGGGAGTTGTTCAGTCTCAGGTTCAGGAGCTACAATTTGTTCATAAAATTGTTCAGTTGCATCTACAAGCTGTTCCTCATTAGTTTGTACTTCAGATTGCACAATTGGCAAGTCTACAGCTGTAGACTTGTCAACTTCAACTTCTGTGGCTTTCTTAGAATGAAGTTTCTTCTGCCTTTTCTCTCTATCAACTTCATCTTCAGAATCAGTAGCTTCATCCACTAAGAGTTTCCTTCTTATACTCTTCTTCTTTTTCTTTTCTGGTTCTTTTGGTGATCTTATAATGGTAAGAACCTTTGACTCAACTTTCTTCTTTCTCCTCTTAGATTCAGGGGCTATAGGAGCATCCACAGCTCCTCTTTTGAAATTGGCTCTTCCTATTATTCTGTGAGAAATAATGGGTTTTCCTACATGCCCATTAAACAAAGAAAATCCTACCTCCTTTAGGATATAATTCAAGAACAAGCCAAAACCATTGTTCTTTCCATCTTTCATCACATCAACACTAATATTCCTCAGAATCAATTCTCCAATATCTATCTTAATTTCTTTCACAAAACCTATCATCAAATCCCATATTAAGATAGTACCAGTATCATGAGCACCAGTTCTACATAATAAGCATTTATCTATAGCTTCATAAAGATAAACGTACTCAACTGCTAAGTCAGTCTTCTTGAACGTTCTCTTCCAGTTTTTTGGAAACTGCTTCTTTGCAGTAAATCTCCTCCAGTATTTTTCATCTTCATCTGCAAAGTTGAGGTTGTCATGTGCATCACCTCCAGCGTTCAAGTGTAAAGCTCTGCAAATATCACCAGCTGTAATATTCACATTCTTTCCTTGCATTTTAACTGATAGAGTCTTCCTCTAAACATTTGCTTCAGCATTCTAGTAGAACTCATGAACTATCTTGTCATCGTAAGCTCCAGGAATATGAGTCAAGCAATAGTGAACATCTTGATTCACTATGTGCTTCACAACGTTTTCCATAGCATCAGTGGGATGCTTCTTCAATATCTCATCAAAATTGAATAATGCTCCAAATATGACTTTCATCGCCATGAATATTGATTTCTTTGAGTAGGGGATGGGGAGTGTTTAAGATTTCAAGGAAGGGTTCGCAAGTGTAAAAGTAAGATATAAAAGGATGAAGGATCCTTTAAATACCTTTCCTTAAACAACCATTAAGAATAGGGGTATAACGGTCTTTGACCTAAAATTTATGAGTTTTTGAATTCTGAACCAAATTTATAATTAAATTCGTCCAGAAATCTAACTCACATAGATTTTAATTCTATTTAAAATGTCACACGTGGTCAAACATTTTATTAATTAAAATGCTTGAATAAATCCAAGAATTTCTGTAACTTAGTACAAAAGTTTCTGAATTATGTAGTGCTCCATTTAAATATCAGAGTTGTACAAAGTACTGTAAGTTCTCTAAGTTTCCAGTTGACAATCTTTGAATTTGAAACTACACAGTTGATAAGAAATTTGCAGTCCTGAACTAAGTCTACAACTGTAGAGTTCAACTCTACAGTTGAGTGACTTTGCAGCTGCAGTTTTCCTTTCAACTGAATTTTTAATTTTCTAAGCTTGTCTTTGCAATTTAGTGATTTTTTTACAGAATCTTTTTACAATTCTAACATTCCCAAATTACCTCTCAAAATTGAGAATCTTGATTCACATAAAGGTTTAGTGAAAATATCAGCAAGATTCAAATCAGTATGAATCTCTGTTAATTTCACATCCTTTCTTTCAACATGATCTCTTATGAAATGATGCCTTACATCTATGTGTTTTGATCTAGAGTGTAATACTGGATTTTGTGTAATAGCAATAGCACTTGTATTATCACAAAATATAGTTGTTTCTCTTGATTCAATCCCATAGTCTTGTAATTGATATTGCATCCATAAGATTTGAGCACAACAACATCCAGCAGCAATGTATTCTGCCTCAGCTATAGAAAGAGCAATTGAATTCTACTTTTTACTGTGCCATGCCACCAACCTTTTACCTAGGAATTGACAAATCCTACTAGTACTCTTCCTATCAATCTTGCAGCCTGCAAAATCTGAGTCAGTGTACCCAATGAGTTCAATTCCTCCTTCTTTAGGATACCATAATCCTAGATTTTGTGTGGATTTGACATACTTGATGATCTTCTTCACAGCATTTAAGTGTGATTCCTTAGGATTTACTTGGAATCTAGCACATACCCCAACTGCAAACATGATATCAGGTCTGCTAGCTGTAATGTATAACAATGATCCAATCAATCTCCTATATTTGGTTACATCAACACTTTTGCCATTCTCATCTTTGTCAAGATTCACAGAAGGTGTCATAGGTATATTGGTAGGCCTAGAACAATCCATTCCAAATCTCTTTATAAGCTCTTGAGTATATTTAGCTTGATTGATGAAAATTCCATCTCTCATTTGCTTAACTTGTAATCCCAAAAAGAAGTTTAGATGTCCCATCATGCTCATTTCAAATTTCTCAGTCATGAGCTTAGAGAATTTTCTACACAATTCCTCATTGGTTGAGCCAAAGATTATGTCATCAACATAGATTTGGACAAGCAAAATATCATTCCCATTTTGTAATCGGAATAAGGTTTTGTCAACTATTCCCTTTTTGAATCCATTTTTGATCAAATGAACACATAGGGTATCATACCATGCTTTTTGTGCTTGTTTAAGTCCATAAAGGGCTTTTCTAAGCTTATAAACCTTGTCTTCAGCTGTATATTCCTCAAATCCTGGTGGTTGTTCAACATACACTTCTTCAGAAAGTAAACCATTGAGAAATGCACTCTTTACATCCATTTGATAGATTGTAAAGTTCATATGTGCAGCATAGGCTAGAAATATTCTTATAGCTTCTAATCTTGCAACTGGGGCAAAAGATTCATCAAAATCTATGCCTTCAGATTGACAATAGCCTTGAGCAACTAGCCTTACTTTATTTCTGGTTACAATTACATCTTCATCAAGTTTGTTCTTGAATACCCACCTAGTTCCAATCACTTTTTGATTCCTAGGTCTTGGAACAAGTTCCCATACTTGATTTCTTTCAAAACCATTCAATTCTTCTTGCATTGCAATAATCCAATTGACATCTTGCAGTGCTTCATAAATATCAATGGGTTCTGAGGATGAAAGAAATGTAGCAAACATTACCTCATGGATTTGTTTTCTGGTTTTTACAGCATCTGATGGGTTTCCAATTACATGTTCAGGAGGGTGATCTTTCAACCAAATCAAATCTGATACAGGTTCTAATCCTTGATCATTGTTCTCTACAGCTGTAGATTCACCTACTATAGACTCATCAAGTCCTTTTGTTGGTGTTTCTACTTCTGTTTGAACATTCTCATGGATTAGGTCTTCTACATTCTCTAATGGTGGTAACTCAACAATTATAGTGCCAAAGCCTTTGTTGGTCAAATCTACAGGAGTTTTGATCTCAACATAGTGCTGCTGACTTGTAACTGTAGAGTTGTCCTCCTTAGAGTCTTCAATAATTTCTTCAGGGGAGTTATGTTGTTCATAAAAAACAACGTGTTGTGACTCTTCCACAATCATTAATCTCTTGTTATACACTCTAAATGCTTATCTAACATTAGAAAAACATAGAAAGATACCTTCATCTGACTTTGAATCAAAAGTCTTAAGATATTCTTTCCCATTATTCAGTATGAAGCATTTGCATCCAAAAATGTGTAGATAAGAGATATTGGGAGTCCTTCCTTTCCATAACTCATATGGAGTCTTCTTATGATCCTTAACAATCAAGCATCTATTCTGAGTATAGCATACAGTGCTTGTAGCTTCTGCCCAAAATTTCTTAGGTAACTTTGCTTCAACAATCATGGTTCTTGCAGTTTCCTTGAGTGTTCTATTCTTTCTTTCAGCAATTCCATTTTGCTGTGGGGTTCTAGCTGCAGAGTATTCATCCAATATGCCATAAAGTGAACAATACTCTTCAATTACTTGATTTGTAAATTTTGTTCCTCTATCTGATCTGATCTTCACAATCTTCAGATTCTTTTCATTATGAATCCTTCTTAATAGTTCTGGTAACCGCTGTAGAGTTTCACTCTTCTTTCTTAGAAACACAGTCCAAGAAAATCTTGAGTAATCATCTACAACTACCAAAATATACTTCTTCCCACTTATACTTACTGGTTCTATGGGTCCAAAGAGATCCATATGCAGTAATTCAAGTGTTCTTGAAGTGCTTGAGTGAGTTTTGCTTTTAAAAGTCTTTTTGATTTGTTTCCCTTTGACACAAGCATCACATAAATGTTCCTTCCTGAACTTAGTGTTTGGCAAACCTCTTACAAGTTTGTTATTCACAAGGTCATTCATGATTTTGAAGTTTATGTGATTCATTCTTTTGTGCCATAGCCAACTAACTTCATTGGAACTATTAGCTAGAAAGCAGGTTGTTTCAACTGCAGAGTTCCACTCCACAATGTAAACATCTTTGACTATGCAAGTATCTTGTGTAAAGTCTACAGTGTATCCTTTGTCACTTGTCACAAAATTGACTCTTGTGTAAAGTCTACAGTGTATCCTTTGTCACAAAATTGACTCACACTAACCAAATTATGCTTTAAACCATCTACCAAACACACATCATTGATCCGAATATTTCCTTTGAGTAGACATCCTGATCCTTTAGCTGTTCCACTGGCATTATCTCCAAAAACAACTTTAGGACCTTTATGATCTTTCACATTTTGTAGTAAACTTTTATCTACAGTCATATGTCTTGCACAACCACTGTCTATGTACCAAATCTCTCTTTTGGTGGTTGTAACATGTCCCTGCAAAATAGAGTGAGTTATTTAGGAATCCAATACTTTGGATTTCCTCCAGTGTTACTCTTTGCAATCCAAGCCTATTTAGGAGCTGTAGAGTTGTTAATTCTACAGTTCTTGCTTGATCCTCCTTTTTGAGTGCTTGAAGAGAGAGACATATATGACATATTTCCATTCCAGAATCTATCAAAGTTAAGTCTTCTTTCCATATTCAATTTATGAGAGACTTCTTCTTCTGACTGTAGGATTGACTCTGCAGTTTGTTTCAAAGTTATGTTTTGAAACATGTTTGAGACATCTTCTTCAGAGTCATCCATGATCTCCTTGATCTTTTGTTGTCTTCTTGGTGACAATTCTTTGAATGAATTCAAGAATTTCAAATCTTCTGGCTGTAGATTTGAGTCTACAGTTTCTTCAGGAGTTGCTTCTTTGATAAACTTTCTCTCAGGCCTTGGAATTGACTTCTGTAGATATTTCATCCAGACACAAGGATTATATCCTATTCTAGTCAAATCCTATGAGTGCCTTTGCTCAGACAGCATCTTCTTCAATTGTTTGGATGATTTTCCAAAACAATCTAACTTCTTTTGATAATAGGCATTGTGTTCTTCAAGTTCAGCTATCATCAGTTCTTGATTTCTGATTGTTTCTTTCAATTCAACACAATTTGCAGCTCTACAACTTGCTTCATTGAAAAGTTCTTCATTGTCCTCTTTTAGACAACTGTAACCTTCCTTCAGTTCTTGTAGAATCTGCAGTTGTTTCTCAGCATCTTCCACTCCAGCTAACAAAGCTTTCACATGTTCTCTTCCAATGTGATTATCTCTTCTAAGATCTTCATTTTCCTCTTGGAGTCTTTGGATTGCACTTAGCATGTCACTGGAAGAATCCTTTTCTGTAATATAACTTGATGATGATGAGCATACCTCTTCATCTTTAGCCATAAGACAGATCAGGGCTTCTTCATCTGAGTCTATAGAGTCTGAGTCCTCTAAATCTGCAGTTGACTTTTGAGAAGAAGAGGGACAGTCTTCCTGGTTTTTATCAAACTCGGAAAGTAGTGCTCTAATTCTCTCCTTGTCAAACTTTTTCTTTCTATCTTTCCTTAGTCTCTTTTCTTCATCAGTGTACTTCTCAGCTTTGGGATAAGGGCAATCCTTGATGTAATGTCCTGGTTTTCTGCAGTTATAGCACAAATAAGTTGAATTAGGTGCTGTAGATTTCACCTTACTATCTTCCTTTGGTGTGAACTGCTTCTTCTTGGTCCATTTGCCAAACTTCTTGAGCTGCTTTATAAAAAGAGCCAAGTCTTCATCATCATAACTTGTAGCTGCAAGGTTGTCAGCGACTAGGGCTGTAACCTTACTGTTGTCAGGTTCTTTTCTTCTGCTTATGTCAAATTCATAAGCTTTGAGGTCTGAAAAAAGTTCAAAGGTGAATATCTTAAATAAATCCTTTGATTCTCTCATAGCAATGACCTTCATGTCCCATTCAGAAGGTAAGCCTCTGAGACTTTCATGTTCATTTCTCTTTGTGAATATTCTTTGCCAAGTGAATCTAGCTCATTGAGGATCTCATTGAATCTTGACTCAAACTTTTCAAGAGTTTCACCAGATTTCATTTTGAAGTTCTCAAACTTTTGAACTACTATCATGAGTTTGTTATCCTTGATTTGTTCAGTTCCTTCACAAATCATTTCCAACTTTTCCCATATATCTTTTGCAGTTTTGCAGTTTTTTATCTTGCTAAACATAATTTTATCAAGTGAATGATAAATAGCTAGGTACTGATCAAAGCAGTGGCAAGCCAACTGCTCTGATACCAGATTTTCAAACTTTTCAAAAAGGATGGATTCTAGAACCTTACAGTAGCCCTTTTTCAAGTTTAAAATAACAAGTCTACAAGAGTTTTTAAATAGGACCACAAAGGTTACAACTGTAGACTAACAAGTCTGCAGCTGCAGAGTTCAAAAACTTTGCAAAAACAAATCACTTATAGACAAAATATCAGAGGAGTTCTCACAATTAAAATTGTATTGAGAATACTCTAATGTGCAGCGAAAAAAAAATGAGTGTTAATGAAAAACAATATAAACTAGACTTAACAATTGAGTGGCTTATGAAAGTCTACAGCTGTAGAGTTAGTTTTTGTGAGAAACACAAGAGTTTTATGCACTTAAGATTTTAAAACAATGATGAATGTAACAAGATAAATAAATATGCAGGAGCAAGAATATAAAGAGCAAAAAGTAAATAGACTAGGTTTATAGTGGTTCAGTGTCTATAAAAAGACAACCTACATCCACTGTTACACCACTTAGGTGCCAAATTCACTAAGAAGTGATCACAAAGATCAGTACAAGTAGTTCCCCCTTAGAACTAGGTTCACTCAGATTCCTATTCTAAAAAGAGATAAACTACCCTATTCACTCAGAATAACAACTCACAAAGAGTTTTACAAACCTCACAAAGAGATATCTACACTAAGTAGAATTAGGTGAGGGAACAACAACAAAAGGTGTGATTCTTTCTAAGAAAATCCTAACCAACTATCCTATGAATCACAAAGAATAAAAACAGAAAAAGCTCTCTCAGTATATGCTGGTTGTAGACTTGCTTAGGTTGAATGTTTGTATGCTCGGGGTTGTTGTTGTTGCTTCCTCTGAGAACTTCTTCTATTTATAGATTGAATGGAGTGACTTATCAGTTGGGAATTTCAAATTTGAAATTCAGATAAGGCTCCTCTCTCTCTATTGGCATGTGTGAGGTGGTCCTCATCCTTCACACAGGATAGTTCTGATTGTACTATGTCCTTTCCTTCAGAATTCTGTCCTTGTAACTAATCTTCATTATCCATCAGAATAAGAAAGTAACCTCCACTTAAGTACAGTTTAGTGAGTGCTTGAAAGCTACACTAATAGTGCTTAAGGATCTTCATTATCTTTAATTAATTTCAGACTTGTACTTCATCTTGAAACGGTTCTTTGCAGCTGTAGAGTCTTCAACCTTGCAGCTGTAGAGTCCTGTCAATATCAAAAATCGGCTGTAGAGAAATCTTACAGCTGTAGGATCATGTCTTGACTGTATAGTGATCAATTATACAGCTGTAGACTTCTCTTACAATTATATGTTTCAAACACCAATTTCCTTGATACAAGTGTTAGACAAATATCAACAATTAAACACATTGTTTTGCACACATCAAAATCTAAACCAAGGTACTAACACGGGGGCTTAGGCGGTCTTGGCGGGGCCCATTTGCATACTTGATAATAAGGGGCAGTCACATATTGGTTCAAAAAAGTGACTATATTTACAAATTCGTTAACAATATTTGCACATAAGTGTAAATTTTTTCTGCACAGAAGCATATTTTTTTTCTACAAAACCAATAAGTAATTATCTTTAATTTTGTGAACCATTTTGTAATTTCCCTTATAACAACTTACTAGAGTTTTAGGCATTAAAATCCTAAAAGCCAGACCAAATATCTTTAACTAAAACTCTACAAAAAACCTTAAACTCTATGAAATATAAATAACAATAATAATTAACTAAATAATTTTAATTTCTATCTCCATCACTTATATATATATATATATATATATACCATTTAATGTATTGAAAATACTTGTTTACCTATGTTTGTTTGACAAATGATATTAATGGAAAGTTATGCATGATATTATATCTCTTTATTTTTTTCCACTTCTTGCAGGAGTAAAATTATTACTTAATTTTTGTAAATATTTGTAATATACTTAATGTTGTGGTAACATTGCTAAAATATAAGAGTATTTCATGGCAGATTAAACACACATTCATATACCACAAATGCTATGTGAATTGGAGTTCAAGATTACACCTATTTAGTGTGAAAGTAACAATCATATTAGGTTTAGCATGTCATGGTTCACATTTTTCTTCATACAACAATTAGCTTTTGCTTTTCTTAATTTGTTTGTATGAAGTTACACGTATTCATTGTAAATGTAACATTCATTTTGATCTCATAATTAAGTTAGATCCATCATATCATGATTCGTATACTCACTTGATGCATTTATTGTCACTTAATTTCTTGATTTTCTTTATCTATATTGCTTTCCACGTGTTCATTGCGAAGGTAACATGCATGCAGCTCAATTAGCTATACGTAAAGTTCTACACGATGTGGCTCAAATTACTTTCATGAAATTATATTCATTTAACTTTTACTTTTCAATATATATGCTTGAATTTACATGTATTTACTGCAGTGATGCAGAAATCGGCCCAGGCAGCGCCTAGGCGCTAGGCTGCCTCTTGCCGACCCAATTTCTGCAAAATCGACCCTTCTAGGCATTTTTGGGTCTAGGCGGTCCTAGGCGGCCAAAATTTTATTTTTTTATTTTTTAAAAAGAACAAAAAAAACTAGGCAGCCCTAGGCGCTAGGCGGCCAAAAAGCGCCCGATTACCGATTTCCGATTTCCGACTTCTACAACCTTGATTTACTGTAAAGGTAACATGCATGGATGTTGTTCACTTATCTAAGTCAGGTTCAATGTTAGGATTCACATTTATTTTATGCAATTTAGTCCCTGTTAATTATTATTTTCTTTTATTTTCCGGGATTAACTAGTTAGTAATATTCAACATATATGAATTTACTTTTACATTATATTAGTTATAATTATTACTTTTATCCGTAAGATCACTTATTTGATTTTCCTTCATTCTGAGCGGAGCAGCAATAATACTTTTTGGTTTCTTTTTATTGCCCTTCTTGGTCTTATTGTATGATTGTTGAGATTTTTTGACAAAATAGACAATTTCATATTCGTTTGCAATGTGACAAACGTAACCAAAAATTCATAAAAACAAACTTTTTGAAAAGAAATATTTTTCACAACCAATTTAGATGAAAGAAGTAAATAAACAAGTGCAAGCTAATTATATAAACTAATTTTCAAGCGTGAAAGTGCAAGAGTTGATGATATGCTCTAACTATGATTCTTAAGATTATCCCGCCAAGTAATTAGTCTAAACTAATTTAAGCCTAAGCTTGTGATCAACTTGAACTGTTAAGAGCCTTTGCATCTTTAAGCAAAACATTCATAGACAAGTTATTATGCATTGTTATTTATCATCCATTTGTCGGGATAAGTGCGTCTAGAGCTTTCATTCAAACCTTCAAGATAAATTAAATTTCTAAGGTGATGAGTATTCTAATTATTTCCCATTAAGGTACTTAAACTATCATATTCGTCTCTCACAAATCATTACTACAGTATTTCATGTTGTCGTTCTTAGCTAATTGACTCATTTGGTTCATTCATTAGCTCAATTCATAAGACTCTCAACCTAAGAATCATATAATTGCAGTAATTAATTTCAAACACCTAATGATATTAAGGATGCATGAAATCATATTAATGAGCAACAAAAATTCCTAAGCTATAATCTCACATACCAATTCACAATATAAAATCTAATTCAATTAAACTCAATTAGTCTAATCCTAATTGGGTGTCTTTCATCTTAAATCACATATTTAGAGCATGAATGATCTAGAACATATCTAATTCAAATAAAGTAATTACAACTAGACATTCGATCATATTGTACAACCAGAATATATTAAGTGAAATGCAGAAAATAAAAATAAAATAATATTACCAAATAATTGTTGAAAAGAAATCACAATGAGAAATAATGAAATCCAAATCCATTAATACTTATTCTCAAAAACAGAATTCTAAAATAAATAAATCTTTTCTAAGGCCATCAACTTATTTTGCATTCAAATAACACAAGGCAATTATTTATTCCAAAAATTTAATGAGACTGAGAAAACCTGTTAAAATAACATAAAATTAGGAGTACCAATTTTTTCCTTAGCATATTTTCTCAATCTCATGTAAATTTTATAAACCATGAATTGTCTTAAGCATTTGACATGGAATGCATGATGAAATGTGAATATATTTGATATCTCTATTCAATATATTTTGTAGTGTTCAAAATGACAAATTGCAAAAAAAGTGAGAATGGGAGCATAGCTCACTTACAATGGTGGGTTTGATTCCAACAAAAGACTTGGAAATTAAAAAAAAAATATCTTCCCACAAAACAAAAATTACACTTAATAAAGAGAAAGTTATGAAGCTCCAAAGATGGTGGGTACTCCATAAAAATGAAAGAAGGAAAAAATAATACTTATTAGAGAAAAAAGAAATAAAAGATATCATATTTTTGAGAAAAGAAGGATGAGAGAATATTGCACACGAGTTACTTATTTATAGATGACAGTCATAAGTGCTTACATTTACTGTGGAAAATAAAACTAAATACCATTCAATATTTTTGGAAAGATAAAATAAATTAGAATCATTATTACAAAATAAATTGTGAAGATATAATAAATTGGAAATCACATTGCAAAATAAATTGGGATTCATTAGAATCAGAATTTTATATATAGTGAATTGCTCATAATAAATTATATTTTTTTTATCAGAGAAAGCAAAATAATTATCTCACACAAGAAATGTGAGCTACATTAGTCCGTGATATTTTGGTTGCATATAATAGAGAAATGAAAAGGAAAAAAGAAGAGAAAAAGATATTAAAGAAAAGATGTTCAGAAGTGAACTGCAAGTGAGAGAATTATCACATATATGAGTGTGTAATGAGTAAACCTATTAGAGAGTAATCCATATTTATAGGTGCAAGGATGTATAATGCAATTATTTATGGAAAATAACAATTAATACTAACATATCTAAATATGAAAAAAAAAGATTAAAAAAATTTAATGAGATAATCTCATAAATGTATTAGATTCCTTTAGAGTTAATTCAAATAAATTACTTTCTTCTTTTTTTTAAATTGCAATCTTATCTAAAGATTTGAATTTTTGCAAAAAAAGAAAAAGAAAACAAACTCTGATTTTATATTTGGTTGTAATTCGAACCGAGAAAAAAATTTATTATTGTTCGAAAGTGATAGTTTATACCAAAATTAAATAATTAACTTGATATTGCATTGATATATAGATTAGTTAATATGATAATTCATAATTAATTATCATTTTTAGGAAGATTGAAATTGATCTTTTTGTAATAATTTCTGACAAATTTCACATTGAGGTTTTGTTTCCAACTATGTCTAAGTTCAAAGTAGATTGTATATTGTGAAAATATTGTGATATTATTTACAATGAACCGTGTAATTAAAAAAATTAAAATAAAACTCAAATACTATAATGGATGATGGTCCCGAAATCAATAAATATCTTCGGACTTCGTAATAAATTTCGTTTTAAATACAACACCAGAAAAAGAGTATGTAAAACAATAAGGAGCACAAAATGTAAAGTGGTTCAAAGGCTCAAACTCCTACATTCACTATCCTTAGGGGTGTTTATTAAACCGAAAAATTAAAAAAATTGAACTGATAAAATTCTGTCACACCCCAATTTTTATAAACAGCGGAAGTCTTAAATAATTTTTGAAAACAATCTTTTTGGGCGTGATCTAACTAATCTTGAAATAAATTCTTCATTTCCTTTAAAACTCTTTAAATTGAAACATAATTCACTCACATAAATCATCAATTAAAAACTTAACATAAAATACATGCCTTGAACAATAATAATTATTTGAACATAATAATAATTCACAATTTATAAAATTTACATGTAATCTAAATAATTTCAACTTGACAAGTCAGATATCAGAATATATTCATTGAATCAAACAAAATCTCATTTACGGCTGTAGAACATAGGTTTTTCGAAAAACAGTCCACTAGCTTATTAGAAAATCATTCTTTTATCAATTCTCTTAGTACCAAATAATTAATCACGTCTAAAACACCTAAATGATCATATAATACTGTCAAATTATTTTATTAACGAAATCTTCTTGATTCTTTCATAAAAGTCGCATACAAGATATTTCAAGGACTAAAATTAAACCCTAGACTTCTACTATTGATAAAATCATGAAATTTGGTTTATAAACATAATTTTTCATGGCAAATGTACTGTAAAAATTTCGGATTTAATGGACTTATAAAACATTAATTCTAGTCATGCAAAATTAAGGACTCTAATTATTATATAGGACCATAAATCATATCTTTTCACATGCAACTTAATTCCTAACACATAAGGCACGATATTTTTCTGCCCTAAAACATAAATATACTAATTAATTAAATTCCTAACAAATTAATACTCTAAACATGATTAATACTTGGAATAATCCATAATCTATCACATAGAATAAAATCATAATAATTGACAAATCTTTTCAAAAGTCTAATTTCATAAAATAATGTCTAAGTACCAGAATAATCATAATACCATAAACCTAATTTAAATCCTTCATGCAATTAAAATAAAATTACCGAAATCCAATCAAAATAAAATAAACTAAATAAACTTCAAACTTTCGTCTGAAATTATCTTTTCATCTCTTCTTTATCTCCTACATCCACACGCCTCCACCATGTCCACCTCGTCCCTTACTCGACATAATCTGAAAAATAGTTTGGTGAAAGGGGTGAGTAATCATAAATAATCACTCCGTGGGGATCGTTAGTTCGAAGCCTAAATATAAAGGACATGCATACATGAAAACATACCAACTTTTACATTCTTGATACGACTTAAGCGCATCTCTTTTGACACTACGTAAGAGCGTCCATTCTTTGATACCACATAAGGATATCCATTAATTTGGCACTACTTAAGAGCACCCATTGATTGATACTACATAAGAGTATCCATTCTTTTAGCACATAAACACATAAACACATCAAACTAAATATTTAAAAATTGAACCGTTTTACCACTTTTTCAACATGAATCCCCACCTTGATTTTCTTTGAAAGGAATACGATTTGTGTGTGTGCTTGTACGATTGGCCTCCTAATTCTTGAATCGATCCTCCAACTTCCTCTTCCTCAAGTGAATCTCGAATTCTCACAAGTCTAAATGCTAACTTTCGGATGTCTCTTTCTCTCTCAATATTCTCGAAATTTACTAAGGTGTAGGTGAAAATTTTATGCCAAGAAGGGTCTTATATTTATAGGATGGAAAGATATTGGGCTTAATATAATATCTTGATGAATATATGAAAAATTAATGAATATTATGCTTGGAAAATATATGCTGGACGAAAATTATAGGGAAGGAAAGAAATATTTGGTTCATGATCAAATCTTGAAGATATCTTGGAAATAAAATATATCTCACTTGCACTAAAGGAAGATTTCGAAATTGTAGGACTTAAACAATGAAATCTTGGTTTGAATAATATCTTGGAAATATTAACTGAAAGTGGCCGAAACTTTGTGGAAGTAAGATGGATAAATCTTGGGTTAAGATCTTAGAAATAATATCTTGGTGGAAATAATTTGATATGGCCGAATTTCCATGAATGAAAAGGAATAATGAACATATAGGATGTAATCTTGGGAAATCTTAGTCATATCTTGGCAAATCTTTCTAATATCTCCAATATAATAATTTAATAACCTTAAGACTTCAATTTAATAAATTCTTATGGCTAAGTTTTCGAAAATATCCTCAAATAATAGTCATATCTCTCTTAATCAAATATTAGGACTCTAACTAACTCTAAACCTTGATTCTTCCAAAATTGTCCTCATTCTTGTAACAAACTTTGAATTTCCTCTCTCCTAAAAATCCGTCTCTTAATAATTTCGAATTTCTTAAAGAGAAATTAAAATCTAATCCCAATTAAATCCTAATTTCTAATTAATTCTAATCTTAAAGGATTAAAACACTAAACACTACAAAAAATTCGCGTTTTAACAACGGATTTTACCAACAGATTTATATCTGTTGGTAATACTAACAGATTTGTAACGGATCTAAATGCTTTACATTACCAACACTCTACTAACAATTTAGCAACACAGTTCCTAACCAAATATAAGTTAATCCGTCGGTAATCCGTTGGTAATCCATCAGTACTTTTTACTAATGGACTACTTTTTCGTTGGTAAATTTAGCGACGAGCGAAATACCGACGGAAAAATTTCGTTGGTATTTTGTTAGTAATCCGTTGGTAAATTCTAATTATATTGATTACCAACAGATTTTTTCCGTTGGTAAAACACGAATTTTTTGTAGTGAAATATTATTAAAGCTCAATAATTCAAACTTAAGTATTACTTCTAATCCCCAAAAGTATCACAACTTAAGTTCTAAAGGTCTTCTAATACTAAAAGGATTAAGAACTAATACTAAACAAAAGATAAAATACTAAAGCACAAAACTTAAGGGACTAAACTGGGAAAACAATTAAATCACGCCAAAAAGAAAAGTTAGGGGACGAAAATAGCAGCTGGAACTCGGGTGTTACAAATTCGGTCCTAATTTTTTTTATTTGATTAACGGTTTTAAATTTTAAATTTTTCGATCTATTCGGTTCGGTTCAGTTTCTAGACCACTAGAACCGGATAGACCGAAAAAATTGAATAGACGAATTTTAGTTAAAATTTTTAATATATTAATTATAATATATATGCATATAATATATTATAAAAATAAAATGTAAGACATAATATTGTGTAAATTTGAATTATGGTGAACTTTATTAAATTAATGTTGTGAACTTAATTGTATTGTATTTATTTAAACATTAATCAAATTAATATTGTATTTATTTAAACATTGATCAAATTTGTATTGTAATTCTTTAATTTATTGGTGTTGAACTAAATTTAATGATAATATGATATATTATATTTATTTTGATGAAATATAGAATTTTTTATTTAAAAATTATTTTGGACCGAATGGACCGAATTGGCCAAACCGAAATAATTTGGTTCAGTCCAGTTCGGTCCAAGATGTAATTTGGTTCGGTTCGGTCCGTATAAAAAATCTCAGTTATTTCGATTCCCTGTACAAAACAGGACCGAACCAACCGATATACCGAATGACCAACCCTAACTATCCTGGTTGAACAGTAAAATTCCGTCATCTCGGAATTGATCGTATTATTAATGTGATAAGGTGCACAAACTAGTCTTACGTTCATCCATTGAAAACCTCGCATCTGGGCTTACGTCCCAAAGCGGAATAGCCTACAGTTTGAGTCACATCTCTTTTGGGATTGCCTTCACTTGTCTCACTCTAAACCAATAACATTCAGTTAACAAATTATGTTTGATGTGCTTACTATTAGGTGATTTTTTCCTTACAACATTTTAGGAGAAGATTTTGATCTGTAAATGGTTGGTTTTCAGAAATGTTGAAGGGTCGTGATGGTGAAGGGCTGCTATTTTATGTTTGACGGCTATGTAGAGGTGCCGTAGTAGGGGCATTATTGGAAAAAAACTATTTGAGTGGAAAAGTTAATTATTGTCTGGAAAGGTTGATGTGGTGGCGGGAAGGACTTGGTTGATGGATACGGTCCACAACTGCGGGCTTGATTTAAGAACTAGAATGTTGTTCTGAGTATGGTTGTGGCCGTATTGCGGCGGCCAACAATGGAATGGTTTTGGCAAAGTTGTCGGTGCGTATACACCTCTATGAGAATAACTGTTGAAAATTCCATCGATTGTGGCTTCCAGTTGAGACCAAGAAAAATTAAATTCCTCTTCCGTACTGCTAAAATCACATATCGCCATTGATAATCCGCGTGGTTGTTATGAGTCCTAATACAATTTACACGGTGAGAACAGTGATGTAATCGTATCAACCGTTGATTCAATTTTATATCCATCTTGTAATTATAGTTTGTTAATCCATTAGTTCCAATTGAATACTAGAAGAACAATAACTAAAAATATGACAAACAATGATTAATCTAGTTCAATTCTACAATAAATTCAACTCCATTACGATGATCTTGTCGCTCTTATTTATAATAACTAACTAGGATTTCAAGTATTAAAGCTCTAAAAGCCCAACCCAATAACTTTAATTAAAACTCTAAACAAAGCCCTAAACTCTATGAAATATAAATAACAATAATAATTAACTAAGTACTTTCAATCTCTATCTCCATCAGTTATATGTTTAACATTGAGGTATTGAAAATACTCATTTACCTACGTTGGTTTGATAAATGATATCACTAGACACTTACACATGATATTTATGTCTCTTTATTTATTTTTATACATTGCTTGCAGGATTAAATTTATTACTTAATTTTTGTAAATTTTTGTAATGGACTTAATGTTGTGGTCACATTGCTAAAACATTAGAGTAATTCATGGAAGATTAAATATACATTCAAATACCACAAATGCTATGTGAATTGGAGTTAAAGATTACACCTATTTAGGGTGGAGGTAATAAACATGTTAAGTTTAACATGCCATGATTCATATTTCACTTCAACAATTAGCTTTTACTTTCCCAAAAATTTATATTGTGAAGTTACAGGGATATAAATTTTTTTGGTCCCATAACTTTTACACTTTTCCAAATACGTCCCAATAAAGTTACTTTATTAAAAAATAATCCAAAAGAAAAAGAAAGAAAAAAGAGAAAATCATTTTATTACACGGTGTTGAATGTTGTCTCTTGTTGGCCAAGTTACTCAACCCGAGTAGACATACTCGACCCTTCTTTGGTTTTTCATTCTTTACCTAAATCACTCATTAGACTCATCCTCGAGCCATCTTTAATACCTAAAAATATTAAAATAACATCATTTCATGTTATTTCTTTTAAGATCGTCGAATCAAGTATATATAAAGTTACAATAAATAGTGTTAAAAGACCATGTATGACTTGTTGATATAGCGAGAAGAGCTATACATTCGTATTGACTGTTGATTCAATCTTATGAATATTAAAAGATACGATCTTGTGATTATAGTTTGTTAATACATTGATTCCAATTGTATATTTGAAGATCAATAACTAAAAACACGACACACAGGGATTTACCCAATTCAATTCTATTACAAACTCAACTCCATCTTAACACTTCTATTTATAATAACTAACTAGAGTTTCAGGTGTTAAAGCCTAAACGTCAGACCCGATATCTTTAATTAAAACTCTAAATAAAACCTTAAACTCTATTAAATATAAATAACAATAACAATTAACAAAAAAATTTTAATCTCTTCTCCACCATTCTCTAACACTTCAAAAGATTCGCCATCGTATCGTACGATTATTTATCTCCAGTTGTAAAAGAGAGGCGATAGCATCAACATCATTCAAGAGGGTACAAAAGTTAAACGTCTCATGACATATGACTTTAAAGATGTTAGCAGTGCTTATATTGCCCAAAGTCTTGAAACGGTATACATATAAAACTTTTGAAAGAATATCAAAATAACCATTATTATTTATAAAATAATAATTTTTAAGATCCAAATCAAGTAACCCTTCAAAGCAAAAGGGCTCATCAACTTTTTTTGTATTAGGCCCATTAATACCATCAATATATCGGCCAACGTCATAAAATAAGTTAGAATTTTTGTCAACCAACAGACCCAATTAAGAACTCAAGAACAAGTGAAGTTCGGCCCATTTTGGGAACCTTGGCAATATGAGATAAACCAGAAAAATGCACATCAGTATTTTGGGATATTAGTTTGAAATTGCTTCCCATCATAAATTGTATCTTTTTTCTGTTTATAAGATTGTACCTAAATTAAAGTTGATACATTTTATGTTTTAATATCACATAAAACTAATCAACTACATACGAAACAAATGTTTTTTGTGCAATTGAAATTGATCCTTATATAATAGCTGGCCAACTTGTAATCTTGTATAATAGAAGAGACCGTAGATTAATTATTTTAGAAACTTTATCTATCCATGTCCCATAGGAAATACGAAATCTTAGCATACAAATCGGCAATTTACTAACTAACAGTCATCATTAACAACCTCGAGGGGTTGACCCAATGGTGAGAAATTGTGACTACTGGACAGTGAGATTGGTCCCCTGAATCAATCAGTATTTTAACCGGACAATTTTGTAGGACTTGTCCGCCTCGTTAGAGTGACATCATCATCTTTCTCTAGCTCATCCTTCTTTGTTTTTCTCGCCATCACTATCCACCTCCTTTGACTCATGTCGTAGTCGTGCACATCTTCACTTTTGTGCATTCCTTAGACAACTTGAGAGGCAAATTTGCATTTATTTTATCAAAGGAGTTGCCCTTTCCCTGCTTTAATTTTGGATGAGAAAATTGATTGCAAAACTATAGAGGGGTGAGGATACTCTAAAGTGAAAAGACTGTGCAGTCCGATGAAATCTAAGAATGTTGGTCTGATTTAACTCTCATCATCAAGATCAAAAAGAAATGAAATTGACCTCTTGTAGCCATTAATAGATTATAGATTTGCAGTCTTTTTCACTGTTTATGAGTGTCTCGTAGTCGATTAACTCAAGACAACTAAAAAATTATAAAAATGACATGTGATTGAGAAAAATTGATTGTGAAAACAATATGAGATAGAGAAAATCTGTTAAAAAATATTAATGATATAAAATTGATAAATTTCATACCCATTTTGAAAATCATAAACTGTAATGCATTTGTGTTTAAGTCCGTAACAAAACCAGAATTTAATATAAAGTGATTTGCTCATAAGGAAAGATTGATATTTTTTTCTTCTTTACAAGAGAATACAACATAAATCTCTCTCACAAAAAATGTGAACTATACTACCTGTGACATTTGGTTATTTTACTCACTCCCTCACGAACACCTCTACAAGGAGATTTTTTTTTCACAATTTGAGAAATGAAAAAGGAAAAAGGGAACAAATTGAGGGATGTCTAGAAATGAACTACAAGTGAAAAAGAGAGAAAGTTATCACGAGTATGTGAAGAAGAATGAGAAAATCTATTAGAGAGCAAGCATATTTATAGGTGTAAGGATGAATAATGTAGTTATTTATAAAAAATAACAATTAATACTGATATATCTAAATATGAAAAAAAGATTTAAAAAATTTTAATGAGATAATCTCATAAATGTAATAGATTTCTTTAACATTTATGATGACACAAAAAATTTATGGACTTCCAATCCAATTATATTTTAGGGTTAATCCAAATAAATTACCATCTTTTTCAAATTGTAATCTAACCTAAAGATTTGAATATTTTCAAAGAGAAACTTTAATTAAATATTTGGTTATAATTCAAACCAAGAAACAAATTTATTACTCTTTGAAAATGACATTTTAACTATCTAACAATGAATAATTAATTGTATATTATATTGATATATTTAGATTGGTTCGGATGATAATGCACAATTTATCATCATTTTTGGAAAGATTTAAATTGACCTTTTGGTTAAAATTTCTAACAAAATTCAAATTGAGGCGTTGTTTGCAAAGATTCCTAAATTTAGAGTAAATTGAAATTTCTAAAAATATTGTGATTTTATTTATAATTCATCGTATTTAAAAAAATTAAAATATAACTCAAATATTATAGTGGAAATCCGTCTTATATATGAGACTGTTTTGGATAGGATTCAATCTTGCGAATTAATTGCACTATTATGTATGGAATTAAAAAAATTCATAAAAGACTTTCTCTTGTGTACTGGTCACTATATTTTTTTTTTAACGAAGGTATTAATTGGAGATAAACGTGATATATATGATGAAGACAATTAACTACGGGTTCATTTGGTTCAATAGATAAGATTAATAACTCAAGATAGATTAGGTATGATTATAATCTAGAGATTGTTATTTGTGAGTTAAATAATATATTTGAATTGATGGATTAAGATAATTAGTAATATATGGTAATTTTCTTTTGAATGTTTGGATTGTAAGATTAATAATAAAAAAATATACAATTGACAATTTTGCCTTCTTTATCATAAACAAAAATAAAATGAATTATGACTTTCCTTCCCATATAAGAGGAGTATTTTTAGTAAAGTTAAACACAGTGGATTATTATCATACCTCCTCCCTAAAATAACATTATTTTTCATTCATAAGATAATTGAATATTAGTTTTGGACTTTTTATTAATCTTGGACTTTTGTCCATTAAACTAAACATCAAATTAGATAAGATAATTTAATTTATCTTAACTTATCTAACGAAATAAATGAGGCCTACATGTATACATATATGATAACTTAAAAAAAAATCTGTGTTAATATTAATATTATAATGAAAATATCAGTTGAATTGTATAAATGGGATTTGAAGGGAAAATGTGTTAAGTTCTTATTTTTAGAGGTTTTTTTTTTTATTTATATATATATATTGAGATCTATTGTATTTGTAACGTTTCAGAAGTGTATATCTGACACTCTAAAATTTGAGTCATCAGTTAATAACCAAAAAAATTAGCTTAAAAATCCTATTTTAATGTAATAACATTGTCATTTCATTAAGCAGTGAAGGTTAACATGCTTTTATATAGAAAATGCACCATACTTTTTATTAATTTCTCACTGATCGAAATTTAATTTTGAGATTTCAAATATACAATAATTATTTACTCCGTGAGTAAATCGATTCTACAATATTTAATTTTTTAGAAATTAATTTTTTACCAATTATTTTATTTATTAAAAATGAGCGTTACATAACCCCATTTAATAATAAATAAATAATTCAAAACAAATTTTCCCAACATTTTGTACAATCAGCCGATCGTCCACTTATTCTTGATCAACTTCCATCTCTTCTGTTTCAGTATTAGCTTGATCACTCAGGGATTCTGAAGAAGACCTATGAGATTATGTGATACTCCGGATCTCTGTTACAGCAGAGATCCTTTTTGACTCATTGTTTATTGATCGCTTTTAATCGTGCTTATATCTTTAAAAGTTGGAAACTTGAGGCAATAATAATACGTGAAAATAGCTGTTTTAAATTCATTTCAAGAATATTCGGCTGAAAAAACCGTTATACGTAGACTATTTATCAACTACAAAAAAAAATCTACAAATCTAGTCAACCTTCACTCAAGACCCTCAATCAATACAAATTTGCTCTGCCCAGATTTTACAAAGTAAGCGCCATTTTTAATTTGTCCAACTCCACGACCAAACGTCCCAACACCCCTTATTCTATATTAATTATGCAAATTATTTGCTTTGTAGCTATTACTTATTTGATTTTGAGTATATTCTCTGAAATGGAAACCGGTAAATTATATTTTAGTGAAAACATCATATAACTCTAATTTTGATAAAGATAGGAATTAAATTGAAGTTTAATTTTTACAAAAAGAATGTTAATTTTTCCATTATGTATATCCACAAATTTAACAAAAAATAATTTATTCTTTTATGAATTTTAGTGCATAAATTTAAAATTATATGATTGATTAAACATTTTAATACACTCATATACAATATAATCTTTTCATATTAAAGAAAAATAACAATGATAAAAGAAATGTAATAAAATTAATAGATGAATTGATTAAATAAATTTAGTTTATATTTACTTTGGTTGGTAAAAAATATTTTATTCAAAAAAATTGGATAATATGTATAAAATATACTCAACCCTATTTAAAATTTACATTCTATTTAATTTAAATATCTATTATAATTCATTTATAATATTAAATTTGTGCATCGATCGCACTAGAGAATTACTAGTAAATAATACTCCCTCCATTTCAAAATATATGTCATTTTAGCATTTATCACACTTATTAAGGAGTATTATTTTTACCAATTATTACCCCTAATAAATGATTAATAGCAATGTATTGGGAAAAAGTTCATTGAAACTGGGTGGTGTCTTGGGAATAATTAGGGGTAGTAAATGGAAAAAAAAAATCTAAAATGATATATATTATCACAAAAGTATAAAAACTTAAAGTGACATATATTTTAAAATGGAGGAAGTAAGGGGGACGCTTGTTTCAAATTCTTCAATGGTAATGGGAATGCAATTTCATTTTCCTCCTTTACCCTTACATATGTTGAATGAGGGTTTATATTGATGGTGATTACATCATTAATGTTGTGTTCTAATTTTGGAAAAGTTGACAAAAAAATAATGTTGTTGGTTGTGGTATGGGGATTGATTGAGGATGATGATTATAAGGTGAGATGGAGATAATTAAATGGGGGTAATGATTACCTTATTTAGAAGAAAAAACAATGCTATATACCTCATTACATATAATAATTACTATGTATAACTCATTTCCATTACCATTAAAGAATTTTCTTACCAAGCGACCCGAAAAAAAGAGGGTGTAGCCATATCATTGGTGCAAGGATGAGTAATGTAATTATTCAGTGCAAATAACAATTAATGCTGTATATTAAAAAAATTAATGTCAACATATCTGTACATAAAAAAAAGGACAAAAATTAATTACATGATACAACCTCATAAATGTAACATTATCCAACTTATCATGTATGGAGCTCCATCCAACCAATCATTTTTTATCAAAAATAGTACCAAATAAGTTCCATAAACCAATCATTTTTATCAAAAATAGGACCAAATAGTATATTGGAGCTCCGTTTCATATATTAGACCGGTTTAAGTAAAATTCCCCTGTATACTCCACCATTTTGTATTAAATTAGATATTTTCAAACATCGCTTCTTCTTGTGGCGAAGGTCTCATATGTAACTGGTGTACGGTGCACTCACTTAACAGTTAAAGTTGTTTATACTGAAAAATTGCGGATTAATAAATATTCACTTTTCAGTATAAACTCTTTCAACTGTTGAATGAATGGACCGTGTACCTGGTACACAAGAGACTTTGCTCCTTGTTGTGTACCATACAATTAGTGTGTACATATATATATATATATATATATATTAACAAATGGACTAATATGAGATGAATAGTGAGATATATGATGCCGTATACGATAATTTTTTGTACTAAAAATCTAGTTAATATTTAATATTTTATAAAAATATTCAGTTCAATTATAGGGATGTGAATAATAAAATGTCTAAAGTTTTTCTCGAGGTTGTGTTTTAATTCAAATTAATAATTTCATAATTTCACACATTTGTTTTTCATTTCAACATCTCTTAATTAATTAAGTCTTCTTTGAATGTGATACTTCTCAGATGGGTTTCTAGCTTACATATGGAGTCGTTCAAGCTCTAAATTTTAAAATAATATAAAGTTTGTAAATGTTGCTTTAATTATGATATGTAGCATAATTGCTAATAGTTTTAGGTGGCAAATTTTCATGTATTAGTAAACCGGGTTGCTTAATGTTATTTTATTTATTAAATAACTAATTTGATTTTGATTGTAGAAAGTAAATCTTGTACAAGGTCTTATGACATGATATTAAAATATATCACTTAATAATTGAAAAACTGTCGGTGATTAAATTTTTTTAAAAAAAAGTTGATAATATTTTTATTAAACATATTATCACTTTGTTAATAACATTATCATATTTTACCAAACAAATATCACCGTATTTTTAAAAAGTGATAATTTTGTTAAAAATGACTATATTAATATCACTTTTTTTAAAAAAAATAGTAACATTTTATTATATCCAAATTACATCAATTTTTTTTTCCAGCGCAAATATTTTTTTTTGTATATTTCATGTTGAATTTTTTCAATAATAACAATGATATATTAATGCTTGCAGCGTTCCGAATACTATTTGGCCGGACCACTACAAATGGCTTTATTGTGGTATGAATTGAACTCCTCTTGTATATCTTTTTTGGGATATTTGTTTGAAATTGCTTACATTAATAAAATTATCTCTCTTTTCTGTTTAAAATAATTATAGCTAAATTAATTTTGATACACTTTATTTTCTATTTTTTTGTTTTAATATCACGTGAAACTAAATAACTACATATGAAATTAATATTTTTTCTATCAGTTTCTTTTTGTTAAAAAAAAAAGAGAAAAATATAATAACTAGCCCACGTATAATTCAAGAGAGTATTTTAGACACAATATTCAGCTCTGTTTAAAAAATGGAATCTCAACATATAAATCAACAATTTATTTATAACTAACAATCATCATTAGCAACCTACACGGGTTGAGAACTTGTAACAAGCTTGGTGAATCGATCAATCTTTCCACCGGAGACTGATCATAAAAAAATCATTTGCAACATCTTCATTTATCATATGTGTCTCTACAATTATTTTATTGCACAAGGACAATTTTTTAGGACTTGTCTGCCTCGTTAGAGTGACATCATCATCTTTCTCTAGCTCATCTTTCTTTGTTTTTCTCGTCATCACTATCCACCTCCTATGACTTGTGTCATCGTTCGTACGTGCATGTCGTTTCCCTTGTGCATCTCATTAGACTTCTTGCCAACTTGAGAGGAGAATTTGAAGAGAAAGTTAATTGCGAAAACTATATGAGATAGAGAAAATTTGTTGAAAAATATAAATGATATAAAATTGATAAATTTCATATCCATTTTGAAAAAATCATAAAATGTGTAATGCATTTGTGTAAGTAAATCAAAATTTAATATAGAGTGAATTGCTCATAATGAGTTTTTATTTTTTTATAACAGAAAGCAACATAAATATCTCTCACAAGAAATGTGAGCTACATTATTCAGTGATATTAATTTGTGTTACATCACTCTCTCCCTTGATCCAAAGACCTCTATGAGAAGAAATTTTTTATCACTATTTGAGAAACGAAAAAGAAAAAAGAAAAGAAAAAAGATAAAAAAAGCGAGATGTCTGGTCGTGAAGAACAAGTAAAAAGAGAGAGTTATTACATATATGAGTGTGTAATGACAAAATCTATTAAAGGGTAACCAATATTTATAGGTGCAAGGATGTATAATGCAATTATTTATAGAAAATAACAATTAATACTTATATATCTAAATATGAAAAAAAGATAAAAAAAATTAATGAGATAATCTCATGAATGTATTAGATTCCTTTAGCATTTATGATGACACAGTGAATTTATCCAATTATATTTTACGGTTAATTCAAATAAATTACTATCTTTACTCAAATTGAAATCTTATCTAAAAATTTGATTTTTTTTTTTTTAAAACTCCGATATTATGTTTGGTTGTAATTTGAACCAAGAAATAAATTTATTACTATCCGAAAATGATAGTTTACCTACCTAATAATAAATAATTAATTGTATATTGCATGATATATAGATTCGTTAAGATGACAACTCATAATTAATTACTATTTTTAGGAAGATTGAAATTAAGCTTTGGTTATAATTTCTAACAAATTTCAAATTCAGGTTTTGTTTCCAATTATTTCTAAGTTCAGATAGATTTTAAATTCTGAAAATATACTGTGATATTAATTGCAATTATTAACCCTGTATTTAAAAAAAATCAAAATATAACTCAAATACTATAGTGGATGATGTTCCCGAAATCAAACAAGATTTTTGGAATTCATAATATATTTCTTTTTAAACACAACACCGGAAAAAAGAATATAAAATAATAAGGAGCAGAACAACATAAAGTGGTTCAAAAGTTCAAACTCCTACATCCACTATCCTGGTTGAACAACAAAATTCTTTCATCTCGGATTTGATCTTATTTTTAATGTGCTAAGGTGCACGAATTGGTCTTACGTTCATCGATTGAACCGCCTCCCATCTGGGCTTACGTCCCCCTGTGGAATTGCCTACATCTTGACTCACATCTCTCTCGGGATCGCCTTCACTTATCTCACTCTAAACCACTAATTAACATTCAGTTACCAGTTTAGGTTTAGTGTGTTTCCAATTATGTGAGATTTTCCTTACAACGTTTTAGCCTATAAGCTAGAACTGGAAAAATCTCTCTAATCTTAGAATGTATATGATGAACTTGGGTACAAAGTAGAACACTCCAAAGATATATCGTGACTGAACAGTGTTCTTGGATGGAGATGTTTAAGATCATACTCTTCTGCACTTGTCAGCATTCTCGCATCTTATCCTTCTACTTCTCTTACGAAGATTGAGTTTGTATTTATAGCGTGGATTTAAAAATTATTGTTGGACTGAACATTAATATTTAAATCCAAACTATTCATGGAGTGTACGTATTTCTCCTTTTTAGGGTAACTCTGGTCTTTATTAGTTTTTGTCAAACATTCAGTCTTTTCTTATTACTCTACGTTAGCTTAATCTAATGACTATTTTCTTCAGGATACTTGAATAGAGTAGTCCTGACTTCAAACGACTTATCATTAGCTCACCATAAGATCTTCAAGTGAGCACGCTAACATTCGATACATACGAATTTTCTTTTACATTATATTAAGTTGTAAGTATTAGTTTCTCACTTATTTTTTATTTTTACTTCCTCTAGAATGGGGCAATTTGTTTGCTTTCTAACTTATTTGCTTGGGTTAAATATTCGAAGTCATATGTTGAGCTCCAGTGTGCTATGTCGTGATGTTCTCTTGCCATTTTGAGCTCGTTAGATGGAATTAGGTTGAGTCGACAACTAATTGTACCTACTATTCTTTGATCTGAATGAGTGATTTGATACATGATATGGACCAAATAGTCCACATATCAAAGGTAACAGCTGAAAGCCCCTCATCTCTAATCTCGACTAACTGGTCAGGTAACATGTGACATGTGAATCCTTCAACAAGTAAGAATAGATTTCAAAAGAGGCCTATTCGACGAGACATCTCAATAAGAACACCCCTCATCCTCAGAGGGAGAAAATCTCCTAAGACCTCAGAGGTCAGAGGAAGACTTAAATCCCTATACCTTGAGAAATGAGATAACACGAACATGGGAAACACTCGCTATGTCGCTTCTGACTCGCGACCTCTCAGTCAAAGATCAGAGATCTACCACATTATTATCACCCAAACATCACATATCTGATTTTGCCATCGATTCATACCTCATTGGCTGGATCTTAGAGAGTAAACGTCATTATTACTAAAGTACACAATGCATTGTGCATGCAGCCGCCTGAATCTCCATATGGGAATCAAATAGTACGTTGCTATCACTAGTGTAGTGCCACTTGTCTACCCTAGGCGTACTATCTCAGTATAGCCATGCTCCACTAACACCTTACACCACTCCATGTGGTCCCAAGAGGAAAGAAAAGACCTTTCTACCTTCTTTTGATAAAGAGCTAGAAGGGTATAATTAGCTTGCATGATCATTGTTGGAGATCAATTCACTCACTTTAGATATTTTCTCTACATTATTGTTACTGTTACATTCATGGTGGCCTGAGAAACTAACTTGAGCGTCTGAGGGTCGACGCTAAAATTCTTTCAGGCCCGACTTTGTTGCAGATTAACGAGAAGAACTTAAAAAAGACAGAGAGCAACGGACAAAACGAACCAGAGTTGAAAGCAGAACGATCTTCATCTCATTTGGAGGAGAATCTCAGGTATTTACCCCTTTCCTTCATAATTTCTTGAGAAGTTGATATGATCTGCTTGTTTCGCATCTATCAATACCATTGATAATCCACAGGTTCGTTATGACTCATGATACCAATTGATGCATCAAGAAGAGCAATACAATCGTATCGATCATTATGAATACCGGAAGATACGATCTTGTGATAATTGTTTGTTAATCAATTGATTTTAATTGAATACTGGAAGAACAATATCTAAAAATTTTGATAAAAAAAGATTAACTAAAATAAATTCTATAACAAATTCAACTCCATTACAATTATCTTGATACTCCTATTTATAATAACTTAGTAGAGTTTTAGGCATTAAAGCCCTAAAATCCTTACCAAATAACTTTAATTAAAACTCTAAACTAAATCTTAAACTCTACAAAATATAAATAATAATAATAATTAACTAAATATTTTTAGTCTATATCTCCGTCACTTATATATATATATAATATTAAGGTATTGAAAATACCCATTACATCTATTTAGCGTGGTAACAATCATGTTAGGTTTAGCACGTCATGGTTCTCATTTCACTTCATGAAGTTACAATAATTAGCTTTTGCTTTCCTTAATTTGTTTGTGTGAAGTTACACGTACTCATTATGAAGGTAATATTCATGTAGATCGCTTAACTAAGTTAATTCATCATATCATGATTCATTTATTGCTACTTAATTTTTAAATTTCTTTATGTATATTGCTTTCCACGTGTTCATTGCGAATGTAACATACATGTAGCTCAATTAGCTATACGTAAAGTTCTATACGCCCGTGGTTCCTATATCTTTCATTAAGTCGTGTTCATTTAATTTTTTTACTTTTCAATAGATGCTTGAATTTACATGTATTTACTGTAAAAGTAACATGCATGCATGCTGTTCACTTATCTAAGTTAGGTTTAACGTCATGGTTCACATTTATTGTACTATTAATTATTATTTTCTTTTATTTGCAGGTATTAACTAGGCTATTCAACATATATGAATTTACTTTTATATTATATTAGTTATAAATATTACTTTTATCCGTAAGATCACTTATTTGATTTTCCTTCACTTTGAGCGGAGCAGCAAGAATATTTTTGGTTTGCTTCTATTGCCCTTCTTGGTCTTGATGCATGATTGTGGAGATCTTTTGACAAAATAGACCAATTGCATATTCATTTGCAATGTGACAAACTTAAAAGAACTCATAAAAACATACTTTTTCAAAAGAAATATTTCTCACAATCAATTTAGATGAAACAAGTAAATGAACAAGTGGAAGCTAATTATATAAACTAATTCTTTCAAGCGTGAAAGTGCAAGGGTTGATGATATGCTCTAACTATGTAAGATTATTAATAGTCTATTAATTAGTCTAAACTAATTTAAGCCTAAGCTTGTGACCAACTTGAATTGTTAAGAGCCCCCGCATCTTTAAGCAAAACATTCGTGGACAAATTATTATGCATTGTTATTTATCATCCATTTGTCGGGATAAATGTCTTTAGATCTCTCATTCAAAATCTTCAAGATAAATTAAATTTCTAAGGTGATAAATATTCTAATTATTTCTCGTTAAGGTACTTAAATTTTCATATTCGTCTCACAGATTATTACTACAATATTACATGTTGTTCTTAATTAGCTAATTGACTCATTTGATTCATTCATTAGCCCAATTCATAAGACTCACAACCTAAGAATCATATAATTGCATTAGTTAATTCCAATACCTAATGATCTTAAGCATGCATGAAATCATATTAATGAACTAAAAATTCCTAAGCTATAATTTCACATACCAATTCACAAAATAAAATCTAATTCAATTAAAACTCAATTAGTCTAAACCTGATAAGGGGTCTTTCATCTTAAATCACATGTTAGAGCATGACTGATCTAGGACATATCTAATTCAAATAAAATAGTAACAATAAGACATTCGATCATATTCACAGCATCCATAATATATTAATTGAAATGGAGAAAATATAAATAAAAATAAAATAATATCACCGAATAGTTGTTGAAAAGAAATCACGATGAGAAATAATGAAATTCAAATCCCTTAACCTTTATTCTCAAAAACAGAATTTGAAGATAATAAAATATACAAATCTTTTCTAATTCTTGAAAAACCTACGACTTTGTAAAAGTTGAATGATAGATAATCAGTGTCTCTCTCACTCTAGAAGCTAAATAAAATAATTCTTCTATCAATATCAAAACTCACGACCTCCAGAAAGAATTATTTTAGACTCCATTTGAATGGGTGGATTTGAAATTAGTGGATTTCACGTACAAATAACCACTTTCTCCATGAATTTACAAATACTTAGATTCTATTTTATGTTTAAAATGGAGGAATTCTAAATTCTCTTCAAACCCATGTCATTTGAAATCCCTCCTCTCTACCCCTTTCTATCTCTCATTTTCCTTATTTTTTCCCTTCTCTCACATTTCTTTATAATTCCTAAGTTACAATGTATGATTTTTTACATGTATGTTTGTTTAAATCCATTTATTTTCAAATTCATCCATCCAAATGGAGCCTTAAAGAATATAACGCCTTTGATTTCCAATAATCCTCTCTTCCTTTTTCAATTCAGAAAGGGCTCCAATAAAGACACAAAGAAATTGGGCTATTATATGCACTCAATGTGCCTCCTGGCTGCAATGGGCCTCAAGCCCAATCCAATTTTCCAACTGCAGCAATTTTCTTCAATCACGGGCTCTTCAAAATGTCGCAGAAATATAAGGTCCAGGTTAAATGCACCCAGAAGTGATTGTAGTACACACAATGAGTACACCACATAATATTGAGTAAACCCATAAAATTTTTTCGGAATAAAAACTCCATCCCCAAAGCTCCAAAATTTCCTTGGCTCTGCAACAATGGAGACTCATCACTATCCTCCCATCAACTCCAGGAATGTCAACGTCGCCTTGGCCCTAACTTCGGACAACCACCAACAGAGCAACTGCTACTCTGCATTCTACCACAAACCCCCACCCCCAAACATGCCCCATCATTGACGACCAAATTCCATATTTAAAAAATTATTGAAATTTTGCTTAAATAAAAATAATGGATGCATAATTAGATTTATCAAATAATTAGAGATATATTAGTCATTCAAGGGTATGTTGGTTCCAAAGATAAAAGTATTTATCCGTTAAAAACATGCTACTTGACTGATATATACTTTTATCTTTCGAACCAAACATACCCTAAGTATATTATTACTCATCTAAACACTTGAGGCTGCATTTAATCTGATCCTAAATATAATTGCCGAAACCCTGTGAATTGGGTTAGTGGTGAGAATTTTGAAATAAAAAGTATGTTTATATTTAGGCCTACATTAAATGCACCCACAACTGTTTGGGGAATACCCACTTGTTGAGTACATCAACATATATTATTAAAAAAATCAAGAGATATACATTTTTTATAATATAAATTTTTATTATTATATAGGTATGTTAAAAGAAATCAGGAACATATCAAAAAATATATTATTAAAATAATTAAGAACATAATATTTTTTAAGATTTATTTTTTTACGATTTCTTGAATTTATATATACGTGTATTAATGATTTATATAATTATATATATATGTGTGTGTGTGTGTTTGTGTGTGTGTGTGATTTCTTGAATCTAATATGTGTATCACTTATTTACACATGCACAGAGCATACACAATATTGCGGTAAATAAATTAAGTAATTGAAAAATATGTATATATGCACAGTACATACACAAGATTATTCTCTAGAATATATTTTTTCTAGAATTATAAATAACTTACAATGTAAAACAACTTATGGTATGTATGACACATATCACAATGACTTTAATGCGAACTTGTAATTAAAATTGAACATAAAAAATAAATAAACAATGTCAGAATATTAAGAACATGAAAAAAAGGAACATTAAAAATACAAATAAAAAATTCAAATATCAAAATTTTAAATCAAATGGATCTGCAATTGTAGCAATTAAAAATTACCTCAAAAAATAACCACGAAAATTGTGTAAGCAATAGAAAAATATATTATTTCACCAAATTATTAGATGTAAAATGTGAACCTAAAAAAAACCGAACATAAAAGATAAACTAACAATTCGAATATTAGAATACAAAACATAAGAACATAAAAAAAGAAATAAGAAGAAGAAAGAGATTCACGAAGAAATAAGGTCAAAATATGAGAACAATAATATTTATAAGGAAAAATCACAAACCAGATCAGTTTTTGGGGCCCATGTTCAACCTAAGACACTTTTAAAAGTTAATTTCAAAGAGCTCCAGATTAACAGTAATTACCCTTATTAGGCTATTTATTATGAATATTTTATATCTAATAAACCCCTAGTTTCCAGCTACTGAATGACCACATTAAATGCGGTCCTGAGAATGAATATCCACTAGATAAAACGAGGAAATCTGTTTTTAGGTCCAAGTTGTACAAACATTTAATACTTCCGAATTCAAAAATTCAAATTAAAGATGTTGAGTGGTGAGATATATATTGATCTTCCATAAAAAATTCATATATTTCCATACCAATTTCAGCGTCGTCTCAGTGAAGATGGATTGTGATGTGTTGCTGTCGATTATGTTTGAAGGTGTGACCGAATCATCAAAGTCGATGGTGCTTCTAATTTCTCCGATCTTGCATCCAAAGTGGTTAGTTTGTGGGATGACTTGTTTAATCAGTCGATTTCTTTCACATACATAGTCGATAGTGTTAAAAATAGCGTGGGATGGCTTGTTTAAAATCACCATCTATTGCAAATATTCACCTAATTTGTGAAGACATTTATTGCAAATTATCCTTGTGACGACGAATATGACTATCATAATTTTCAAATAAATGTCTATCATATCTTATCGTCACAGACAATATTATTTGAAAATGTAAATATATTTTTTTAAAATTATTCAGAAGACATTTATTTCAAATATTATTTATTTTTTCATCTATTACAAATTATTCACCTAATTTAGATGCTGGATACGATAGTTACACAAGGATTTGCAGAAAGGCATAAGAAAAGTGTTGCATGCGTAACTGCATATTGCTATAGATCGTTGTCTTTAGAAGTTCCTTCAGATGCCTCTACTTTTGAGGCATTTGCAAGATTATTGACCATGCTTTCTTCTTCCAAGGAATTGTTCGAAGCGTTTTATCATCAAGGTACAAGCATCTTCTTTTCTCTTAAGTTTTCATTAATGCTCACAAATCACAACTTCAAGTGAGCTTTAAGTGAAAAATCAACGCTCTTAAATTTTAAGGTATATTTAATTTTTTGGCTAAATGATTACTTTTATGTGTGACCAGTCCCAGCTGGAAAATTGCAGTTCCTCTCTAAATTATGTATATTAATTTGATATTCAGGTCCAGGCCTGGCCCACAACTAAATACTTCTATATGGAACGGAGAGTGTTAGGAATTTATACGCACGCACACGATAACGAAAAGAATAACACGAGATTTGTTTACCCAGTTCGTCTTGCGACTACGTCTGGGGGCGATGCCAAGCCAGGTTTTTCACTATATGATTTTCTGATACGGATTACAATAAGAGGATATCAATATATAAACAGCATTCGCCCTAACCCTAAGCCCATTAGGATCAACTGGGCCGAAGCAAAAAAATGGGCCCAAAAAATTCGGCGTTATATGGCTCGTGATTCAGTCAATTTAGACTCCACACTCCAACAATCTCCCACTTGGAGACTAAATCGTCCATGTAACCATATCTTCTTGTTTCTCCTCCCTTATCCACCTAGCATCGCCTAGCCTTATCTTCAAGTTCCAAGGCCAATTGAAGCTATGCATAGCTTCAACTTCTCTAAGGTCACCACCTTAGTAAACATGTCCGCTGGATTCTCATCTCCAAGTATCTTCATAAGCTGCAAGATCTTCCTTTCCAAAAGATGACGGATGTAGTGATACTTCAACTCAACATGCTTTGTCCTTGAGAGAAAAGAGTGTTATTTTCATGCTCCTTCCCAAGTTCCCCCAAGAGTGTCTGCAACCACACCATCTCTTTACTTGCCTCTGTCACAGCTACATACTCTGCCTCCGTAATGGACAATGCAACAACCTTCTGCAACTTAGAAGTCCAAGATATAGCAGTACCGCTATAAGTAAAAACATACCTGGTTGTACTTCTTCTCCCATCGAGGTCATTTGATGCCAAGTCTGCATCCACATAACCCACCAGCGCCAAATTCTTGCCTTTGAAACATAGAGCCTTGTCTGTGGTACCTCTCAACTATCGCAGGATCCACTTCACTGCTTCCCAATGTTGCTTGTCCGGATCACCCATGAACCGGCTTACTATTAAGATATCCCACATCGGTAGTGAGTGTGGTCTTGGGTGGGCTT
>JAPKLY010000060.1:1013426-1032180 GCA_026898435.1 Prunella vulgaris
TCCCACATCGGTAGTGAGTGTGGTCTTGGGTGGGCTTATAAGCCTGGGCAATCCTCTCACTTACAACCTGGGTTTTGAGTGTAGAGTTCGGCCTTCATACATGGTATCAGAGCCACCTCTCTACTCGATGTGTGGATCACCTGTGGAACCACGTGTCGAGCCTGATGAGCCTTTTACGTGAGGGAGGGTATTAAGATATCCCACATCGGTAGTGAGTGTGGTCTTGGGTGGGCTTATAAGCCTGGACAATCCTCTCACTTACAACCTGGGTTTTGAGTGTAGAGTTAGGCCTTCATACACTTACTACTCTCACTGCATGAGCAATATCTGGTCTTGTACACACCATGGCATACACGATGCTACCAATTGCTGAGGCATATGGTACCCCCATCATTTGAGCACGTTCCTCCTTGTTCCTAGGTGACTCCTTCCTTGAAAGTTTGAACTGACTACCCAGTGGAACACTCACAGGCTTTGACTCTGACATGCTGAATCTTTCCAAGACCTTCTGAATGTAACTAGCTTGCGAAAGATACACATTTCCCGTCGCCTCATCACGTTCAATCCTCATCCCAAAAATCTGCTTTGCCTCTCCAAGATCCTTCATGGAGAACTGTTCTGACAACTGCCTTTTCAACTTATTTACTTCTCTTGCATCAGCTCCTACGATCAACATATCATCAACATATAACAAGATAATAAGAAAGCTATTGTCAAACCTCTTGTAGTAGCAACAATGATCAGCGTGGCATCTTTGGTAATCAATCTCCATCATAAAGTTGTCGAACTTCTTGTACCACTGCTTTGGAGCTTGTTTTAGACCATACAAGCTCTTCTTCAACTTGCACACAAGTTGCTCCTTTCCCTTCTTTACATACCCCTCAGGCTGTGTCATGTATAACTCCTCCTCCAAGTCACCGTGGAGGAATGCCGTCTTCACATCCATCTGATGCAACATCAAGTTTTCTACAGCTACCATACTCAATGCCATTCGAATAGTGGTTAGTTTCACAACAGGAGTAAAGACATCAGTATAGTCAATACCATGTCACTGTTCAAACCCCTTGACAACCAGCCGGGCTTTGTAGCATTTGCTACCATCAGCTTCATTCTTAATTCTATAGACCCACTTGCAGTGCAAAGCCTTCTTGCCTTTTGGGAGCTCAACGAGTTCCCAAGTGCCATTCAGCAGAAGTGAAGCTTACTCGTTATCCATTGCAATTCTCCACTTCCGTCCGTCTACATTCTGCTCTGCCTCTGTATAACACTCAGGTTCACCACCATCAGTAAGTAACAAGTAGTAGTTAGAGGGCGAATACCTTTCAGGTGCACGTCGCTCTTTAACTGGTCTCTGCAGCGGATTTTCCAGTGCTGGTGGGGTCATTGGTTCTTGTTGGGCGGAGTAGGCAGGTGCGCCGAGTCCAACAGTCTGCCTAGCCGAGTCAGGCGGAGTAGGCAGGTGCGCCGAGTCCGGCGGAGGCATTCGAAGTCGTGGGGCTGCAGCTAGATATTGGGTTCAAAGGAATTGATTGTACTACTCATACCAACAAGGTGCATCTTCTTTTCTGGTGCCCATGGTGAAAGAACTCTAAAGTTAAGCGTGCTTGGCTTGGAGCAATTTCATGATGGGTGACCCCCTAGGAAGTTCTCAGGGTGCGTGCGAGTGAGGACATAAGCACGCAAGAAAAGACCCGTGTTGGTTTGCGAGGACAGTACATCAGTTCTACTCAATGCAGCCGATCCTACAATTGGTATCAGAGCACAGGTCACGAGTTCGATCCCCAGTGGAGGCATCTGTTGCAGATGAGTTACCTGGCAGATGTTGGGGGGGGATTGTTGGGCGGAGTAGGCAGGTGCGCCGAGTCCAACAGTCTGCCTAGCCGAGTCGGGCGGAGTAGGCAGGTGCGCCGAGTCCGGCGGAGGCATTCGAACTCGTGGGGCTGCAGCTAGATATTGGGTTCAAAGGAATTGATTGTACTACTCATACCAACAAGGTGCATCTTCTTTTCTGGTGCCCATGGTGAAAGAACTCTAAAGTTAAGCGTGCTTGGTTTGGAGCAATTTCATGATGGGTGACCCCCTAGGAAGTTCTCAGGGTGCGTGCGAGTGAGGACATAAGCACGCTAGAAAAGACCCGTGTTGGTTTGCGAGGACAGTACATCAGTTCTACTCAATGCAGCCGATCCTACAGTTCTTCAATAAGAACCTCCTCTTCTTCATTCTGACTCTTCTTACTCCCACTCGAGTTTGAGACGTCTAACTCGATTTCTTGAGTATTGTTCTTGTCAGAATTTGATGCCTCCAAACTGTCTTTGTACATTACCTGTTAATTGAAAATCACATCTCTACTGCGGATGATCTTACGGTTATTCTCATCCCAGAGTCTATAACCGAACTCATTGCCACCATAACCAATAAACGTACACTTAACAGATTTAGCAACTAACTTACTTCTATCAACAGAACTGATATTAGCATAAGCAACACAACCAAAAACATGCAAGTAAGACAGATTTACCTCTTTTCCCGTCCATACTTCCTCGGGTATTTTGTTCTCCAATGGAACTGATGGACCTCTATTAATTAGATATGCTGCTATGCTTACTGCATCTGCCCAAAACATCTTAGGCAGCCCACTTTTCAGCCTCATGCATCTAGCTCGCTCATTCAGAGTTCTATTCATCCGTTCTGCAACTCCATTCTGCTGGGGAGTTCCTCTCACAGTCTACTCCATGTGAATCCCATTCTCAGCACAATATTCCTTGAACTCACGAAGTTCATATTCACCTCCATTATCAGAACGAAGACACTTTACTTTCAGCCCAGTTTCATTCTCTACAAGGGCTTTCCACTTCCTGAAAGTATCAAAAGCATCAGCTTTATTTTTTAGAAAGTAAATCCATACCTTCTGAGTGGAGTCATCGATGAAGGTCATGTAATACTCCGAACCACCAAGAGACTTCACAGGCGCTGGTCCCCATAAATCGCTGTGCACCAACTCCAGCTTTTCTGCCTTCAAGGTTCTGCCACCTCTCGAGAAACTGACCCTTCTCTGTTTCCCGAAAACATAGTCCTCACATATACCAACTTCAACAGATTTTAGGCCAGGAAGTCTCCCTTTCGAACACATTACCTTCTTTCCTTTCTCGTTCATGTGACCCAGCCGACAGTGCCACAAATCAACATTAGTCGTAGCTCCTGCGAGATCAATGCAGTCCTTGGAGTTAATTGTAGTATCAACGTACCCTCCTTCTTTCCCCACGCTACTATCATAGCACCTTTACTAATCTTCCTACTGTTGATGCCGAAAGTCACTGAGTATCCCTCTACATTGAGCTGCCCGATTGAAAGAAAATTTCTTTTCAATCCTGGAATGTGCGTCACACAATTCAGCTTTAATGTTGTTCCGTTTGGTGTGGATATCCGAACATCTCCTTTTCCCACGATCTTCAAGGGCTCATCATCAGCAAGGTAGACTTGTCCGAATTCCCCAGACACATAATTCTCCATTATTTCAGCATCACTGCAAGAATGGAATGATGCTCCAGAATCCAACACCCACGATTCCAGCGGACTACTGACACTTCAGACCAACGCATCTTCAACATCATATGTGGCTGCGTTTGCTGTCTCCTTCGGTCCCTTCTCGTTCTGCCCCTTCTTATTTTTCTTGGGTGCTGCACACTGGTTCCTGTAGTGACCAAAATCGTCACAATTCCAACACTGAATTGAGTTTTTGTCTTTCTTAGATTGACTCTTTCCTCTGGACTTTGATCTGCCATGACTTTTCCTACTCTTCGATCTGCCCCTATCCTCCGTGTTCAGCGCTGACCCTAGAGTAGACCCAGACTCTTTCCTACGAACCTCCTCACTGATCATCAGATCCCTCACTTCGTCAAGCTTCAGTTTATCTTTAGCAGATGAAGCACTAACTACCGTTACTGTGGCGGCCCAACTATCTGACAAAGAAGATAACAAAACTAAGGCAAGTACCTCATCACTGAATTTGATCTCGACTAAACACAACTGTCCAATGATCATATTGAAATCGTTCAGATGTTGCTGCACGGGTGTGCTCTGCGACATTCTGAGGTTGAACAACCGTCTGATCAGATGAACCTTGTTCGCGGTTGTGGGCTTCTGATACATCTCCTCCAAGATCTCTAGCATCTCCCTTGCGGTCTTGGCTTTAGTCGTGTGGTAGGCTACGATCATGGACAGCGATAAGCGTATCGCACTCATCGCCTTTCTGTTCAACAGATTCCACTTCTTCTGTTCCATATTTTTGGGTTTCACCTCCTCTTCTAAGGGCACGTACAGATCTTTACCATAGAGATAATCCTCGATCTGCATCTTCCAGAACCCGAAATTCGATCCATCAAACTATTTGATTGAAATCTTTTGATCGTTCATCGTGGCTGCTCCCTTCGAATCCACAGCTCTCGATACCAGTTGTTAGGAATTTATATGCACGCACATGATAACGAAAAGAATAACACGAGATTTGTTTACCCAGTTCGTCTTGCGACTAGGTCTGGGGGCAATGCCAAGCCAGGTTTTTCACTATATGATTTTCTGATACGGATTACAATAAGAGGATATCAATATATAAACAGCATTCGCCCTAACCCTAAGCCCATTAGGATCAACTGGGCCGAAGAAAAAAAATGGGCTCCAAAAATTCGGCGTTATAGGGCTCGTGATTCAGTCAATTTAGACTCCACACTCCAACAGAGAGTATTATTTCATCGAGCACTTTGATGGAGATCGATGAAAGACATGTTGTGGAACAACAGTTACTATCTGAGAAGTTGTGCTTTTTTAGATGGCTGCCAACAATTAATTTAGATGGTTTTCTTTTCTTTTTATTTGATTATTAGATATTATGTTATTGTTATGAATAATTATTAGATATTATATTATTGTTATGGAATGTGATGGCAATCATTCCATTGAGTTATTTATTATTTTTTTATCGATTAGTGTATTATACTATTGATGTATCTTTTTTTTTTTTTTATAGATTAGTGTATTATACTATTGCTGTATCTCTTTTTTTTTTATAGATTAGTGTATTATACTATTGATGTATCTCTTTTTTTTTTTATAGATTAGTGTATTATATTATTGATGTATTTGAGATGGTCATTTATACTATAATATTTTTTTGATTATAATATAGTCAATGAGATGGTCAATTATACTATAGTGTTCTCGATAATACTATATTATTTTCAATTATATTATAGTGTCGTATAATATACCATTGTATAGCGTTTAAATATAAATCCGGGTACTTAGAATAATAAAATATTATTATTCAAAAACATGTATTATTATTTAAAAACAATAATTATATAAAATTCAAACAATAATAATGTATTATTATTTAAAAAATGACCAAATTCTCGACCTGCAGCACATATGGAAATTTAGCAAGTTATTGATAGGAATTGCACAATAGCTCAACCATTATATTTGGTCAAAGAATCAAATCATAAAGTCTATAAACCAAGGCTCACAAGGTCAACAGTAAGTGTGTTTTTCAAGAACATCTTAGTAAGTCTCAGTATCCAATTTGGCATCGTAGCTGAAAACATTAGTGTTTGGTGCTTCTGTGTAATATAACCTAATATAGTTTCAACATCATCTGCAAGTTCTTGCTCGCCCTATCATATCGTGGCCCTGCATACCAAAACAGCCCTCTGCAGTTGAAAAAGAAATAAATTACAAGAGTGCAACTAAAAAGGTTGATCTATTGATAATGTTGATTCAAAATTTCCATGATGTCTAAACGCTCTACAACACACACTATGCCAGAAACAGGCTAAGACAACGGTTTTTCCCCGTTGTCGTAGGGTATTTTTCCCCATTGTTGATCGACTTGTTGTCATAGCTCTAGACATTTGACAACGGGGAAAAACCGTTGTCATAACAATTTAAGAAAACGGTGATTAACCGTTGTCTTAACTATTAATAACCGTTGTTGAAGTTCAAAGAAAATGGTTTAGGTCCGTTGTAGAATGAAGAGTCGTTGTTATAACTACTTTAGACAACGGTTTGGAACCGTTGTTATAAGTCTTCAAACCCGTTGTTGAAGTTCAAAGAAAATGGTTTAAATCCGTTGTTGTAGAATGAAGAACCGTTGTTATAACTATTTTAGACAACGGTTTATAACCGTTGTTATAAGTTATGAAACCCGTTGTTGAAGTTCAAAGAAAATGGTTTAGGTCCGTTGTTGTAGAATGAAGAACCGTTGTTATAACTATTTTAGACAACAGTGTTTAACCGTTGTTATAAGTATTAATAACTGTTGTTGAAGTTCAAAGAAAATGATTTTGGTCCGTTGTTGTAGAATGAAGAACCGTAGTTATAACCACTTTAGACAACGGTGTTTGTACCCGTTGTCAAAACTATTTTTGAGCCGTTGTCTTTTCTTGCTATATTAATATATATTTTTCATTAATTAATGCATTCAAACTAACAATAATGCAATTTCATAAAACCATACAAAACGCCAAAATCATAGATATCCTTACAAATTAGTTCATACATTAATTGTTTGAAATAACTCACAAAAGTATAATGTAATTCATAAATATGTTCCAAATCAACAATAATAAACAACAATCTCCAGCTTTCCATTTTTTCCCACTCCTAGTACTGCTGATCAATCCAAGTAATTTGTAATGCATTCAGTCCACTCCTCCCGCACATCATCGATTTCTTTTTCAGAATAGTCCTTGTTTGAGAACTGTGAAAGTACAAACAATGAATTAAAATAAGAGAAGTCACTTGACAAATGTAATTACTATAAGCTCACAATAAACAGAATATCATACTTTCTTCATACTTTCAATTTTACCCTTGTTCAATTCAAAGACACCATCAAAGACACAATATGGGATGCTTACCACTGATTCCATCGAATCCGTTTCCACAACTCCATCAAACTCGATTATATATTTCATGTAGCGCAGTACAAAATAACCACATTGCACTCCATAAGGTTGTTTAGGTGCCTAGGTTAGCAAAAAAAACATTTAACCACTAATTCATATTTTTGTGAGAATACAAAATAGATTTAAAATAAAGTTGTACCTTGATTTTATTCCAAGCATTATTTTTCTTCAGCCTCTTACTCGTGACATTCGCATTAAAGATTACTAAGGCCCTACAATTATAAATTAACAAAAAAAAAATATAACAAAATTACCATTTAACATAAAATTCACAACTAGCTCATTGAATATGGAAAGAATATACTTACATGTCCACAATCTTTTTCCATTCAGGATCAATCTGGTTATAAAGAGGATCAATTAAACAAACTTCTCCTTTGTGTGGGGCAATAATCGTAAGAATCCAATGACCACTACCTAAAAAAACATAATAATGTGTAATTAAATTAATGACATTATGAAATTATCATATTATTCTTGTTGCTGATATGGATTTGAAAGTAAAAGGACAACTATCCTATTGATATGGATGTGAAAGTAATACCTACAGCTCAAAGCACAAAAAATAAATAGGCACACAACCTGAAAGCATAGTCAATTAGGGACACAACCCTAAGCACATAAATAATTAGGGACACAGCCCTGTAAAATAAATTAGGAGAGCATAAAAATGATTGTAAATTAGGATTTCAACTGGATAAGTCATATCATTTGCTTACTTTCACAAGTAGCATAAATTATGCTCAACATCTCCTATTGCTGAGACATTATTGACTAAATAAATTACCAAACACAATTTGCACAGAACAGAGTACGTGTAAGGGAACACATGATGCATTTCTATTAAAGTTTGAACTAGCAAGGAAAGATCATACCTGTTGCAGAAGAAGTTCCCAAAACGACAGGAAAGCATGCAGTCTAGTAAATCTACTAAGAAAACCTGCAGCGACGAAAAATAAGAGTTATCAAGCAGCCTTGTGGCATAACTTAAAAAAATTTGCTTTCTTTTATTCATTTTACATCAATTATTAATTTTAATTTTCATATTTACTTATCAGATTCTAACATGCATGAAATCTCCTATTTTTTGTAATAAACCTCCTCCTAATAAGAGAGGAGGGGCAGATTTGCCACACATGTGTGACTCGTTTTAACAGCTATATGTAGTGGTGATAATGTTTTAAAATCAATTTTCAAATTTTATATCTTAATTTTTCAAGTAAGATAATCTAAATAATTAGTAAAAGAAGATCCCACAAATGATTTAATATTCATATATTCAACAACATTTATTTAATTTTTTCAACTTTATTACTACGTGTACAAGATCAGTATTTTTGAGAATACAAAAATATACCATAAATGCTAATCATGTGCGCACAACCGAGGAAATATATATATATATATATATATAGAGAGAGAGAGAGAGAGAGAGAGAGATAGAGAGAGAGAGAAAGAGAGAGAGAGGCAAAAGGCTTCTAGACTTTTCTGTGTCAGCCCAACAGCTGAAAAAAGGTCTGTGATGGACTTCCACTATCCATGGTGGGACAAGAGCTTCTTCACTTCACCTACCTGATTTTCGCAATGTTGGACCAACCAACTCTCATATGACCAAAACATGCCTTTCTTATACAGTATAAACTCAAATTATTGCACTTCTTCTCTAATAACCAACTTCTTCAAATTTACACTTAGCCATATAGAATAAACCATGCAACAGTATATATGAGTGATTTTTTTGGTTAGATGATGTCACAGTAGCTGTCAAATTTATCTAAATCCACCAATAACACCTGATAATTTCTCATCGGATTAATTGATAATTTATTAAGACAATCTCACAACTCTTATTATGTGAAGTGAATCTGACTACTATCCTAACTAGATTAGTCAAATGAGTTGTGATTTAAATGTTGGTCTCAAAGGCCATACCACTACGAGATTATCCTATTATTATCTTTTTTTTTTATAAACTTAAGGACAACACAACCAAGACTGCTTTTCTGGTATGCTATATCTTTAATCAGTTTCTTTATGTGTTCCAGAATATCTCAAGTATGTATTTGGGTAAACAAAAAAGTGAAAGCAAAATTCATATTATCTATTAGACACTTTTTTTTCATTTTCACCTGCATCTCCTTCATCACCCTTCATTATATATGCACAAAGTATGTGTGAACTGAGACACGATGACACAGCTGGAAGAGAAGGTAAGAAAGAAGCAGAAGGGAGTGGACAATGGCTATCAGGGTAAAACTGAACGCGGCATTGTAATTCTAGCTACCTTTATACTGAGCTAGGTTACACTCCCCAAATGATGGATTATAGATATAGGCCATATCTACGGAATAAAAAAAATAACAAGCAGACAATAGATTATGCAGGATTATCTACCAAGGCAAAAATTCCCTATAACCAAACATATTTAAAGTGACTGACAATCCTGTAGTTTCAGTCAATACTAGCATTTAACAGTGGAAAATTAAAGAGCTTACATAGAAATTCAGATTTTACCCCAGGGTGCTGATTCCACATCAGTCATTCATCATGATCAGAAATGTTGGAAGCATAAAAAATAATTATTGAATAAACTAGAAGTTTTGAAGACCCAATGAGTTTTGATTGAATGTACACTTCAGCAAATTCATTCTCAGGTAGATCCTTACATGGTAGAGTGGAAACCCACTCAAGCTAAAAAGCACAATAGTCATCTCTGGGGCTGAAAGAGTGCATGTCCACATGATTTTTTTCCCTTCAGATGATAGTGATTTTTCTTTGGCAGCACTTTTATCTAATGATTGCTTCTTTTGCTGACTAGTATAATAATTTACAAAATTATAGCATATGTGTATATAGTAGGTACATAAATTTTCAACGCCACAAAAGAACTTGTGGTTCCAGTTGTCCATAAGAAAAATAATAGTCGAATCTTGTAGGAATACAGCTTCTGCAACCAAAATCAGCAAAAGGATGCAATTGAAATACCTCTATGAATTGAACTCCCTTCTTCAAGCCCACATATCCAGCTCTAAGTCCATGAGTCTGCATAAAATAAGAGAAAAAAATTATTATATCAACACAATTTAGTCTGGATGCATGAAGTACAGTAAGTATTCAGATTCATAAGCTTTTAAAATTTATTACAAATACTTATAAATTAGTATTTATAAGTATTAGGGAGAAGCTGCTGCAGAGGGAGCAAGAAGAGGTGACGCTTTTGCCCGAAGAGGAGGAAGAGATTGAAGAAGAGGAGGAGGAGGAATCTGAATATGAGACTGATTCTTATACTGAAGGATTACAAAAGAAGAAGAAAAGAAATCATTGATATGGTTTCGTATCTTAACAAATCTGACTTTATTATTAATTAAAGAATCTGCAAAGTCAAACAGAAGTAAAGCTTGAAGTCACTGAAATTTAAGCAGTAATCACTTTCCTATCTTTAACTACAAGATTAAAAAACTCTGTTGCACAGCCACATAGTTCTCTCAATTGAAAGGCTATGAATGCATGAACTAGAGAAACAGAGAACACATAACTGAGAGAACAAATATCTAAAAACAATAGAAGACCTTCTTTGTTAATGTAATCATGTCGAGAATTAAATGCGATCATCCAACATAAAAACTACATCACATACCTAATGTTAAATGCATGTTCTTCTGGCAGCAAATCATCACATATTAGGTATTTTCTATTTTCATTCACTAGTCCCACAAATTACCAGCCACAATTATTAATTAAAATGGATTTTGCATCTTAACACAACCGAACATCAAAATTCATTGCTCAAAGTTAGCCAGATCAGTATCATAGTACTAATTAATAGTCTAATCGTAGTGACCTGGCTACTGGCTCATATAAGCCTTAGCAATTAGGAACAGACTAACATCTATAATCCTATTGGCAAAATTCGATGCTGCCTTCCCACAGTAAATATCAAGTGGTAGATATTATGAGGAATTGAATAATGCAGCAACATGATGACAAATTTGATCAGAGGGGTAAACTCATAGTTTTGGAGACGGTAGGCCTACCCATACGGCAGACCAATTGAAACTTTCAGGGGAGGAGTGTAACTGATACTTGGTGCAGCATAATGCACACAAGTGACTCAACCAACAAGGTCAAAAACTAAATCCATCTCAACAGGGTGGAGATCATTATCTCAAAGGCTTTTAATGCATTGTAAAGTACGACGTCGGAGATAAATGCAAGCACATAACATCAAATATTCAAACCCCCACAAAAAATCAAAATGTCTGAGCATTATTGTAGCTAAGAACACCAACTGACCTCACATAAGATAACAAAGAAACACAAGAACAAGTAATTTTCATATCAGGGTTGGTAATTGGTAACGAAACAAATTCTAAAAATTGAAAATTTGGGGAATCCAGTTAAGTATAAAATTCCGAACGATTCCTAAATGAACATTGGTAACAGTTACCGTATACACATGAATCTCAGCTTTAGAGGGAAAAAGGAGTAATCGACAGCTAGGGTTTAGATATAGAAAAAGATTTTAGGGCTAGCTTACTCAGGGAGAAGACAATTTCACGCGATTTACAACACTGGACGAACACGCACCTTAAGCGCTGGAGGACACACTCGAATTACAGCGGTGGTCGACGGCAGACGTGGAGACACACTTGAGAAATTGACGGTGGGTTATGCGAGGTGGTGTCTCCCGGTAATGAACGAAGAAGAGAGAGTGTCCAGCGGGAGTGAGAAGGGTTTTCTGCAAGAGGGGAAGGGTTTTTGCGTTTTCAGAGAAGGGAAGGGTTTTCAGCGAGTGCGTACGTTTTCAGCGAGCGAGAGTGAGAAAGAGATAATAAATTTTCTATGTATCCCTTATATACCCCCTTTACTTTTTAAATAAATATTTAAAAAAAAAATGTATGGCAACGGGAAAAGACAACGGGGATTAAAACCCATTGTCTTTCGGTGCATTTTTAGAATTTTTATCAACGGGAATACTTAAGACAATGGTCTTTATGTTTAAAATAATGGTTTAACTTCAAACCTGTTGTCTTTTCCCCGTTGTTGTAAGTCATTTTTGGCATAGTGACATTAACACTTCCATATGCCTATAAACAAACTTTCCAGCTTAAGCTTCGCTTCCTTATATTCTTTCCACTTACTAACTTCAATCACATATGAATTAGCTTGTGTCGGGGTTCATACTTGTAAACTAATGAAAATGTGAGCACTACTTACACTGTTGTTCCTAAAAATAAACAAATCGAACAATGCTATAATGAGAAACCTACAAGTTGTTCTACCTCTGCCCATGTATGCAGTCAAACCCTCTCTTCTCGATCTCTTCCTCCGGTGAAATTGAAGGCTCTATCAGAGCCTGATTATTCATCTCCAATAGGTGGATAGGGCCGAGGCGGACCGTCTGCTCTCACCGCAAATTCGCGCCGCTTCATCTCCATCACCAACAACCATACTCCTCTCCACAATCAACCGTCTGAAGTCGCAGCAATCGCCGTCACCAACAACCATATGTTGTAGTCATATTAAACAACGAAATAAAAATTATGTACAATCTACCTACTTTCTTCTGATGACATACTCGTTAGCTGGCTAATTTCTCTTCCTATGAACACAAGACATATACAAGCAGTTAGACACAGCTGGTGGTGATGTTTATTGCATAGAAATATGGTACTGAAATCTGCCATACAAATTTTCACAATATATTCTTGTTCCTAGAGAAATTAAAAGAACAAATTTGCCAACAACATCACCAAACTCTAAATAACATATTGGTTATCGAGATCAAAGCCCTTTATCATTCCAAATTGAATCTCACTGCTAAAAGAGTCCAAATTTTAATTACTTTTATCCACTAAATTAACTATGCGAAATCCAACACATTGTCATGGTCAACATTTCAAAATTTTACTTCTAGTTCTACAATGTTCATGAAACCTCAGAAACCTTTTGTCTATGCATTTTGTCCAATATTTTGTTCTCATCCTAATAGATGAGCATATTTATCAGAAATCTACATCAGAAACCAATAAAAAATTTACTATCTTTTTATTACACCAAATTCTGTAAGTAGCCAAACCTGGCATATCTCAATCTGTTTACCCAACTCTTGGTTTTTGTTCTGCAAATCATCAACCAGGGCTGCTTTTGCCAAAGCCATTTGAACAGTAGGTTCTGCTTCTAACAGAGCAGCCTCTTTATTTAGTAAGTCGATCAAGTGCTCTGTTGTCGTCCTGTAGTTTTGCTACCTATCAAATGCAAAGTCCAGGCATTTTTATTAAAGATATTTATCAAATCCATCTGAACATACAGCAGCAAACAAAATATAACCATGAAAATAGCCTTTAGGATAATAAAAAAGTAAAGAAATTCAATGTGGTAAAGATGAGCTCAGATCAGCTCTCTAAAATACTGCCAAATTGCAATGTGCAGAAAGATTCCATATCTTTGCTACTTACACAGCATGAATTCATTATGAAATAGGCACCGGGTTTTGGAAAGAACTATTTTTTAGGACAGAAAGCAATGTATCCAGAAAGTTCAAACATAAAATGAGACTGTTTTAATCTCAAACAAAGAAGTTGCAATACATAAAATAATTTACTCGAGGTTCTCTGTCACTAGTAATGTTCACCCAAAGAAACTAAAGACCCATCAGAAGAGACCAAAAGCACGACAATCAAATCCAAGTCAATAAATCTTTAAATTCATTAATTCACAGGAAGATTTCCACGTTATATTAAACCAGATTATTATATCAGGAAATGCCATATTTATTCTTACCATTGTTCTTTCCAGGTGCCTGTGTCTTTCTGCTACCTGTGGGACCCAGTATTGGTTGATCATCACTGTATGAGTCTTCCGTTTCGAGCGCACGCCTTCTTCCCTTTCCAATATCTATTATGAACAAAAGCCCTAATTACAAGGTTGATTCGAAAATCAATTCCGTCACCGGAATGGGCATATAGGTCGATGTACTCAACATAAAAGCGAGTGCACTCCCCCTTTATGTATAGTTTTGATTCACCTAGGGCTAATAACACAGACGATTGTAAATACGAGATTTCCCACTAAATATCATACCACACATACCTTCTTTTCGTGCCTCTGACTAACTTGAAGAAATCCCGATTTCCAGCTACAAACCCATGGCAGCGATTGCTTGATCGGAGGGGTTGGGTGAGTTTTGGTGTTTTTTCAGGGAGGATTTGCAATGACGATTCAAATTCTGGGAAACGTATATAATAGATTAGGGCGGTGGAGTTTGACATTGACAAGTACCCCATTCCACCTTTTGATAATTTCAGAAGCTAGGGTATACATAGACCTCTCGTAGCTTTGCTACATACGTACCTATGTCACCTTTAATTTCCTACTGTTAATATTTTACTATTCCGTTACTCTCTGTAAATCATAAAGTCATTTGGGCCTATCTTTAATTTGGGCTGTAAAATTGGTCTTATTTGTGATTCCCTCTATTTATAAAATATTGATTAAAACACTTAAAATATAAGATCGAGATTAATTCTTTATGCCATAAATAATGAGAATAGAGAAATTTTGAAATTGAGCATTCTGGTTGATTTCATAATTTCGTCTTTATATAATATAAAGATATATATATATATATATATATATATATATATATATATATATAATTATAGTAGTTAATGAGAACAAATGAGATACATGCACAAACTTATTTTCCCTCCTAAATAAGGTAATCATCATCCTCATTTTATTACCCTCTTCTCATCTTATAATCATCATCCTCAATCAATATCCTATAGCACAAATGTACAAATGCATTGTAATTTTAAAAAATTTAATTAAGATTTACGAACTAAATAATAAAAAAAAAATTAGCTTTTGCACACAATAAAAATTAGGAATTGAAAATATATAAATGAATAAACAGAAATAGATGTATAAATTTAATTTATCAATTAACGATGAACAAAAAAAAAATCAAGCATAATTATAATTGTCTATTATGTATTTATATTCGTGTGCTAATGCATTTATCGATGAATCTTGAATTCAGAAGGATCCAAATTGTGGAACTATTTTTCAAATTATGAAAGAGCTCTCCCTTGGTTTCTTCTCAACACGGTCTTCCTCTCTTGTGCAAAAGCCTTCTTCTCCCTTTGCCTTCCTTCTTTGATTTATTTTTATTTTTATTCATGGTAAGACTTATAATATTTACAAAAGGCAAACATATAAATAAAAAACAAAAAATATACATACATAAGCAAACAGAAAAGACAAGGTTCAATATTACCCTTTGAAGCATCCATTGACAATGGGAACAATTGCCAAACTTGAAATCTCATTGACATTCTTCAGATGATGTATTAAATATTAAGGTCATCCACCTATTTTGCGTATCAAATAACATAAGGCAATTCTTTATTCCGAAAATTCGATGAGAGTGAGAAAACCTGTAAAAATAATATAAAATTAGGAGTACCAATTTTTTCCTTAACAGATTTTCTCAATCTCATGTCAATTTTAGAAACAATGAATTGTCTAAAGCATTTGATGTGGATTACATGATGATTCAATATATTTTGAAATGTTCAAAATGAGAAATTGCAATATACATATATATATATATATATATATATATATATATATATATATTAGAGAAATCTCGGGCATGACTCAAGCCGTGGAAAGTGGGAATGGGAGCAGAGCTGACTTACAATGCTGGGTTTGATTCTAACAAAAGACTTGGAAAAAAAAAATCGTCCCTAAAAAAAAATTATACTTAATAAAGAGAAAGTTATGAAGCTCTAATGATAATGAAAGAAGGAAAAAATAATACTTATTAGAGAAAAATGAAATAAAAGATGTGATATTTTTGAGAAAAGAAGATGATAGAATATTGCATATGAGTTACTTATTTATAGATGATAGTTATAGGTGCTTACATTTAATGTGAAAAATAAAATTAAATACATGAATATTTTTAAAAGATAAAATAAATTAGAATCATTATTACAAAATAAACTGTGAAAATATAATAAATTGGGAATCACTTTGCAAAATAAATTGGGATTCACATGGCAGACTCGGGATTTAATTCATAATAAATTTTTTATTTTTTATAAGAGAAAGCAACATAAATGTGAACTATATTACTCCATGATATTTTGGTTGCATTACTCACTCCCCGAATTTTTTTATCAATATTTGAGAAATGAAAAAGAAAAAAGAAGAGAAAAAGAAAAATGTTTAGAAGTGAACTACAAGTAAAAAAGAGAATAAGTTATCACATATAAGAGTGTGTAATGAGTAAACTTATTAGAGAGTAACCCATATTTATAGGTGCAAGGATGTATAATATAATTATTTATGGAAAATAACAATTAATACTAACATATCTAAATATGAAATTAGATAAAAAAAATTTAATGAGATAATATCATAAATGTAATAGATTCCTTTAGCATTTATGATGAATTTATGGAGCTCCAATCCAATTATAATTTAGGGTTAATTCAAATAAAATACTATTTTTTTTAAATTGCAATCTTGTCTAAAGATTTGACTTTTTTTTTTTAAAAAGAAAAAATAAACTATGATTTTATATTTTGTTGTAATTCAAAACAAGAAACAAATTTATTACTGTCCAAAAATAATAATTTACCAACCTAATAATAAATAATTTATTATATATTGCATGATATATAGATTGGTTCATATGACAATTCATAATTAATTATCATTTTCAGGAAGATTGAAATTGAACTTTTGGTTATAATTTTTAACAAATTTCACATTGAGGTTTTGTTTCCAACTATTTCTAAGTTCAGAGTAGTTTGTAAATTGTGAAAATATTATGATATTATTTGTAATGAATCTTATATTTAAAAAAATTAAATATAACTCAAATACTATAGTGGATGATGGTCCCGAAACCAATAAATATCTTCGGACTTCATAATAAATTTCTTTTTAAACACAACACCTGAAAAAAAAAAGAATATAAAACAATAAGGAGCACGACAATGTAAAGTGATTTAAAGGCTCAAACTCCTACATCTATTATCGTGGTTGAATAGTAGAAGCCTTCATTTCAGAATTGATCTTATTTTGATGTGTTAAGGTGCACAAACTACATCCCTCGGTGGAATTGCCTATAGCTTGACTCACATCTTTCTCGGGATTGCCTTAACTTATCTCACTCTAAACAACTAACATTTTGTTAACAGCTTAGATTTGATGTACTTCCTATTAGGTGATATTTTTCTTACAACGTTTTAGCTTATAAGCTAGGATTGAAAAAAATTCTCTAATCTTATGATGTATATGATGAGCTCGGATACAAATTAGAACATTCTAAAGATATGTCATGACTGAACAATGTTCTCGGACGGAGATATTTAAGATCTAGCTCTTCTTAATTTGTCAACATTCTCACACCTTCACTGGCATCATCATCCTAGCCGGGTAGACAATCAAGTCGTAATTAAGGAGAGGCCCTTGGATGATTAACAATCATTATATTATATATAGTTAGATGATGGCCTTATCTTTCTACTTCTCATTCGAAGGTTCAGTTTGTATTTATTGCATGGATTTAAAAATTATTGTTGGACAAAATAATATTCAAATCCAAACTATTCGTAGAGTACATATTTCTCCTTTTCAGGGTAGCTATGACCTTTGTCAGCTTTTGTCAAACATGTATATTTCTTATTGGTCCACGTTAGCTGATCCTAATGACTCTTTTCTTCAAAATACTTGATCAGAAGTAGTCCTGACTTCAAGCGACTTATCATCAGCTCTTCTAAAGATCTTCAACCTTCCACGCTAACATTAAATACATATGAATTCTAATTTACATCATATTAAGTTATAACTAATCAGTTTTCTCACATATTTTTTTATTTTTACTTCCTCTTCAGTGGAGTAACTAGTTTGCTCTCTATCCTATTTTGCTTAGTTAAAAATTCGAAGTATATGTTAAGTTCTTAGTGTGTTAAGTCGTGACATTCGTTTTGAGCCGGTGAGATGGCATTAGGTTAAGTCAGACAACTAACTATACCTACTCTTCTTTTATCTCAATGAGTGATTTGGAACCATTTTCTCTCTGTTTTCCTTACGAATTACACACATTGATTGAATTCTCGACACATTGTAAACTATATATAATTACAGCAATTAATTTTTGCTTTCCTAAAATTTTGTTTGTGTGAAGTTACACGTATTCTTTGTGAAGTTAGCATTCATGTTGATCACTTAATTAAGTTTGATTCTTCATATCATGATTCGTACATTCAATTGATGCATTTATTGCCACTTAAATTTTTTAATTTCTTTTATCTATATTACTTTCCAAGTATTCATTATGAAGGTAATATGCATGCTACTCAATCGGCTATGCGTAAAGTTCTACATATTGTGGTTCATATTTCTTACATGAAATTACAGTCAGTTAACTTTTACTTTTCAATATATGCTTGAATTTAAATGCATTTACTGTGAAGGTAATATGCATGTTATTCACTTAGCTAAGTTAGGTTGAACATATCACACTAATATAGATTTTGTCTTGGAAAGCTCTATTTTTCCACTTAGAGAGTGGTCTTAAGGGCTCTCTAAGTGACAGCTATCTAAGTGCAGAGAGCACTTAGAAAGCGGTTAGTAACCGCTCTCCAAGTGTATCCTATTTTTTTTAATATTTAACTTAGAGAGGAGTTATGAACCGATCTCAAAGGTCATTTTTTAAAAAAAAAATTATTCCAGCCTCTGTTCATCGATCTCCTCAACAGATCCAAAATATC
>JAPKLY010000060.1:1062180-1087398 GCA_026898435.1 Prunella vulgaris
CATATTGTCAATTAATTAACGCAAGATAACACAAATTCATAAGAATAATGCATGTGAGATTGAGAAAATATGATTGTTGAAAACAAATATGAGATTGAGAAAATCTGTTAAAAGTAAATGATATAAAATTGATAAAATCAAAATTTCTATGGATTTTTCCAATTTCATACCCATTTCGAAAATCATAGAATGCATGGATAGGATATCTTTTACTACTTTAGAAATAAATTAAAATAAAATATAGTGATAACGATACAGAAAAGAAGAAGAAATATGTGTAGAAGTGAATTGGAAGATAAAAGAGAAAGATGATTATCACATATATGAATGTGTTAGTGTGAAGAAGAATGAGAAAATTGTTACAGAGTAACTTATATTTATAGGTGCGAGGATGAATAATATTGGCAAATAACAATTAATGCCAACATAAATGAAACAAAAGAATTTAATTATATGAGAATTTAACTATGCAGTTAGAACTGAAACATGAATGATATTCTGATTTTCATCACCAATAACAAGTGGAGGTGAAAATCGTATATATTACAGATTTGTAGTTTTCACTGCTTATGAGTGTCATAATGTCAATTAACACAACATTGTTGATGCAAAAATATTAACTAAAATTGCAACTAAAATAAATACATTGCAAGGAGAAGAAGATAGAGGACTAAAAAGAAAAAAACATCTTATAAAAAAGAATTACAAGAGACGCTACATTTTTCCGAGATAAGGAGCTGCTCGCCTCTTCCATCATATGCATAAGAAGTTGTTCGCTGACCACTTTACAAAGGTTGTTTGCCTAACTGCTCGCCTATATCACCATCTGCGAGGAACCTAACTGCTCGCCTATATCACCACGGTTGCTCGCCTATATCACCACGGTTGCTCGCTATATCACCACATAATTAAGCAAACCTATGAATGACAATGCATTTTCCAATGACTCCCAACTATGGAGGTTTAATTGGAGGCCGTCACGTGACTGAGACAGCAGTTCAAATCCTAGGGTTTCGCTTTTGTGCTATCTACATCAATTGAGGATCCTCCAACACATTGGCAATAGACACTGACTTACTTCTACACGCCAATAGATCGATTGCTGTGGAGTATTTTTATACTTTGGGCCTTGAAAAACAATGTGATGACTTTGACCATTTAAAAAAAATAGATTAGATATTAGTCAAGGTTAGAGGAGACAATCATTTCTCAATGACTGGGTATCCGACCCAACAACAGACTAATTAATAGTAGATAAGAAGGAAAAAAGAACAGTCAGTTCAAAAATCTAAATATGGCTCTGTAGCCATTCATAGATTATATATCTGGCGCTTCTTTCCTCGGTTTATAAGTATCTTACAGTAACTTGATGTAAGACAACTCATTATGACAACACTTAGAGATTGAGAAAATATGATTGTGAGAATACTTTGAGAAAGAAAAAATTGATTAAAAACGAGAGATTTAATGTGTGGGGAATTGTTCATGGTGAATGAGGGACTTTTTTCTCCTTACAAAAGAATGCAACAACAATATCACTCGTCGGAAATGTGAACTACACTAGTGACATTTGGTTTCCTCGGTCACTTCCTCCACAATTCGAAGATCTAATGGAGGATTTTTTTCACTATACGTGAAAATTAAAATTAATGCACAAAAAGGGAAAAGATATCTAAAACAAAAAAAGAGAGAAAATTATCACATATATGCATCTATACTTGTGAAGACGAATGAGAAAAACTATCAAAGAGAACTCATAATTATAGGTGCAGGGATGAGTAAGTTCAATTGCCATGTGACACATAATATATTTATCGCAAATAACAATTAATGTGAGTATATCTAAATATAAAAGGAAAGGAGAATAAAAAAATTAAATATTATTTATAATGGATGATATGGAGATAGAAAATTGATGTTGAGTATAATCCAATGAATAGTGCATTTTTATTTTGTTAGAGAAAAACAAATAGAGTTGGTTATTAAATCTTTATGTCAAATTAAAATTAATAATGTATTTTTTTATTGTTAGTTAATAAGGTAATCAGTGATTTAGTGAGAGAAAAGTAAGAGAGATGAAAAAAAAGTATGAGAGATAATGAATGTGTAAGAAAAAGTAGGAGATATAATAAATGGATAAGAGAAAAAGTAGGAAGAAGACGAGTGAACGAGAAAAAATGATGTGATTATCTAAAATAGGGTGAAAATAAGTATGTAGGTGTCTCATAAGGTTGGTGAGTATTTAGAAGGAAAATGAGACGTATCCATCCAAAATCAGATGGGATGGATGACAACTCATCTTGATACGTATAACCTCATCCTTAACCACACAGAGTCTTAAAATGTACACATAATTCAGTATTAGTAAAATTAATATTTATGTTGCTAATGTATTGATACTTTTTAAAGAATTCATGGTGTCAACGAAATGGCACTAAAAAATTCTTGAATTAGCCATCGGGATTAGAGATCGCCTTCAAATTGATCTTTAATCTGATGTATTTGCGATGGATTATTGACCGAGATTGTTGACTAGTGAAAAATTAATAAATAACAACTGATTTGAGATCGATATTAAAGTTGGTTGCTAATTAGCGAGTGTCGGCATCACTATTGTTGAAATATTATTAGTGACCGTTTGTAAGCGGAAGGTAATCTCCAATATTCCTATCGTGGGTCATTGACAATAATGACCCTAGTTTGATTGATTTGGGAGATTTGTAATCGTTTAAGTGGATGTTATTATATAAATTAAAATAATGACTGTCTTTATGCAATAATCCTTAGTTTTATTGTGAGTCGTTGGGCAGTATAATAACCGAGTTTGGAGAAAAATTTTCTTTTGGTCCCAACAATCACAAGGTCAACGATATTGGTCCCATATTTATACTTTTGATCACAAAATTTATTTTTTTTAGGTAATTTTGGTTCCAACATTAATTAGTCAAGCGTTAGTCAACTATTTGCATTTTTATCGCAAATATAGAATACAGATTATGGTTGCACATCGCAGTTATTTAAATTTGGAGTGAAAAGCAAAAAAAATATTAAATACATTTTGGATGAGTTTTCATCCATTTTATCTTAATAAAATAATAAAATATTAATTAATTATAATAACTGCATAAAAATAATAAAAATTTTATATCATTAATTCAGTAATATTCACATCCGTTTCCAAACATTATTCGGTATTGTTCTTTTTGGATTCGGTGAGGGTCATATCTATATAGGGATCAAAATTAGTGGCATATAACATTTACTGTAAATTTATAATTAATATAAAATAAGAAAATACAATAATTAAAAGAAAAAACCCATTATTTTGATACAAAACTAAAATTTAAAGTTTAACTGACACTTTTGTGTGTTAGTTGTTCTCTGGCTCCTCAATATTTCAGGATGTCAGGGAGTGAAACAGTTTCCGATAGTGACACCTTGACAAAAGAAGAAGCCCTACATGATTTAATGAATTACAAAATGAAGCCTACTCACAACTTAAGAGATCATTTTCAAGATTTGTATTAACTCTAGAACCACCTGTTGCTACTGTTATATACCAACCAACTTCCAATGAGCTTTTATGATCAAATTAAGAGTCCTGAGACCTGGGCTAAGACTCTTCCTCCATATGTACAAGAAATTTATTGGAAGGAATGGAAGTCATACGAGCAAAAGTTATTCAGATATCATGGATCTGTCGTTTTTTTTTCACTGAGCACCATATGAGATAGAGAAAATCTGTTAAAAATAATTATGCTATGAAATTGAATACATCACATTTGCTAATGGATTTTTTCAATTTCATACACATTTTGAATATTATAATTGTGTGGTGAAAAGAAAAAAAAGGAGCAAATCTTATAGCCAATCATAAGTGAAGAAGATATAAAATTATCACATATATGTATATGTTTATGTCAAGAAGAATGAGAAAAACAATTGGAGGGTAACCTAATTTATAGGTGCATGGAAAATTACTGTAAATTGCCATGGTATCAAAATTGGTTATTTCTGGAAAATAACCATTAATGCTAACATATCTAAATATAAAAAAATAGACAAATATATTTATGAGAATGTCTAGTAAAGGAAACAAATTCCATTTAGAAGGTTTGACTAATACCTCATTAAAAAATTATTTTATCCATACTATGAATCAATTCCAATATTGAAAAATTGTTATCATTACACACATTTTCCCTTGATTTAATTTATATAATACACCTAAAATTTCTTTCATGATATTTGGCTTCCTTATAAGTGAATTGGGTCATTTCAAAAGCTATTAGTGCTTGACATAAAAAACTCTAAATCGACTAGAGTTAATTTAAGCTCCACTTATTCGAGTAGTTCTCGAGCTGATCAGTACATTAGGCTTGCAATCGAGTTTAATTGAACTCACATAATTTTACTATTTCCTCTATAATATACTCTAATTATATAGGGTTAATTTAAAAATGGATAAACTACCTTTTACTCAACTTTCAATTTTTTCCTAGGCTTTACAATTATAATTAAAAAAACACAACTTTTTAAGAAATTTCAATCCAATTCATATTATTCATCTCCAACCGGCAACTGATGATGTGTCTGGCCGGAGTGAGTAAAAGATTATCATGCTGGCGTGCATGCATAAATTTTAGAAATTCTAGCCTCTAGTATTGAGATTTTTTAGAAGTTGGTACGATTTTAGGTAATTTTTTCTAGGGTATTTGGGTATTTTTATAATGTTTTATTAATCTGATATTGAACGCTACAAATATATAAAATTATTTTTCCCTTCTACGGCCAGAAAATATTTTTTAAATAAAAAATATTGTTATTATATATATATATATATACATATGATATATGATGTGGAAATAAAAAAAATAGAAAAATAATTAAATGTGTGTATATTTGTGTAGTAAACTTTCACACACTCCGATTAGACACGTCATCAATTGTTGGTGGATGAACAGAGCTACGAAATGGCATAAATGTCTCTTTTTTTTTTTTCACAATTTCCTGAGCAAATGCCCCATGATAAATTCAAACCACTCAACTGTCAAGTGGGCTCCATTATTCAGATCATGTGAAGCTTTCATGAGATGGTTGACGAGAGGCCCCACCCTCGGTAATCGACCTCTGACAATTCACACAGACCCATCTTCTTTCGTGTTAATTCATCCATAAGAGGAGGGTACTTTTATCGTTCGTTAAATTTACTCGTTAATATTTTCTCTTGTTAACATTCTTTTTAGTATCCACTGTCTTATTGTTTCTATTTAAAGTCACTCTTTAAATAAGATTTTTTTGCGCTCAATGTTTTATATACATATAGCAAATATAATTTTTTTGAATTATATATGACTTTTTATTTGATTTCTAGACTCACACACAATTCTTAGGATTAGACTTGTCTCATTACTTCCCGTGGATTCGATATTTATAATTTGGTCAGCTTACCACTGCACGATCTTATACACTTGTAGGAAGAACACAAATCGCTAGTTAAGTTTTTGGCGCCGTTGCCGGGGAAGCAACATAGATAATTTAATTTTAGGTTTTGAGTGTTTGAGTCATTTTAATTCCTTTTAACTCTGTGGACTTACTGATTGTTTTGTAGGAGTGAGCTTCATTGGAGAGAATGAACGGATATGACATAGATTTTATGAATTATCCATCTCACCCATACCCGGATCCTCCTCGATCAAACTTTATGGATGATCATGACAGGGTAGTTCAGTTGGAAGAAGAAAGACAGAGCCTTATGAGCATGATTATGATGCTCATGGAAAATAGGGGAAACCCTGACCCAGATTCTTCTCCACCATAACAGATCCTCTTGATCCATATCAGCCCGATTACCACCAACTTCCTAATCCATATTACCCACCATTTCCTGATCCATATCATCCATATTATCCACTACCTTGCCAGCAGTATTCTCCATGTCCACCTCCAGAACCCTACTATCACCACCTGAATACAACTAACCTCCACGACAATAATTCTCCTATCCCTCCTCAATCATATCAGGATTCATACTCCGATCCCTACTCGTATCCATACTCCAATTCCTACTCTTATCCTTACCCATATCCATACTCTGAACCGTATATCCCTATTCCCACTCAAATCCAGAAGCAGTTATTCAACCTACACCAGAGGTTGATCCGGAATCAAAACCTCCAAATAGCGAAGGGAAACCCACTACAGACGAGATGCTTGCTTTTATTCTAAAGAAAATGGAGGAGATGGGAACGATCATTGATAAGGGGTTCGACCGCATTGAGGACACTCTTGAAAGATTTGATGAAGGATTGAAGGCCACAAATCTCGAAGTAGAGACCATGGCGTTTCAGGCTGACCAAATAGCTAGTTTTCTGGCGGAGAATGATTTATGTGGAGAGGAAAAAGAGGGCCCAAGCGAAGTGGTTGAAGATGTCCTTCTAATAGCCAAAGGAGATGTAGAGGAATGTCCCTTGATGGACACGAGCGAAACTAAGGAAGAAAGTCAAGAAAAAGTAGAAGAAGGATTAGAGAGCGAAATGAGCAATCCTGAACTTTTAACTTTCTCTATTTCACTTGATATTGTTCCTGTTGATTTTATTTTGTCTCCTTACAGGTTTGATGGAAAAATTGAATTAAAGAATATCTTGGGAGTCCTCGAGAAAAAGAGAGAGGAATGGGTTGAGATGAAGGTGAGAAGAGAAAGAATAGATGCATGCAAACTTGGAGGTAGAAGAAAGGAAAAATTGTATACTCATGGTTTGAGCCTCCTTGACTTCGAGGCTAAACGAATGAGATACAATGACAAGGAAGACCGTTATCCTTGGCCATTTCGATGAGCGTATGAGGTATCGTCCGGCATAGGACATTAAAAATAGCGCTTAATGGGAGCCAACCCAATTTCTTGCTTTTGTTAATTTATTAGTTTTTTTATTTCATTTGATTTGTTTGTTTGTTAATCCCTGTTTCTCTTCGAGTGTGTGCTTTGTAGGTTTTGGATGGTTGCGTGCAAAAGGAAACAAGAGAAAGATATTGTGTTGGTTTGAAGAGAATGAGTAAATTGGTGCAAATTGAGGTACCACGAACTCAAAATTAGAATTGCTTAGCAATCTCTAAGTTTGGGGGAGTGATCATTTTTACTATTATGCCTACACTGCACAGACGCACATTCATACTTTGTTCTTGTTGCCCTAGTTGATGTTTGTGTGCTCTCTTGAATTGTGGGAATGTGTATGTATAAGTGTTGAGTTATTCTGCTTTGATATGAGTCTCAGATGGACACACCAGGCTCAAACTTAGATTTGCTTAGCAAACTCTAAGTTTGTTTTTTTGAATGGATTTCTATACATTTGCACAGGCGCACCTACCCCCCTTTCTGTTGATGGTTTTGTGATCCCTAGGTCCTGTTGAGATACTTGTTGAAATATGTGGATACATGAGGATTGAATAGGGTGATATTGGATTGAGAAGTACATATTTGTATTGTTGAGTGAAGTGCATATGAGTTTCATTTGTATTTGAGTAGAGGGTGTAAGTCATAGATGCTTTGATGCTAGGAGTTGAGATGAAATAATCTTGAGTCAATAATACTTGTCACAATCACATTGCCTGTGAGACTTGAGCCCATTCCTATTAATTTTAAACAGATGAAATTTTCTTGATTGTGTGGTCCTCTTAGTATGTTGTCGCTCTAGAACTTGCATTAGTCTAATTTGAGATTACACAAAGTAAGAATTTTGCAAAAATGAGATGAGACATTCGTTGAATTGCATGAGTCACTTAGCCATATTGTCCCTGCCTGAGTTCAATATTGATTCCCTAGTCAGCCCTTTTGAGCCTTATATCCTATTTTATTAGCCACCTAATTTGAAACCTATATCCTGCGTAGCTTTGTTCACCCAAGGGATAGTAGAGCTTGATTTTGTTGATTGGGAAGTATCATGAAATGTGAAGTAAAGAGAAAAGAAAATAGTTGGTGAAAATCTGGAAAAAAAAATGGTTGAGACCTTGCCTAAAAATGCAAGGTGATGTTGAGAAAAGAATGAGAAAAAAAAAGTGGGAAAAGAAAAATAAAGAAGAAAAAAGTGAAGTAAAATTTTTGAGTTGAGAATGTATTTAGGACCTGAATTATTATCAATTTCGCTGTTGACCCATTATGAAAAGCTCATGCGTTACACTTAGTTTTAATAATTTCAGGCATTATTTGGATGAGATTGGATTAAGAACACAAATGATGGGCCCCAGCCAATTTTGCCACTGTCACTAAACAGCAAACACAACACTACCATGCCACCGCCACATAACCGTTCCAGCAAAAGCACTGCAGAAATCAATCCACGCCATTTACCAGCAACAAACACCCACGCTTTGAAAACACACAGCTCACAGCCTCTACAATGCCCGGAATCGCAACCCTGCCTCCATTTCATCGCAATCGACGCCCATTCCCGATCAGAAACTGTCAATAGCCACTGCATCTACACTCAATCGACCAGAATTCCACCTACTTCTATAACCGAATCTCGCCTTCGCACAGCTCCATCCTAATTCTGAAGCTCCGCTGAAACGCGCCGTCCGTCCAAGGCACAACCTGGAATCGAAGATTCAACTGCCTGGAAATCTCAGCGCCGTCCGAAGCCGCGCCCACAGCGCTCAATCTGAAACCACTTCTCTCACCTGTAACCGCCGTTATCCTTCTGTAGCTCAGCTCCAATCTGCCGTCGCACACACGGCGAACTCACACATCTCCTGAGATCGGAAACAGTAACCGCCCCACCTCTGTTCAAACAACTGCAACCTTCGCCGGCCAGCAATTCCTCAAACTCCTCTGCAACCGCGCATTCTCACCGTCCTGAAGCCGCGCCGCCTTTGTTTCTCTGTTCGAAGCCCAAGTCCAAGTCGCCTGAGACACGACCCACAGCCGCCGGCAATTTCAGAATCCTGCTTTCGCGCCACCACGTCGCGACCACCACCATTGCCGTAACTCCACGCCGTCAGCCCACTCCTCTGAAACCATTAAATCCACTCGTGAAGAAGCCACAGAGAAGAAGATTAGATTTGGGCTTTTAGAGGTAACTTGGCCCAATTTCTTTTACATTTGCGAAAACCCAGATTCTTTTATAATTATTTAAGCCCATTGCTATTAGGCCCATGAAGCAGTTTTTACAGAATTAAAAAAGGCAGAGGCGTGAATAGAGAGGGGAGTTCGCCACTAGGCCAGTAGTTTAGATTCATTCCGTGGGTTTCCACGCACTCGAGGGATTCGGGATTGAGAACATATCATTTCTTTAATGTTTATTTATTAGTAGGATTAATCTAGTTTGCTTTACAGTTTTTTTTAGAAGATTTGAAGCTTTGTTTAAATTTTAATTTAATTTTTATGCAAGTTATTTTCATTCAATTAATTGTTAGAAATATTACACTCAATCTTTTATTTGATGTTAGTTACATGATTTTGAATAGTTTACTCCTTGTTTTTAAATTTAATATGCATTTTCTCAATTAGTTTTAGTAACTCTAGTCTCATTTTTAGTCAATTTATGTTATCTTGAATTATGCTCGTTATCTCAGTTAGTCTTGCTCACTCATTAGTTATGATTTAAGTTTTTTTGCTTTGGGTGGAAATCACCCGAAGCATGCACGATTTAGTTTAGATTATTAGTTTAGAATTCTTACTTTATTTTATTTTTGCTTCACTTTTGTAATTAGATAGAAACCAAAACTTTCATTTTCATTTTTGTTTATTTGATTTCTAGACTCACACACAATTTTTAGGATTAGACATGTCTCATTGCTTTCCGTGGATTCGATATTTATAACTTGGTCAGCTTATCACTATACGATCTTATACACTTGTAGGAAAATGCATTTGTGTGCGAACACAAATCGCTAGTCATTAAGGGGCGCTTGTTTCAAATTCTTCAATGGTAATGAGAATGAAATTTCATTTTTCTCCTTTACCCCTACATATGTTGAATGAGATTTTGTGTTCATGGTGGTATATTATTAATATATACTACATTTTTTCTCATAGATAACAGAGTCTAGATAACGGATGTATCTTAATCCGTTATCTATGGTTCAAATATTAATTATCTATGTAATATCTGTTATCTAGGTAAAGATCACTTTGTACCTACATAACAGATTTTAACTTAGCTATTTATGTAAAGTTATCTATATAACTTTTAATAAAATAACATATTTTAGATAATTTGTATATACATGTTATTTATCTAATTTTTTAAAAATAACATTAAATAACATAAAGGTTTAGATTCTAAGGAGCGGTTTTTGTGAATGATAGCAATTAGAGTTTAGCTCATGCTTGTGTAAAAACTAAGAAGAATAAGAGATTAGTTTTATCAGACAATTTATTTATTTATCCTTTTTTGGAGTATGCACATGCATGTTGTAACTGGAAATGGCATAAGGTAAAGAGGTCAGCTTTATTGAGTAACTTGTTGGCCTTTTCAAGCTTAATTAAACTGAATATAATTATACTCTTTGATAATTGCTTGTAAGAATTGACACTAATAGGAAAAAGAGATTGGCAAAAGTTAAAGAGTCAGCAATTTGACAGAAACTAAATGACCTTTACTGGCTTTAATAAACTGGATATATTGAACTTGAAACATATATAAATTGTAGACTAGAATTGCTTGTTAGATTGACTGATCAGATGCTATGATAAATGGCTCATCATAAACTGGTGTAATTTGTAATGTTGAGATACTTCTGTCACTATGATTATGAAATATTGTTGTAAGCTGTAGCTATTGATCTTGTTCGATATATTTTAAATTTGTCTGTTGTGACTCATCATAAATTGGGTAGATGCTTCAACTATGCTAAGTGCAACAGGGAATAATTACCTCGAGCTGGCAAATTTAATGTAATATTCTGAATAAATTATCAAGGGTTTTTTCTACTTATTACGTACGTATAGACTTACATCATTATTCTATACTCTGTGTTAATAGTTGGCAGAGATTTTTGCCTGCAGCTATTTCAGTAAATATAGCAACTTGACCTCTTTTAAATGAACTTTAACCTCTAAAACTTACTACAGTGTTGCAGTTCAGTCACTTGTATGTTATATAAGTCAATGTCTTCCAATATCCAGATAATAATTTTTTGTTTGCTTTTTATTAAGTCATGTATGCATTATGCACAATTTAAACCATCCTTTATGTGCTTTCATTCAATTTTACTGTTCTATTATTTAGATCTTACATCTAAGTAGTGAAGCAGAAATCGGCCTAGGCGGCCCCTTACCGACCCGATTTCTGCAAAATCGGTCCTTCTAGGCATTTTCGGGTCTAGACGCCCCCTAGGCGGTAATAGGTGGCCAAAATTTTGTTTTTTTATTTAAAAAAAAAAACTAGGCGGCCGCCTAGGTTGTCTTAGGAGCTAGGCAGCCAAAAAGCGCCCGATTACCGATTTCCAACTTGACGACTTCTACAACCTTGCATCTAAGAACAGTTGCTTAAAAGCCTTTTGTCTCTTTGTTGTGATGGAAGTTTGACGGAATCACAAAAATTCCTTTTGCACTCGGTGCTTTGACATATATACCTAAAGTAACTTCACGTTGAAAGAAACAAGTTGGGGAGTGTATCACTACTAAAATTGGTATTTTTTTGACAGAACTTGTGGTTCTAAAATTTGAGAATAACAGTTAAACTAACCAAATAATCAATATCTAATGAGGTCACCTACATGTTTTCGTCTAGGAGGATTGGAACAGGGACAATTGTCTTTCCTTGATTAATTATATTTCCATATCATTAATGTCATATATTTAAGGTTCTGCCAGATTTTATGTGAGGAACTAGGATCTTGATTTAGTTTTGCCTGATTATGTTTTCCCAGACAAGAATTATCTGGATTATGTTTGTTGTACTTTGACCTTTGCTATTTTTCCTTTTGAATACACCTGTTGGTTTGCAGGCTAAAAACCATTCCAACAAGTATTGGGGGATGTGTTTCTCTTGTTGAACTACGACCTCTTTCCTCGTATTTTTTTCTATGTAACTTTAATAATTCTATAATAACTAAGGCATTAAATAAGTTATTTCTTAAACGAATCCTTATATTTGGGGTTGTAATTATGATAGTGTGGGTGATGTTGAGCTCCTAATCCTTTGTATCTTGGGTTGTATTAAATATTTGTTCCTAGTTTGCTTTGGTTTAATTGTTTTGCGAGTCATGTCTCCCTGGTATTGTGATTTTGCATGTGTATCACCATTATAAAGTTGCTTATCTTTCAAGTTGATGGAGAAATATCTTAAATTATTGTTAGAATCTCTGGCTAATTTGTTACGACTTGTATACTTAATTGTGATTGAAAAACGTCATGTTTATATTTTTTTAGTCCTTGCAGTTCAACAACATTGATAGTCTCTGGGTTTTATCACTTTTTCTATGCATATTCGCAACAAGCACATTGGAGATGAGATGGAGTGGAAGAACGAGCAATTCAGATGGTTCCATTGTTGATGTTGGTGATTAAATTGAAGTGCTTTGACTTTCAAATTGCTTGTTTAGAAGAATTGTGTTTAATGAAATTTAATTAGTATTGTTTATTATATTTTGAATGTTTTGGACAAAGGTATATAGATGTTTGGTAGTTTAATGAATGACTTGTAAACTGATGATTAAATTATTAAATTTTTGTTATTGTTTTTTAGTGTATTTAATATTTGTTTTAAATTCAGAAAATAAAAAATAAGTAAAATATTGATATTTGATATGTAAAAGATTACAGACTTTTTCATAAAAAATAACATATATAATTAGTTATCTATTTTTGAATACAATACTAATATATATACATAGGTAACAAATTTATTCAGTTATATATGAGCAAAAAATTAAAAGAGAATCACACATAGATAACAAATAAATATAATATAGATAACATATTTATTTAGTTATTTATGAGCAAAAGATGGATAACGGATATTTATGCATGTTATCTATGATTAGGGAGCATAGATTACACCTACCTAGATAATGCAGAATTTCTGCATAGATAACAGATAATATCCGTTCCTCTATGAGAAAATATGTAGTAGAATTAGTTTATTTGTTAATTGTTATATATATTGTATATATGTTTAAGTTAATTGTTATTATATATATAGGTTATGTTAATTAGATTAATTGTTTAATTGTGAATGAATTAGGTTAATTGTTTTAATTGTTGTGAATTGTAAATTGAATATGTAATTGTTTGAATTGTTAAATTGAATTTGTAATTGTTTAATTGTGAATGAACTATTGATATGTGAATTATTGTTGAATTGTTGAATATGATGAATTATTGATATGTTGAATTATTGTTGAATATGATGAATTATATGTTGAATTATTGTTGAAATTTTGAAGATGATGACGTGTTGAATTGTTAGTTTTATTAGTAAATTTATGTTAGATTAATTTTAGTTTATGGTATAGATGAGTCAACAACCCGATCAGAGTCAGGGTAACGGTTCGGGGAGAGAGAGAGAGGGAGAGGAAGGAGACCATGCGTCCTCCCTTTACTAGAGATCTGAGTCCCGGACTTTAATTTGATGACGTCGCCCTCCCAATCAATTGGAGCTAGTTCTTCATTGGTTGTTGGATCTTCATCACGACAACACCCTCTACATGAGGGACAGTAAGTAATTTAAATTTTTTTATTTTGTATTAATATATAATAATTACTAATATAAATTTATTTTTTATTCAGCTTGCTTCTGAGTCACACGATCACTGAGAAGGTCACACAGTGCATTATGTCAGTCACGTGGTCTTATGGAGTTGCATCGTGGACTGGTGTACCTGATGATATGAGGAGAGCGATGTTTTAGGAGTTCAAGGTAAATTTTATAATTATTAATATTTAAGTATCGTAGGACTTAATTTTGACAATTTTTATGAATTTAATTGCATAAATTGTGTGTCTGGGATCCGTCTCAACCCAATACGGTGGAGGAGCTATGGTGAAGTAAAGCACAGGGCCGAATGAAGGAAGTCGTCTCCAAGCAGAATAAAAGGTGGATAGCAGGTGAGACGATTGACTTAGGAAAGGATGCAGATGGACGGATCATCTGGGAGGGCTTGGTGGATTAGTGGATGGATCCGGCACACCAGGAGAGGACTTGGAAGGCCAGAGAATATTGTCTGAGCAACCCTACCGGAGAAGGCGTCTCCATACATCGGGGTGCCTCCCAAACCATTTATGAGCACGGGCTCGTCTTTGTAAGTATTTCAATTTATAATACTCAATTTATTATTATTTATTATATTTAATTAAATTATTATAATTAATTTTTATAGGAGAAGGAGTACGGACGGAAGCCCAAGCACTCCGAGTCTCTTTCCTTTGTTCACCCAGTGAATGAGACCTGAAATTCCACATATGCCCGACCCACTAACCTTCACGTAAGTATCTTAGAATTTACTTCTAAATAGATTTTAATTATTCTATTAAATTTAAATTAATATTTTATTTTGTTTAATTTCAGAACAAGACGAAAGCTGCTCTCGATGAGGCTCAGACAAAAGCAGCACCTACCCCGGAGAACCCTACACCTACCCCTATTGACGAGGACCGCATTTATTTTGATGTGGCCAGAGTCAAAAGGTGCAAGATTGTAGGATTGGGCATTTACAGTAAGATTGCCCGTCAGTCGCACCGTCGGAGCTAATCATCCTATTCATTGTCCTCTCATCCTAACGTCGATCTGCAGAAGGAAGTCATCTAGCTGAAGGACAAGTTTTCCAAGTAAGAGAAAATGAATACCAAGGTGCAGGCTTGGTTGACTTACGTTTCAGATTTTATCGGTATTCCACTTCCGGTGAACTCGGATGATGAGGATGCGACCGCCGGTGTGGGGTGGGTCGGGGTGTGGGTCCGGGTTGCGGTGCGGGTTCTGGTTCGTACGGGGTGCGGGTCCCGGTGGGAATGAGGATGAAGGTGAGGATATTGAGGGGTGGGATGTAGATTTTAATTCTAATTCCTAATTAATTTTTATGTTGAACAATATATTTATTTTTGGATTTAATATTTATTATGTATTTTAATTTCTATTAATATAATTTGAATGTTTTATATTTTATGTTTTACATCATATTTATTTTTTATGATATCAAATTGTTGTAATTTAGAATATTAATTTGATAATTTTTATTTAGTGTGTATTGTAAAATATTAAATTATAATATTAAAAAATTTTAAGGTAAAGAAATAAATATATATGTAATAAAATTATAAATAAAAATAAATTAATTTGATAAATTATAAAAAAATGTGGCTCAATTTGGTGTTATATACAATTAGTTGCATAAAAACGAATAAATTAAAATTTTAGTATTGTAAATTATTAAATTTATAACTTTAAATTTTTTTGGTTGAAATATATATATATATATATATAAATTATGTATCAAAGGATTAATTTGATGAATTTAAAAAAAAACGTGACTCAATTAGTATTATATACTATTAATTGCAAAAAAATTGGATAAATTAAAAAAAATTAGTAATATAAATTATTAAATTAATAAAATTAATAAAATTTTATTGAAATATTGACTAGCGATTTGTGTACGCACGCAAATGCACTTTCATATAAGTGTATAGGATCGTGTAGTGGTAAGCTGACTAAGTTATAAAAATTGAATTCACATGAAGCAATGTGACAATCTAATCCTAACACTTGTGTGATGGAATTAAATAAGAAGAATCAAATTGCAAATTTGATTTCTAACTACTACTACTACTTAAAATGCAGAAATTGAAATGAATCAAGAATATGAAAATAACAACCTAAACTAAAACGTGCAGGATTAATGAGATGCTTCGGGTGAATTCCATTATGCACCAATTACAATCTATTGCCTAAAATTCCTTTATAAAAGTTATCTAATGAGTAAGCCAAATATTAATGTCCTGCTGAAATAGAACTCTAATTCATATCTCAACACCCTAGTAGTTTTGTTCTCAATTTCTAAGCATCACTCAATGACATAGGAACATTAATCTAATATCCTAGAATCCATTACTATCAAGTAATAATCTTACCCTTCTCACTCAACTCTCATATAAGTATCTCAGTGACCTACTAAAAGGACTAATCTCATCAAAGAACCTATAAAAGAAATTGAAGTCAAAGACTATAATGATTCATAATTTCCTCCACCCAAGCGAAGGGCATAACTTATGACTAATGGATCAACATGCATAATTGAGACAAAAGACATATTAGAATTAAAAGTAAGGAGTAAACTATTCAAAATCATGTAAATAACATCAAAATGAAAAGATTGAGCATAATACTACTAAAAATGAATTGGATGAAAATAACTTGAATAAAAACTAAATTAAAATTCAAATAAAGCTCCAAGTCTTCGAAAAATAACTGCAAACCAAACTACCAAATACTCCTACTAATGAATAAAAATTAAAGAAATAATTTGTTTTCAATCTCTAATTCTCTACCAAACGTACTGCCCTAAAGCGTAATTGCGTCCTTTCTTCTTCAATTTACGGCCTCTCGATATATATCTAACGAGGAGATTGGCTTTTTCCTCAAATTCAAAAGAAAATGGGTCCTTATAGTTTAAAAAGGTTTTGGGCCTTTGAAATAAAATAAGAATTGGCCCATATACCTTCTTCTTCAATCTACGGTTACAGTAGGTATCGATGGCCAGACTGAGAACGATTGATTCCGGTGAACGGCCGACGGATGGCGGTTGTGGAGTTTCGCTTGGGAGCGTTGCGATCGGCGGCGAGGGCAGAGTTGCGGTGATGGTCGCGATTCCGGACGTGTTTCTTCGATTCAGAACAGAGCAGCGACTGGACAGAGCGTGAGCTTTTGCGGCGACGGCCTTGGCCCGGCGATTCGTTTCCCAGATTGGCGACGGATTGATTCGGCGTCTGACAAAGACTTCGAGTTTCTGGTGTGATTGATGGCGTCTTCGAGCGCTGGTGGTTTCTGAAACTGGAAAATAGGTGTTGTGCAAGTTGTGGTGAATGTGGGCGTGCAAGTTCCAGCGTGGGAATCCGGTGGCAGGGCGTCGCACGTTGGATTGATTTGCGATCCAACATCGATTTGGGATGGAGAGCAGTGGTGCGTCGAATTCGACGCGTTGATACGTGGTTGGACGGCGGCTTCCGGTGTCGGCCTGGGAGCGGATTTGAGGCGTGGAGGTGCAGTTTCCGGCGTGAGATTGTGTGGCCGATTTCTGGTTGCGTGCGGTTTAAATGGGCAAAGCAAGTTTACGGAAACAAGCTGTGTTCGCAGAATTGGTTGAACTGAGAGTGCTCTGAATGATAATTGTGGGGCCAGCTGCTTCTAACTTGTCCAAACAAAGTCTGAAAATTGTGAAAATTAATATAGAATGATACATTTTCAAATAAATCATGCACAATGGATTATCAACAAAAGGAATTACTTTGATGCATTAAAAAAAAACGTGACTCAATTTAAAGTTATATACAATTAGTTGCACATAGCCCGAGTGGAACATGCCAACTTTGAGACCTCAAAGGCTGACGGTCGTTAATTTTACCAGATCGGTTCAAGACCCGAGTTTATTTGCGATGGATTAGCGATAGTGGAGGCGATCGCAAAATATTTGCTACCGTGTTTTTGGTGACCATCTTTTTTGATTGCTATGGCGATAGCTAAAACACGCATCTTTTTGTAGAGAAAGTAAATGTGAGGTTTTATTTAACAAAATTTAAAGGTTGAGATTTAATTCTGGACAAGATAGTTATTTAATTCTCAATTAAGCCGAAACCAAATAAACAAATATATTTGAACATAATTTCAGTAGGATAATCTCAATGAAGAACACTCCAAATTCGCGTTACATGTTACATATCTCCAGATACTAACATTACAAGTTTTAAGGGCTCATTTGGTTCGTAAGATAAAAGTATCTATCCGTAAAAAACATGCATATTTTTTACGGATAGATACTTTTATCTTACGAACCAAATGAGCCATAAGTCTTTAAAAACTTAATAATATGCAAGTCTTCTCTCCAAACACTCACGTTACAAGTGCTACATTCTATAAAAAAAGTTAAAACCAAGTGTTACAAGTTCTCTCCGGAGGTTCTTTGTGTACTCCAAGATCATCATTCTTTGAATTCGAGGCTGTAATAAAAACTTATTCGAATTAGATCCTCTTTGAATGACACTATATCCCGCTCTAAGCTTTAACACGAGAGAGAGAGTGAATTAGAGAAACAAATCTTGAAGGTTGAGAAAGAGAGGTGGATTCCGGATGAGAAGAACGAACAGTCATATTTGAATTGACCTTTATGGTCGTGCAGTCATTCAGATATTATGGATCTGTCGTTTTTTCACTTAGAACCATATGAGATAGAGAAAATCTGTTAAAAATAATTATGCTATGAAATTGAATAAATCACATTTGCTAATGGATCTTTCGATTTCATAGCCAATTTGAATATTATAATTGTGTGGTGAAAAGAAAAAAAAGGAATAGATCTAATAGCCAATCATAAGTGAAGAAGATATAAAATTATCACATATATGTATGTCTATGTGGGAATGAGAAAAACTATTGGAGAGCAACCTAATTTATAGGCGAATGGAAAATTACTGTAAATTGCCATGGTGTCAAAATTGGTTATTTCTGGAAAATAATCATTAATGCTAACATATCTAAATATAAATAAAATAGACAAATAAATTTATGAGAATGTCTAGTAAAGGAAACAGATTTCATTTAGAAGGTTTGACTAATACCTCATTAAAAATTATTTTATCCATACTATTAATCAATTCCAATATTGAAAAGTTGTTACCATTACATACATTTTCCCTTGATTTAATTTAAAGGCACGTGAGCGTGGTGTGAAAACATAATATATTAAAAATTCACGGATCCTTAATCGAGTCAAATTTGGTCATTTTTTTCCAAAATTTTCGCAACTATAATTCCTAATTTTTTGGCTCCCAAGTATGTTATAATTTGAGCAAATGCATGTTACTAATAAACAAAATGTGTGTTAAAATCAGATTAAATGTTGTTTTCTTTACATATTCATTGGTTTTTGTAGAAATAACATTTTTTTCATACAATCAAATAAAAAATGTGTGTTACTATAAAAAAAAAATTATTTTTTCATAAATAATTATGAGAAAACAATATATTTTCTTATAGTGACACACATTTTACTCTTGTATTATATGAATAAATTATTTATTATATAAAAATAAATGAATATATATAAAAAGAACAACATTTCATAAGATTATAACACACATTTGCTCTAATAGTAACACACATTTGCTCCTAAATTTTTGTTACTATATGGGCAAATGCGTGTTACAATATTGGCAAATACGTGTTACTGTAAGAGAAAATGTATTTTTATAAGAATAAATATGTGTTTTAATTTAATCATAATTCCTTTACATCTAGGTATATTGATTCATATTATAACACACTTTTTTTCTATTTTATATGTGTTATTATATAAAAAAATAATTATTTCTATACAAATAAATAAATATTTATGAAAAACCAATATATTTTCTTATAGTAACACAAATGATTTTTCTATTATATTATATTTAAAACTATTTATTCTATAAAAACAAATGAATATATGCAAAATAACAACATTTTGTAAGATTGTAACACATATTTGCTCTAGTAGTAACACATATTTGCTCCTCAGTTTGTGTTACTAAATGGACAAACATGTATTACTGTAGGATAAAATATATTTTTCTTAAGAACATATTTATTTTTTTAAAATTTAATCATCATCCCTTAAAGCTAGATATATTGGTTCATGTAATAACATATTATAAAATAAAATAAATATTTATATACAAATAAATATATACTTATGAAAAAGTAATATTTTTTCTTATAATAACACACATTTTGCTCTTACATTGTATGAAAAAATGTTATTTCTACAAAAAACAAGTGATATATATGTATATAAACAACATTTGGCCTGTAACACACATTTTGCCTAAAAGTAATATGCATTTGCCTAAAAAGTAACATACCTGGGAGCGAAAAACTTGAAAAAGTGTGTTTGCGCGAGAATTTGAAAAAATTACCCAAATTCGACCTGACCCATGGATCCACAATTTTTGATATATATGATATGATTCACACCGTAAAACGTTTTATATAAATTTTTGTCTTTAATTTATATACCACTCCTATAATTTCTTTCATGGATATTTGGCTTCCAAAATCTAACTCACATAGAATTTAATTCCATTTAAAATGTTACACGTACTCAAACATTTTATTAATTAAAATGCTGAATAAATCCAAAATGTATGTAACTTAGTACAAACGTTTCTGAATTTGTAGTGCTCCATTTAATTTGCAGAATTATACAAAGTACTGTAATTCCCTAAGTTTGCAGTTGACAATCTTAGAATTCGGAAATCTACAGTTGGTAAGGAATTTGCAATTCAGAACTAAGTCTACAGCTGTAGAGTTACCAACTTTGCAGTTGAGTGACTTTGCAGCTGCAATTTTCCTTTTCACTGAATTTCCAATTTTCTAGGTTTGTCTTTGCAAATTAGTGATTTTAACAGAGTCTTCTTACAATTCTAACATTCCCAAATTGCCTCTCAAGATTGAAAATCTTCACACAAAGGTTTCGTGAAAATATCAGCAAGATTCAAGTCAGTATGAATCTTTGTTAATTTCACATCCTTTCTTTCAATATGATCACTTATGAAATGATGCCTTACATCAATGTGTTTTGATCTAGAGTGTAAAACTGGATTCTGTGTGATAGCAATAGCACTTGTATTATCACAGAATATAGTTGTTTCTCTTGCATCAATCCCATAGTCTTGTAATTGATATTGCATCCATAAGATTTGTGCACAACAACTTCCAGCAGCAATGTATTCTGCCTTAACTGTAGAAAGAGCAATAGAATTTTGCTTTTTACTGTGCCATGCCACCAACCTTTCACCTAGGAATTGACAAATCCCACTAGTACTCTTCCTATCAGTCTTACAGCCTGCAAAATCTGAATCAGTGTAACCAATGAGTTCAATTCCTCCTTCTTTAGGATACCATAATCCTAGATTTTGTGTGGATTTGACATACTTGATGATCTTCTTTACAGTATTTAAGTGTGATTCCTTAGGATTCACTTGAAATTTAGCACATACACCTACTGCAAACATGATATCAGGTCTGCCAGCTGTAAGGTATAGCAATGATCCAATTAGCCTCCTATATTTGGTTACATCAACACTTTTGCCATTCTCATCTTTGTCAAGACTCACAGAAGGTGTCAAAGGTATATTGGTAGGCCTAGAACTGTCCATTCCAAATCTCTTGATAAGCTCTTTAGTGTATTTAGCTTGATTGATGAAAATTCCATCTCTCATTTGCTTCACGTGTAATCCCAAAAAGAAATTCAGATTTCCCATCATGCTCATTTCAAATTTCTCAATCATGAGCTTAGAGAATTTTCTGCATAATTCTTCATTGGTTGAGCCAAAGATTATGTCATCAACATAGATTTGGACAAGCAATATATCATTTCCATGTTGTAATCTGAATAAGGTTTTGTCAACCATACCCTTTTTGAATCAATTTTTGATCAGATGATCACATAGGGTATCATACCATGCTCTTGGTGCTTGCTTAAGTCCATAAAGTGCTTTTCTAAGCTTATAAACCATGTTTTTAGCTGTAGATTCCTCAAATCCTGGTGGTTGTTCAACATACACTTCTTATGATAGTAAACCATTGAGAAATGCACTCTTTACATCTATTTGGTAGACTGTAAAGTTCATATGTGCAGCATAGGCTAGAAATATTCTTATAGCTTTTAATCTTGCAACTGGGGCAAATGATTCATCAAAATCTATGCCTTCAGATTGACAATAGCCTTGAGCAACTAGCCTTGCTTTATTTCTGGTCACAATTCCATTGTCATCAAGTTTATTCTTGAACACCCAACTAGTTCCAATCACTTTGTGATTCCTAGGTCTTGGAACAAGTTCCCATACTTGATTTCTCTCAAAACCATTCAATTCTTCTTGCATTGCAATTATCCAATTGACATCTTGCAGTGCTTCATGAATATCAGTAGGTTCTAAAGATGAAAGAAATGTAGCAAACATTGCCTCATGGATTTATTTTCTGGTTCTTACAGCATCTAATGGGTTTCCAATTACATGCTCAGGGGGGTGATCTTTCAACCAAATAAAATCTGACATGGGTTCTAATCTTTGATCATTGTTCTCTACAGCTGTAGATTCACCTACTGCAGACTCATCAAGTCCTTTTGTTGGTGTCTCTACTTCTGTTTGAACATTCTCATAGACTAGGTCTTCAACATTCTCCAATGGAGGTAACTCAACTATCACAGTGCCAAAGCCTTTGTTGGTCAAATCTACAGGAGTTTTGATCTCAACATACTGCTGTTGACTTGTGACTGTAGAGTTGTCCTCTTTAGAGTGTTCATGAATTATGCCATATAGTGAACAATACTCTTCAATGACTTGATTTGTGAATTCTGTTCCTCTATTTGATCCGACTTCACAATCTTCAAGTTCTTTTCGTTTTGAATCCTTCTTAATAATTCTGGTAACCGCTGTAGAGTTTCACTATTCTTTCTTAGAAACACAGTCAAAGAAAATCTTGAGTAATCATCTACAACAACCAAAGTATACTTCTTCCCACTTATACTTACAGGTTCTATGGGTCCAAAAAGATCCATATGCAGTAATTCAAGTGTTCTTGAAGTGCTTGGGTGTGTCTTGCTTTTGAAAGTCTTCTTGATTTGTTTCCCTTTAACACAAGCATCACATAAGTGTTCCTTTAAAAACTTAGTGTTTGGCAAACCACTTACAAGTCTGTTATTCACAAGTTCATTCATGGTTTTGAAGTTTATGTGATTCATTCTTTTGTGCCATAGCCAACTAACTTCATTGGAACTATTAGCTAGAAAGCAGGTAGTTTCAGCTGTAGAGTTTCACTCTACAATGTAAACACTCCCTTTTCTAGTTCCTGTCAGTTTAGTGGTTTGGGATTCAATATCTTTGACTATGCAAGTGTCATGTGTAAAGTCTACAGTGTAGCTTTTGTCACAAAATTGACTCACACTAAGCAAGTTATGCTTTAGCTGTTCCACTGGCATTGTCATAAAAAACAACCTTAGGACCTTTATGATCTTTCACATTTTGTAACAAACTTCTGTCTCCAGTCATATGTCTTGCACAACCACTGTCAATGTACAAAATCTCTCTTTTGGTGGTTGTAACATGTCCCTGCAAAATAAAGTGAGTTATTTAGAAATCCAATACTTTGGATTTCCTCCAGTGTTACTTTTTTCAATCCAAGCCTTTTTAGGAGCTGTAGAGTTGTTAATTCTACAGTTCTTGCTTGATCCTCCTCTTTGAGTGCTTGAAAAGGGAGACATATCTGACATATTTCCATTCCAAAATCTATCAAAATTGAGTCTTATTTCCATATCCAATTTATGAAAGACTTCTTCTTCTGACTGTAAATTTGATTCTGCAGTTTGTTTCAGAATCATGTTTTGCAACATGTTTGAAACATCTTCTTCAGTATCATCCATGAACTCCTTGATCTTCTGTTGTCTTCTTGGTGAAAATTCTTTAAATGAGTTCAAGAATTTCAAATCTTCTAGCTGTAGGGTTGAATTTACATCAAGACACAAGGATTATAGCCTATTCCAGTAAAATTCTTTGAGTGTCTTTGCTCAGACAGCATCTTCTTCAATTGTTTCGATGACTTTCCAAAACAATCTAACTTCTTTTGATAATAAGCATTGCTTTCTTCAAGTTCAGCTATCATAAGTTCTTGAGTTCTGATTGTTTCCTTCAATTCAGCACAGTCTGCAGCTCTACAACTTGCTTCATTAAAAAGTTCTTCATTATCATTTTTCAGACAACTGTAACTTTCTTTCAGTTCTTGTAGAATCTGCAGTTGCTGTTCAGCATCTTCTACTCCAGCTAACAAAGCTTTCACATGTTCTCTTCCAATATGATTATCTCTTCTAAGATCTTCATTTTCTTCTTGTAGTCTTTGGATTGCACTTAGCATGTCACTGGAAGAATCCTTTTCTGTAATATAACTTGATGATGAGGAGCATACCTCTTCATCTTTAGCCATAAGACAGATCAGGGCTTCTTCATCTGAATCTGTAGAGTCAGAGTCTTCTAAATCTGCAGTTGACTTTTGAGAAGAAGAGGGGCAGTCTTCCTAATTTTTATCAAACTCAGAAAGTAGTGCTCTAATTCTATCCTTGTCAAACTTTTTCTTTCTATCTTAACTAATTCTCTTTTCTTCATCAGTGTACTTCTCAGCTTTGGGATAAGGACAATCCTTGATGTAATGTCCTAGTTTTCTGCAGTTATAGCACAAATATGTTGAGTTAGGTGCTGTAGATTTCACCTTACCATCTTCCTTTGGTGTGAACTGCTTCTTCTTGGTACATTTGCCAAATTTCTTGAGCTGCTTTATAAAAAGAGCCAAGTCTTCATCATTAGAACTTGTAGTTGTAGGGTTGTCAGCTACTAGAGCTGTAACCTTACTGCTGTCAGGTTCTTTTCTTCTGCTTATGTCAAATTCATAAGCCTTCAGGTCTGAAAAGAGTTCAAAGGTGGATATCTTAGATAAATCCTTTGATTCTCTCATAGCAATGACCTTCATGTCCCATTCAGAAGGTAAGCCTCTGAGAACCTTCATGTTCATTTCTCTTTGTGAGTAATCTTTACCAAGTGAGTCTAGCTCATTGAGAATCTTAATGAATCTTGACTCAAACTTTTCAAGAGTTTCACCAGATTTCATCTTGAAGTTCTCAAACTTTTGAACTGCTATCATGAGTTTGTTTTCCTTGATTTGTTCAGTTCCTTCACAAATCATTTCCAACTTTTCCCATATATCTTTTGCAGTTTTACAGTTTTTGATCTTGCTAAACACAATTTTATCAAGTGAATGATAAATAGTGTTCTTTGAAACATTGTCAAGATTGAACCTTCTCTTGTCATCCTCAGTCCATTCCCTTCTGGGTTTGGTGAAAATCTGAGCCAGTCCAACTGACTGATCAGCTGTAGTATTGACCTTCACAATAGGTATAGGACCATCCTCTATGATAGACCACATCTCATCATTGATTGCAGACAAATGTGCTTGCTTTCTAATTTTCAATTCATCATAGTCCTCA
>JAPKLY010000060.1:1087882-1098907 GCA_026898435.1 Prunella vulgaris
ATATATATATATATATATATATATATATATATATATATATCACATATATATATATAGTTAATCATTTTTAAATTGCAAATATCCAATTAAATAATAAAATATAAATCAAATATAATGTTAGAATTTTTTTTAAAGATTGGGAATAATGCACATATATAAAATATGATTTATCGAAATGGATTGACATTAATGCATGATTTCTTATTTAAATTTTTAAATAATATCACGTATATTATTTATATATTAGCATATTTGCTAATATATATATATATATAGAATTAGCTAGTAAATAATATTAATTATTATATAAAAATATATATTTATAATTATTGTAAATTATTGATTATTAAATTAATGAATATAAAAATATTGTGTTGTAGTATTTATATATTTTGTAGGTAACAAATTTGAAGAAGAGAGATTAATCATTCTAATCCATTCCCTTCACACTATTACCGTAAGTTCATTTTTTTGTAGTTATAATTATTTTATTTATTAAAAATTGTATGTTATATAAATTTATATATGCGATTATCAATCGATTGAATCCAAATGTAGAATGTAGTTGATAGATATATATGTGATGATCAATGTTCGATCAAATATTTGCATGTAGAATATATAGTTGATGTGGAGTTGATTGAATGTAGTTGATGTGGAGTTGGGGAAATTTGTTGGTTGTTTGTTGTAGAATGTGCGTTCCGATTTAATTATTTTATAATTAAATCAAAAATGGATGCACTAGGATCTTGATTAATTGGGGAATATGATAAATCTAAACGAAACTCTACCAAAATTTTTAAAAAATATTAATTTTTAAATAGAATATATGTAGGATCGTACTATATTGAGTCACATTTATGCAAGAATCTAAACATGAATATTATGTCATATTGTCTTTTCTATAGGCATATCTAGTTCTATATAGATATGGATCGAAAGTGGGTTCGTGTAGATAGATTATCAGATGAGTATAGGAATGGGGTGGAAGAATTTTGTAATCATGCAATCAGATATTGCACCGACAATCGGTATATTCTATGTCCGTGTTGGAAATGTATGAACGGGAAAACGGTTAGTGGTCGGGACAATTTGTTCGATCACTTGATGATTTATGGTATTGATAAATCATATACCGTTTGGACATGTCATGGTGAGAGAAGAGATGGATGTAGCTCAAGCAGCATAAGAACTGACTTTAGGTTTGTAGACACAATGAATATAGAGAATGTACCGAGTGTTGATACATCTAGTGGAGATGCACCGAGTGTTGATACATCCAGTGGGGATGGGGATAATCTGCAAGATTATCCTAATATGTCAGAGAAGTTAAGAGATGATGCTGGATTACCTCTTTGGCCCGGATGTGAGAAGGCAATAAAACTTTCAGCTGTATTGATATTGTTCAATCTAAAAGCAGCTCATCAATTGACTGATGTGTGCTTCACCGATTTGTTGGAAGCAGTTAGTGGTCTTTTGCCCGATGAGAATGTACTGCCTAAGAGAGCATATGATGCTAAGCAAATGCTCAAGTCCATCGGGCTAACACATCAGAAAATTCATGCTTGCCCCGGTGATTGTATTTTATTTCGGAAGGAGTATGCAGGTCTCGATGTGTGTCCCAAGTGTGGGCGGAAGCGATATACGAAAAACCAATCTCCTGCGAAAGTGATGTGGTATTTCCCAATAATACCAAGATATAGGAGAATGTACAGTAGCACAGTGGATGCTAGAAATTTGACTTGGCATTATGATGATAGAATCAAGGATGGATTGCTAAGACATCCTGCTGATTCACCACAGTGGAAGGCATTCGATGTGAAGTATCCAGAATTCGGCAACGAGACACGACACTTGCATCTTGCACTCTCCACAGACGGAATGAATCCCTTTGGTATTCAAAGTACCAACCACAGTACATGGCCAGTGATTCTGATGGTGTATAATCTTTCACCATCTTTGTGCATGAAGCGTACTTATATGATGTTATCTATGTTGATATCAGGACCCAAACAACCTGGTAATGACATAGATGTATATCTAGCTCCTTTGATAGAAGACTTGAAGCTGATGTGGGATGAGGGTGTCGATGTGTATGATGCTTGTAGAAATGAGAGTTTCAAGTTGAAGGCCATGTTGTTTGGAACAATCAATGACTTTCCCGCTTATGGGAATCTATCTGGATATAGTGTGAAGGGAGGCGATGCATGTCCTTGTTGTACCACCAACACTGATCACATTCGATTGAGTTATTGTAAGAAGTCTGTCTATATGGGACACAGGAGGTGGTTGGACAGATCACATCAGTACAGAAGAATGACTGTTGAATTTAATGGCAAAGTTGAGGGTCGTGAAGCACCATATTTGTTGTCAGGTTCAGATGTGTTGAGTGAGATGAAGAAGGTCGACACACAGTACGGGAAACGATTTGCAAAGAGTGTCCCCACTAGTGGTTGGAAGAAAGAATCAATTTTCTTTCAATTGCCATATTGGAAAGAGTTGTATGTTAGACACTTCATTGATCTTATGCACACTCAGAAGAACGTTTGTTCCAGCATGCTCAATACTCTATTAGGTGATAAGAAGTCCAAGGATGGTTACAATGCAAGGATGGATATGCTTGAAATGGGAATAAGACCAGAATTGGCACCTCAGAGACGTGAAGATGGACGAGCACCGGACCTACCTCCTGCTGCACACACATTGTCCAAGAATGAGAGAAAAGTGTTTCTTCAAACACTTAAGGATGTGAGAGTACCAGAGGGATATTCGTCCAACATACAGAGACTTGTATCAGATGATGGCGGGAGACTGATGAATATGAAATCGCATGACTATCATGTGATAATGGAGAACTTCTTACCAATTGCCATTCGTTCTATCTTGCCTGAAAATGTGCGCATAACCATAACAAAGTTGTGTTGGTTCTTCAAGGCAATGAGTAGCAAAGTCATTGATCCTACACTTTTGAGTGGCTTTCAGAAACAGATTGTGGGGACACTTTGTGAGCTTGAAATGTATTTTCCTCCATCATTCTTTGAAATAATGGTTCACTTAACCATTCATTTGGTTCATGAGATAAGAATGTGTGGTCCTGCTCGTATGCGATGGATGTATGGTGTGGAAAGATACATGAAAGTACTGAAAGGATATGTGAAGAACATGTATCGGTTAAAGGGATGTATTGCAGAACGCTACTTAGTAGAAGAAGCAGTCGAGTACTGGTCCGAGTTTATTCCGAATGTCGATGCAATTGGACTTCCAATTACTTGACACACCAACAAGACTGAAGGTGAAGGTGTTACCGGTGGTGAACCGGTAAGTGTTAGTATTGAGGAACTAACACGGATGCACATATACGTACTTCACAACACGGTTGACGTGCTTCCTTTTATTGATCTTCACATGCAAGTACTTTCTGAGACATTTCCCTTCAGAGATAGATCGTGGATGGAAGCTGAGCATAACTGGACATTTGTTAACTGGTTCAAGGATTATGTTACAAAGTGTCTGTCACGGGATAAGGAATCTGTGAAAGAAAGAGTTAAGTGGTTGTCCAGAATGCCTGATAGACATGTGTATTCATATAAGTGTTATCATATTAATGGATATACATTTTATACCAGAGATCATGATGCCACGAGTACAATGCAGAATAGTGGGGTGTCTATTAAAGTAAATGCAGGGGATTAGTCGATTACTACTTATTTTGGACAGATTGTTAATATTTGGGTACTCGACTATGTTGGTCACCGTGAACCCATTTTCGATTGTAGTTGGGTGAGGATTCCTAACGGGGTCCAAGTTGATAATTTTAGGTTCGTACGTGTTGATTTGAAAAATGTGGGATACAAGGATGACTCTTATATAATGGCATGTCAAGCTCAACAAGTTTTCTATGTCCCCGACCCAGTTAACAAGAAATGGTCGATTGTGGTTCTGGCGAACAAGTTTACTGATAGTTACCAGATCAGAGACCACGTCGATGAAGATGTTGACACAATTGATGATCCTTTTCAAAACTTCTCTATTTCTGGGCCCTCTTTCGATGATCCTAACTATCGCCCGTACAAGAGAGTGTTCAGAGAAGGGGATGAATATGGCAACCCAGATCTTGTTAATATTCATGGACATGAACGAGAAAAGTTAACTACAAAACGAAAAAGAAAAACACGTGCTAAAAAGAAATTTAAGATTTTATAATTCATTTACTATATTGAATGTGACTTCTTTTGTTTAATTCAATGTTATAATTCATTTATTATATTGAATGTGATCTTTTCTGATGTACAGGATCATGTCTTTGCCCGTGCCTGATGATGATTATGGTGATGACATGGATGGAGATTACCACGTATATTTAGATGATATCGGTGGAGATGAGTGCTCACCCTAGAGGGGTGCAGATGAGACTGCTGCTTCCACGAGTAGCAGTTCTGGAGAAAAGCGTGCGAGGGGTATAGTGATGATGAGCGCTTTAAAGAGACAGCGTGCGAAGGGAAAGATAGTGGAGGTATTTCATTACAATAAAATAGTTTGAAGTATTAATATATTTTATTGATCGTTTAACCTAATAATATTATGTCATTGTAGCTTTCATTCAATGAGTACGGACAGCCGATTGGAAAGGAGAGTTCGAAGCTGTCACACTACCTTGGGCAAGCAGTTCGAAGATGTGTCCCGATTGTTCTGCCAGCTAATGATTGGCGTAGCCCAACGCTGAATCATATAAAGGAGTCTATTTGGGAAGAGCGACAGGTAAGTTTTATATTTATACTTATTGAACTTATGAAATATATAAAATTTTATATACTTACTGATTTATGAAGTATATATTGTTTATATGTTTACAAGAAACATTTTCTGGTCTAGACCCCAGTAAGAAACCACAAATACTGCAAAAAGCTGGGAATATAGCGAAGAATTTCCGGGCTCAGTTGAGAAAATTAAGTAAAGACACTGTGACTGATACCTACTCCTCTACACCTCCAAAGGATTACATTACTAATCCTATGGTAGCCACACATTGGGAAGAATTCGTTCGATTATCGATGGCTGATGATTTTAAGGTAAAAATAATCAATATCAGTTTATTTATTTATAATGCACGATATTAATGTATTTAATGTATTTCTATGACAATTTAGGCAAGAAGTCGGAGAAATACAGAGTATGCCAAAGGGATGGAGGCGCGATATCGGGGATCCTCCAAAGGATATGCACGTATAAGAGAAGAAATGGTGAGTTGATTACTACTTGATCTTATTACTATTTATATTTAATATATCTAACACAAAAACACGTTTCGTCACTACTGCAGAAGGAAGAAAAGATGAAAGCTGGGGAGACTGACCCTTTCATTAACCGATTTGATATTTTTAAGACTAGCCGACAGACTCCAGATGGGAGTTTCCAGATCCTCGTGCACAGCAAATTGTGGAAACTGGGGTAATTATATATTTCTCGCTTATTGTTTTTTTGAATTACAAACTATATTATATTATTTGACACAAATTATATACTTCAGGAGCGTCTATCTCAAAACATGACGCCCGAGGACCTCCGTATGATTGGTCCCGATGATCTACTTGCTCGGGCTTACGGTCGTGAGGAGCATCCCGGACGCATGCGCAGCACAGGCTTTGGGATGACGAAGGCAGCATTGACGACCGCACCTCGGAGTGAAGTTTCTCTACTTGCAAAACAGGTTGCTGCACTGGCTAGACAGGTAGAGATGTTATCTCAACTACATAATCAAGGGCCGTCGTCGAGTACTGGAGCAAGCCATCAGGACAGTTGTCCGACAATGTATTCTGCTGATGCGCCTTCTCCACACTACAAGAAATTTGACAAATTATGACGAAAAAATTTGTCATAAAATATTTATTTTTCGTCACAATCAATATTTGGTGACAAAATTTTTTGTTGCAAAGAACGTCGTTGAAAGTGCGTGGTATTTGGTAAATGTGACATTTTTCGATTCGTCATGAAAAAATTCACATTTGGTGACAATAAAAGACATCGTTGCTATATCATTTCATCTATTGTGACAACTAAATCGTCACTTTTGGCATCAAATTTTTGTCGCTAATATGTTGATTCGTCACTAAAAGTTCAATTTGATACGACGATCTTAATTATTGTCACTAAAAATTTATTTTTTTGTGACGATTATCCATGTATTGCACTACTCACCAAATATTAGTGACATTATTTTTGTCATAAATAGATAAATTATTTCGTCATATTGTATATAATTCGTCACAAAATAATATTTATTGTGACGAAATAATAATTGTTATTACATGTATACATATAAAATGACATAAAAGTTTGTCATCAATGGGTGTAATTTAGTGACAAGTTTTTTATTGTAGTTATATATGTGCATATATAATGACGATAAAATTTGTCATCAATGCATGTAATATAGTGATAAAATATTTATCGTCCCTAAATGATGTATAAATGGTGACAAATTATTTTTGTCAACATAATATACTCTTTAGAGACAAAGATGATAAACATCGCTAAAGTTTTAAATACAATGACAATTTTCTTTTGTCATATTTTAAATTTTTTCGTTGAGAAAAATACTCTAAGATGACTAAAATTGAATCGTCATTGTACGTATCGATATAAGGACAATTTATTTCTTCAGCAAATATTAGAATTTAATGACAAATTGATTAACGTTGTTAAAAGATATGAAATTGTGACAAAATATTCTGTCATAAAAAACATGTGAAATTGTAACAAATCATATTGTTATTATATATTTAGATACAAAGATGACAAATTACTTTTATTGATTATTATTTGAATATTTATATATTAAATTAATAATAACATTAATTTTTTTAAAGTAATAATAAAAATTGACTTGATAAAATAATTTCAATATCCATATATATAAGAAGAAAAAATTAATACAAAAAAATTAAAATAAAGATTAAAAAATTTGTATATATTAAATACAATACACACTCAAGTCATTAGAAAGAAACAAGCAATATTTGTTATCATAATACGACATAAACTATAAATAAAATTTTATGTCTTATAATTCTATCCCTTTTTCCGCCAGATACGCCATAAGTTTGGCAAGAGTTGCATCTTGTGCACAAAGATCTGCACCTAGAGAGTTGAGAAGACAATTAATCTTTCAAAAGAGTTACTTGAGTGTTGAGTTCTTGCACCCGAGCTTCAGATTCTTGCAACTTTTCTTTTGCATCTTTTAGTTCATCTTTTAATCAATATGAGGAGTCGTAAAATGTGTTGCGTCTGCTTAGAGGTTGAGGATCATAACCAAGACCTATTACATATCCTTTTCCATGGCCTAAAACCTTAAACACTATCTCCTCTACAATCTTTACAATTCCGAGCTCAACATATTCTTCTCGCTTCTTTTTCATCATCTCCTGATAAATAAGTAAAAAGGAAGAAGCATATTAACATCAATTTTTGTAACTTAACTAAATATAATTAGTATGTATACATGACTCACCCAGTTTTCCTTGGCCTCGTTGGATTTCCATCCATCTTTTACTGAACAATGTGTGTGCTCATACAAGTCAATTCGTTCACACGGTGCTCCAGCTAATTCATGTTCAGAATACGAATAAAAAATTAAAAATAATAGCTAATACTTTTTTCATTATACCAATATGAAAAAAACTTCAATAAAATAAAAAGTTTCAGTATATTTATTCTCTCATCTAAATTCAAGAAAAAAATTGAAGTTCTCATAAGTAGCAAATATGTACATCATAATATACTTACAATTTCATGTGACCTAACAGCAAAAGCTTTTCTTCCAGAGATATGATTGCATCGCAATTTTTTGCCTGTTGCTTCGATTTACCTCACTTACACGCTGCAAGTCCAATATAATCATAATATTATAACTTATAAATTTGACATTAAAAAATATACTAACCATAAATATATAGTTATATATATTAAATTAACATAGATAAAAATATAATCAGTCCAAAACACAAAGTTTGTTCATATAAAATTATTACCTTGAATTTTTTCGATGCAAAATGATAGCATAATTATTGCTTGAGTGAGTGACCCGGGTTCGATTTCCTTTGGGAACGAATAGGAGGGAGATATAAGGTTGGCTTGGAGATATGAGTGTATGGAGACTTGGTGAACTAAGTACTAACCACTAACATTACCGATATAAAAAAAAAAAGTTATACTAAACAAGGAAATGGAATTGGACAATGAGCATTGGTATAATACGAAACAATAAAGAATTGTTAGGACGCACATAAATCTAATCAAAGGATTTTGCGAAAGAAACACTAAAGGCATAGCAACATGGTCAGAAATACTGCTAAAAGGTTTGTTCACATTCGGTACTATTACCTCCTGATTGAGGAAATCATTAATCATACAAAACCCAACAGTGTATAGTTAGATAACCTAATAAACAACACATATATGTCCTTCAATATCTCAGAAACATAATCTTTAAGCATAGATCTATAATGACAAAAAAATTAATCACGTGAATAGTATATTGACAGGTAAATGACAATTAAAGCTAAAATAAACATTTCACACGATGATCTGGCTGCATACCAAAAGTCATCATCAGAAACTGAAAAAAAAAAAAGTGACTTACTGTAACACTTCAAATATAAACATAAATGCAACTAATGTTTTGCTCAAAATATAGGATTTATGGTTAACCTAGTGTCGGTAAGCGGCTAAAAGAAATTGAAGGAAAAAAACTTGTAGTCCATTAAAAATCGGAACCCGCAGTGAAATCAAAAAGCAATTAACACTACAGTCTCTTGATTTACACAAAATATTGGGTAAATTCCATCGTACAAAGACGGAAATACACAATTGAGGAATCTGGAAAAGGTAAAACGATCCATATCGAAAAGGATATGTGATACGTATTCATTAAGCACATCAAAAATAATAAATTGGGAAGTCCGATTACCTGGTAGGGAATAAATAAGTAGAATTGAAATAAATTGATGCTCGCGGTTATACGGTGAAATATGAGAGGAGAGTATTTTTTTCTCTCTTGTATTTAGATTTATATATATCTATATATATAAAATACCTGCAAACTAATTGTCGTTCCTCTTCCGCACGCTGAATCTAAGGTTTTAGGAGCCGCCTCCACTTCGCGTCGGCCCTATCACTAATCTCCAATGCTATTCTTTCCTCACTAAACTTTGTTATGCATAATCATCCGCAGTGCATTAATGTAATTTATATTATCTAAGTACATATATATATAATATATGCCCTAATCTCTCAAGCGGGAAACGAAATTAGTCTACCGCCTAATTAATCCAAATTATCGTAATCAATCCACCGCCTAATTAATTGAAATATCTGTTCAAATAAACCCACCACCAAATTAATTATTAAAAAGACCAGCATATATATATATATATATTTTTTTTTTTTTTGCTCTCAAATTATTAATATTAAATTTATTTAATAAGTTATCATAATGATTTTTTAATCGAATTGATTTTTTAGTTCCTATGATACCAAAATTATTCCCGATAAAAAATTGATAATATTTTTGAATTTTTAATTCATTAATATCATAAATTGAATACTATTAGATGATTTAAAATTGTGATACTTATAGTAGACATATCCACTTGTAGTACTCACACATTCTTATGTTTACCAAAATTCCATGTTATAATAAATTTAGTGATTTGGTGTATGATCTTCAATTTGATTAATGATTTAGTGATTCTATTTACAAGTATTGATGTTGGGATCCTAATAGTATCACTATTTTGTAAGGATGGTATTAGGAACTACTCAATCTAGTATTACATATTATTAGGTTATTTTCTAGTATCATCCTCACAAAAGAGTAATACTATTAGGTTATTTCCTTAATTTTTAGATTTAAATTACTACTAAAAATAAGAGTTTTACAAGATATTATCTATTTTAGTTTTAAATTACTAGATTAGATATAAAAAAATAAAATTAGTTCAAAGATATACACTTGTTGTACGAAAAGATTACTCGTTGTGTTACCTCTAAGTTGAAATTGTACTTGTGACACTTATAGCAGTCCTATCCACTTGTAGTACTCACACATCCATATGTTTACCAAAAGTCCATTTAATGATAAATTTAGTGATTTGGTGTGTGATTATCAATTTGATTAATGATTTAGTGATTCCATTTATAAGAATTGATGTTGGGATCCTAATAGTATCACTATTTTGTGAGGATGATATTAGAAACTACTCAGTCTAGTATTACATACTATTAGGTTATTTCCTAGTATCATCCTCACAAAAGAGTAATACTATTAGGTTATTTCGTTAATTTTTAGTTTTAAATTACTACTAAAAATAAAAGTTTTGCAAGATATTATCTATTTTAGTTTTTAATTACTAGATTAGATATAAAAAAAAAAATTAGTTCAAAGATATACACTTGTTGTACGAAAAGATTACTCGTTGTGTTACCTGTTAGTTGAAATTGTACTTGTGATACTTATAGCAGTCATATCCACTTGTAGTACTCACACATCCTTATGTTTACCAAAACTCCATGTTATGATAAATTTAGTAATTTGGTGTGTGATTATCAATTTGACTTATGATTTAATGATTCTATTTACAAGTATTGATGTTGGTATCCTAATAGTATCAATCTTTTGTGAGGATGATATTAGGAATTATTCAGTTTAGTATTACATACTATTAGGTTATTTCCTAGTACCATCCTCACCAAAGAGTAATATTATTAGGTTATTTCCTTAATTTGTAGTTTTAAATTACTACTAAAAATTAAAGTTTTGCTAGATATTATCTATTTTAGTTTTAAATTACTAGATTAGATATAAAAAACAAAATTAGTTCAAAGATATACACTTGTTGTACGAAAAGATTACTCGTCGTGTTACCTGTTAGTTGAAATTGTATTTGTGATACCCATAGCAGTCATATCCACTTGTAGTACTCACACATCCTTATGTTTACCAAAACTCCATGTTATGATAAATTTAGT
>JAPKLY010000060.1:1098917-1146362 GCA_026898435.1 Prunella vulgaris
CACACATCCTTATGTTTACCAAAACTCCATGTTATGATAAATTTAGTGATTTGGTGTGTGATTATCAATTTGATTAATGATTTAGTGATTCTATTTACAAGTATTGAGGTTGGGATCCTAATAGTATCACTCTTTTGTGAGGATGGTATTAGGAACTACTCAGTCTAGTATTACATACTATTAGGTTATTTCCTAGTACCATCCTCACAAAAGAGTAATACTATTAGGTTATTTCCTTAATTTTTAGTTTTAAATTACTACTAAAAATTAAAGTTTTGCAAGATATTATCTATTTTAGTTTTAAATTACTAAATTAGATATAAAAAAATAAAATTAGTTCAAAGATATACACTTATTGTACGAAAAGATTACTCGTTGTGTTACTTGTTAGTTGAAATTGTACTTGTGATATTTATAACAGTCATATCTACTTGTAGTACTCACACATCCTTATGTTTACCAAAACTCTATGTTATGATAAATTTAATAATTTGATGTGTGATTACCTGTCAGTTGAAATTGAGATAACAACAAAAGTCACAGCACTAGACATAAAGAAATCAAAAGAACAATTTCAGCAAGAGTTATGGAAAACAATGAAATTGCATAAACCAAAATATAATCGTCTTTCACTGTTCAAGAAAACCCAAGAAATAATCTTCAGAAAAATCTAAAACAAATAACAAGAAAAATAAAAGTTTTGTCTGTAATCCCTCTAATCTACTGCGTATACCAACTGCTCTAATTAATATACTCTAATACTGCGTGAAAAACCTTCTGTAACTCCCCTAATTTCTAATAATCTGATGCGTGCCTCATTGGGTACTCCAATAATCAATAAATTCCCCCCAATATATTCTTTATGATAACCTCTTTTAGTTCCCCCCAAAAACTCCCTGCATCCAATGGGCTCTAATTCTTTTTTATGGTTTGGGCCTTAAAATAATTGAAATACAAAATAAGAATTGGGCCAAACAATTTCCTTTCTAAGTACCGTACGCGAGGCGGTGGTTTTGATTGTGTCTTCGATCCGGCAGCTTGGGCGACAGCGGTTAGGCGATTCACAGTCCAGCGACGGAGTTGAGATTCCAGTGGAGGCAGTTGCAGACGGAGTGGTTGTGAACGGCAGCTCCAATTCAGCGGCAAGGACGTGATTCCGACTGTGGAGGTTGCAGGGGCACGCGGGCGCATGTGATTCCGGCGTGTGTGTGTTTCGGAGCAAAAGGACGTGGGTGCTTGCTGTGTGTGGGCGTGAAATCGTACGACGGCGACTGAAATCGAGGCGCGGCTGTGGCGGTTATGGACGAAGGCGGCGCTGCAGTGGGTCTCCGGCGAAGATTACGGTGGACGTGATTGTGATTCCGGCTGATTGATGGCGGCGGGGGTGCGATTGCTGTGCGACGCGATTCCAGTCGGCGGTTTCGTGCGCCGTGGTTTGAGAACGGTTGGCGAAGGGGGTAGGTTGGAGACTCCGGCGACTGTTGCCGGTTCCGGCGGTGGCGCTTCCTGGCGCTGCGTCCGATTGAATCTGATTTCAGGTGGAGAGGACTACTTCGAATGGTGGAGTGCGTGTTTCCGTCGAAGTTTCGATGTAGAGACGACGGGAAACAGGGACGAAGAGTGGAGTATGTGAGTGCTGGTACCCTGGTACTTGCTATCATACCTACACAAATTAAAGTAATCACCTCATATCCAAGTCCGAAAAAGAAATGTGCCCAAAAAAATTTCAATATCCCAATTTAATTAATTCCAACTCCATTTCTCAATTAAATTTTCAATACTAAGCTCATTTAATGTAGAACACATTTTTTTGCACAATGGATTAACAACGAAATAGATAACAACTAAAACCATAAATGCATTCAAAATTTTAGAAATTCATATCAAAATAAACACAAATTAATGCAAATATGATCCCCTTTTTTTTTATAAGAGAAATTTTATTGATAGGGTATAAGGAATACCCCTTGAGTAACAACCAACGTTTACAGAATTTTAAAATACAAAGAAATCCCCAAGTGACTAAACACCCACAAAGTTCACCCCTAGTCGATGCTACTTGTATTTCTCAACGTCCTAAAACATATCTTGGGTGCTTTAAAACTAGTGTGTGCTTTAAAATTTTCTTGTATAAATTTCTAAGAAAGTAACTAATATGTGAATTAAAAACTTCTTTATAGAGATATTGGTATTAAAAACTTCTTTTGTAGAATTTTTTTTATTATTTTAATAGAAAAAATGTCAAATGAATATTAGTGGCTCCTAAAATTAAAACAAGGCCATTACAATATCTCTAAAAAAGAATGGGTATTAGCAAATTCTTTTTAAATATCTCTAAGTAGCTAACATCACATGTATATTATTGAGTTATAAATATATCTATAAGAGATTAACACAAGAAACTACAATTTTCAAAGAGTATTCATCTTTAAATAATTAACACAAGAACCATTTAGATAAAGAAATAATCTACTCAAAATTAACACAAGAAACTATAAATTCTCTAATTTTCTTGTGTGGCTCCACTCTGCCCTATAAATAAATGATAACATTATTAAATCATTAGGGACACAAAAATTATAAAATATTTGAAATTAACTTACTCATTCATGTTGTTAACTAATCCTTAATCGTTTGCAATTTATTTGAATGAAAAGTTTTAAATGCATCATGTTAGTGTAATAGATTATGATAATTCACTTGTCACCGAAATGTTATTGTAAAGTTTATGACATTCAATTGTGAAAAGTGACAAATAATTACTAATCGTCACTATATATAAAAATATTGATGAAGAAAGAATGTGTCACAAATTATTCCAAATAATTAATAACAATACATAAGATTATCATAAAAATATTATATTACACGATAATATAATCGTCCCTAATTATAATGAATATTATCACCAAATAATATTATGACAAAATAAATGCATCACTAATTATTTTGAATAAGTAGTGACAATATTGCACCGTCACAAAAATATTATATTACATGACGAATATAATCGTCACTAATTATGATAAATATCGTCACCAAATAATATTGTGACGAAATAAAAGTGTCACTAATTATTTCAACTATATAGTGACAAAATATAGCATCGTCATGATAATATTAGTTTTAATGACGTTAAATATTGTCATTAGTAATTATGTATATCGTCACCAGAGGTAATTATGACGATTTTTAAATTTTGTCATCAAATTTACAAATTAGCGACGAAAAAATAAATTATTAGTGACGAGAGAAAAAATTGTCACAAGTTTTTATTTTTTTATGACGAAAATAAAATTCGTCACTTTTAAGTAACAAATTATGACGAATTTTGTGTCGTTGCAAAAAAATTCGTCACGTAATGTCTGATTTCTTGTAGTGGCACCTCAAAACATCTCCCAGCTGGTATTTTGTTGTTTGTTTGTTGTAGTTGATGTGAATGAATATGATTTGATTGTTTGTTGTAGTTGATGCGGATGATATGATTTGGTTGTTTGAAGTAGTTGATGTGGATGAATATGATTTGATTATTTGATGTAGTTGATTAATTGGGAGTTTGATAAAATATAAACGAAACTCTGTCAAAATTTTTAAAAAATATTAATCAATGTATATTTTTATAGGAACAGATTGGGACCATATGCTATTTATATTTGGAGAATCCTACACGGTTGGTGGCCACAGGGACATTACACAGTAACTCCAGCGGAGTGATTCATGGTTGTCCTCTCACTCCTGGTTTTCAGAGGGTCACTGTTAATTTGGCTGTTCCGAAAGAGGAGAATTCCCCAGTGCCTCGACCAAATGATGAGGCGACCACTGTCGGGACGGCGATTGGCCACTTTCTAGAATGGCCTATTCACTTGGTCTCATTAACTAAAAAGGTAAAATATATGTTATTAAATTTTTTCTAATTTTTGTTAAACTAACCAATTGCAAATTGATTGTAGAAAATTCGGTCTCCCCAAAAGACGAGGGAGCCGCATGCTACAATGCCTACAATGCCCTCACAATCACGACTGGGTTATCCTTTGCAAGGAGATTTCGATCACAACGACAAACTAATGTCTAGGGTGCACACGCTGGTATCATCCCCCACTTTTGTTCCTATTGTAGTTTCTTTTAGTTCTTATTTTCATACACTTGGTTGGGAAGACTTTATCCGTGCGAATCATGTCATGGAAGTATTCAACAATCAGTGGTTGAGCGCGACTACTATTGTTTTTTATCTCAGGTATGTGTTTATTGATTTTTCATATTTAATTCTTCTAGAGGTTTAATTTTCTTTATTTAAATATTAATATGAGTATTTTCATTAATTAAAGATATTTGGGGGAGGTATATCTATCAAGAGATTATGAGGCATCATTGAAGTATTCTTTCATCTCCCCCCAAGTGAGTGCCTCCATTGGTAATGACCACGCCCACGATAAGGAGTTGTTTGTGCTACATATGCAAAGATATTGTACGAGAGACCATCTCATTTTTTGGCCTACATATGTGGGGTGAGTACATACAACAAACATGTCATCAACATATTTATTAATATAAACATGCAAATGAAATATACTTTTAATATTTTTATTAAAATGCAGGGCACATTGGTTGTTGGTCGCCGTCAATATGAGATCACTAGAGGTATATTTTATGGATCCAACTCCAAATGGAGTGCATTCTGATCGACCTGAACTTCTGACATTTATGGACTGGTATGTGTTTATTAATTATTTGAATATCATTAAATCATTTTATTTTTAAAATTATATATGTATATGTAATTTTTTTAATTTTTTAATTATAATAATAACAGTGTGATGAGGATGTATCTGACTCGCCTTCCGCCCGAACCATCAAGAACTTTTAGTACCGTTATGTGGAAAAATATTAAGGTATATATACTTTAATTGAAAAAATCTATACTTATTCATGTATTAACTATAATTATTAATTAACAGGTGCCGAGACAGCAAGATAGCTTTAGCTGCGCCACTTTTGTATGTCATTATATTGAAGATATAATGACGACTTCTCAAACGACGGTTCCGAACGACGTAAGTAGCTAGTTGGGGCAATTTATTAATATATATATATATATATATTTCTAATTACATTTTTAATTTTCCAGTTTGTGTATCAACATCCGCTTCATTCGTACGGAAGGAACAGACTCAAGAAATTCAAATTAGATTGGACCGGGTATTTGTATAATAGGTTTTTACGTTATCTAGCATGAATTTTGGTTCGACGATATGTAACTTTTATTTAATTTTTGATGATACATTTAATTAGTTATAATTAGTTCTTGTTTTATTAATATATTGGTTTATTTTAAGTATTTTATTTTTGTGAATTTTTATTATTGTATAAATTAATTAAATAGAATTTGTAATATAAAATATATAATATGTAGAATAATTATATATAATATATAATATATAGAATATATATTATATAAAATATAGAATATATATAAAATAAAATATATTAATTACATAAATAAAAAAATAAAAAATAAAGGCCCTGGATAGCGGTTTGAAACCGCAGTGTAAGAATTAAAAAAAATCGGATTTAAGCTTAGAAAGCGATTATGAACCGCTCTCTAAGAGGTCACTTAGAGAGCGGTTCATAACCGCTTTCTAAGCCGAATTTTATAGCGGTTTACAACCGCTTTCTAAGTGGATTCTTACTTGCATAGCTTTCACTTGGAGAGCTCATATAACCGCTTTCTAAGTGGATTTTTGTGAGCTCTCCAAGCCTTTTTTTGTAGTAGTGTAATCTCATTATTTTAATAATATAGCTTTACATAACACTCTACTTTTTCTTAAAAGTTGTGCCATCCCAGAGGTGAAAACACCTCTGGGACGGAGGGAGTATCTTTTTGCCAAATAAGCTAGAAAATTTTTATTTTAATTTGATGTTTATTATTTATTATCTTTTTGCCATTATTTAATTTTTTTGTATAAAATATAAATTATATTAAAAAATCAAAAAATATAAATTTTAATCCATCAAGGTTAAAAAATGGGACCCTTTTACCTAAAGAGGATAACTACACTACTGGACCAAACACTACATTTGTCTTAGGTATTTTAATAAAACTATTTGAATCAAGTTTGCAGTATAAAAAATAAATACTTCAATGGCACTTGAATCTATGACCTATCCAACAATTAACTTGCCTTTCACCAACTAAGCTACACATAGCTTGTTTATTGAACATGAAAAAATATGATAAAATAGAATCCCTATTACTCCCAGTTAAATTCTTGGAAAGTTGATAACTAAAAAAGAAATTAAATTCTTGGAGAGTGGATAACTAAACATTTTGGGTGACAGAGGCTCAAAATCTCGACCTCAAGATCACTTAGAACTAAAAGACCTACGCGCTAGCCAACTGAGCCACCCCCACACACGTAAATTTTTTATATATTGTAACTAAAAAAAGGATTCTTAATATTTTTTTTAAAAATATGATAAAAAAAATCCCCAATACCCCATTTTCGGCGTGAATCAAAGATAAGTTACGTGAATTGTGAATTTTGGCGCATTCAACAACCAGAAACTGTGATGAAATTTGGCGAACTCCGACCAGAAATTCAGCAACCAGAAATCGCGACGACAATTTGGTGTGATTATCAATTTGATTAATGATTTAGTGATTCTATTTACAAGTATTGATGTTGGAATCCTAATAGTATCTCTCTTTTGTGAGGATGGTATTAGGAACTACCCAGTCTAGTATTACATACTATTAGGTTATTTCATAGTACCATCCTCATAAAAGAGTAATACTATTAGGTTATTTCCTTAATTTTTAGTTTTAAATTACTACTAAAAATAAAAGTTTTGCAAGATATAATCTATTTCAGTTTTGAATTACTAGATTAGATATAAAAAACAAAATTAGTTCAAAGATATACACTTGTTGTACGAAAAGATTACTCGTTGTGTTACCTGCTAGTTGAAATTGTACTTGTAATACTTATAGTAGTCATATCCACTTGAAGTACTAGCACATCCTCATGTTTACCAAAACTCCATGTTATGACAAATTTAGTGATTTGGTGTGTGATTATCAATTTGATTAATGATATAGTGATTCCATTAACAAGTGTTGGGACAATCTGAGTATTTTGATTAGATCCCAAAACCCCTGATGAATTGCCTAAGTATAGTTGTTCAGGATAAAATAGTTCAGGAATAGGTGGGCATACTTATTCTACGTGGTGGGGTTATGGGACGATCTGACTGAAGGAAGAGACGTCATACTCCATCACTGGATGGCACAGGAGCATCCTGATCTCTGGGCTGAAATCATCAGACATGCTGACACTGAAGGTGTAGAGATCGCTCCTCCGAAATTCATCAAGTATCCTCCTCCACTCTTTAGGAATTCTAAGCAGCTGGACCGGAAAGCAATTTCTGAAGAAGTCGTCAGAGTAGGATGAGCTGCTGGGGCCGTTGCTGATCGGAACAGGATGAAGCAGGTCCTGAACTGAGTACTGGAGATGTACGAGATTCCACTGACTGCTTGGAATAAGGATGAAGACTAGATCAGGAGCTAATTGTTCAGGAATTTTGTAATAGCTTCAGGATACTTGTATATTCTTATCAATCAATGGAGTTATTTATTTTTCCTGAGTACAACTTCTTGTTGACTCCTGAATTTACTTTTCTGAATCCTTATCAAGAACTGTACTAACCCATTCCTTATTTTCATCTTATAGACTAAGTACCTAGTTTGTCAGGTGGTACTGAGTTATTTTCACTGACTAAGTCAGTTGATTGTATAGATGAATTGGAATTTGCTTAAGGGTTTTGGCATCATCAAAAAGGGGGAAATTGTTGGGACAATCTGAGTATTTTGATTAGATCCCAAAACCCCTGATGAATTTGCCTAAGTATAGCTGTTCAGGATAAATTAGTTCAGGATAGTTTGGTTAGTAATTCAGTACAGGAGGACCATGCTGAAGACTGAAGAATATTGGAGTCGACCCAATTTACTGAAGTCTGAAGTGTAAACCATCCTGAAGGAGTCAGTCAGTCTCGCTGAAGATTATCTGTTTTGAAGCTGAAGTTCGAAGCCTGCTGATCCATCCTGAAGTCAATCCTGAAGTACCATTGGCTGATATTTCTACTGAGTACACTAAGCATACTCAGGACAGAAGTTAGTCAGTGAAGAGTAAGTGTCACCTATCAGGCTGTGCTGAATGCACTTAAGACCTGACTTAGGCCTTGGTTCAGTTTACCTGAATCCTGTAAGTCCGAAGCAAAAAGGTTGCACATACTGGGCTGAATAACTTATCAGGCTGTGCTGAATGCACATAGGACCTGACTCAGGCCGTGGTTCATTTCACCTGAATCATGTAAGTCCAAAGCAAAAGGTTATTTATGCTATGGGACAGGAGACAAAGAGAATGTCAGTAAGACTCCATTAAAGACACACGTTCAGACTGAGTTATTAACAAGAAACTCAGAGCATTGAATGTACGAGGAAGGACAAATGTCTGAAGGTCAACTAGCCGTTATAGCGGAGAGCCAATGATCTTTCAACACGTATGTATGGAGTCTGCGCAACATTTAATGCGGCATTTAATGCGTCTCAGAAGTTGCAGGTGATGTGACAACTTGCCAGAATAAGCATGGCGGTTAGGTCAAACAGTATTTCTAGCCTGCAATCTACCTAAAATAGGAAAGATTTGGTTTGATCTCCTCCAACGGATCTATTTCAAATCTTGCCTATAAATATGGAGAGCCTTGCACCCATTCAAGGAAAATGGGAAATTTCCAAGAGAAAGCTCTCAAGAATCCAAGCATTCAAAGCATACTAAAAACAACACTCTGCAATTAAATTTCCCTAGTGTTGTAGTAGGATTCACTCTGTATTTGCTTAGATCGATAGCTCTATTATTTAGCATTGTTTTGTATTGCTAGAGCTATCTTAGTTGGAAACTAGAATACCAAACCACTCAAGGTGTGAGATTGGTTGGTTAGAAGGACTGAGACTTGTAAAACGCCCAGGGGTCAGATCCTAAGAGAGGAAGTTGGCTACTCGTGTCCCTTGGCACGTTAAACCCAAGTACCTATCCTCAGGGTTTTGAGGATAGCTTCCTGTTAAATCAGGTCGTGGACGTAGGAGTTGGTTATCTCCGAACCACGTTAAAAAGTTCCCCGTGTGCTGATTTACTGTTCTGTTCAGGATCATAACTGTCATCATATTAAACTGAACATTCTGCATCATTTTTATATTCAGGACTGAATCAATCATCCTGAATCCTAATACTGTGCACTCAGTCCTTACTACCAGTTTACTAAGCAATTCAGGGAAAATGTTTTTAGAAACTAAAACGAGTAGAAACTAAGGGCTCACTTTCCGCACGTACTCTGGCTCACTGAGATAGTGGTCCAACTGATCAGCTTCCGAGCGGTCAGTAGGTTTGTTATCTCTACTGAGCTTCCGAGCACATTACTCACACTCAGTTTATCTGACTCATTACTGAACCGTCCCTGCTGTCCCTGTGGACTTTCAGCATACTGAGTACTTCAGGAATTCCTGACTAAGTGTGTTAGAGCATTTTTCTGAGTCTTTCAGAAAAATCTGACATCAGTGTATTCCCCCCCATACACTGATTATACTCGTTTCGGGACCAACAACAAGTATTGATGTTGGGATCCTAATAGTATCACTCTTTTGTGAGGATGGTATTAGGAACAACTCAGTCTAGTATTACATACTATTAGGTTATTTCCTAGTACCATCGTCACAAAAGAGTAATACTATTAGGTTATTTCCTTAATTTTTAGTTTTAAATTACTACTAAAAATAAAAGTTTTGCAAAATATTATCTATTTTAGTTTTAAATTACTAGATTAGATATAAAAAACAAAATAAGTTCAAAGATATATACTTGTTGTATGAAAAGATTACTTGTTGTGTTACATGTTAGTTGAAATTGTACTTGTGATACTTATAGTAGTCATATCCACTTGTAGTACTCACATATCCTCATGTTTACCAAAACTCCATGTTATGATAAATTTAGAGATTTGGTGTGTGATTATCAATTTGATTAATGATTTAGTTATTCTATTTGCAAGTATTGATGTTGGGATCCTAATAGGATAACTCTTTTGTGAGGATGGTATTAGAAACTTCTCAGTCTAGTATTACATACTATTAGGTTCTTTCCTAGTACCATCCTCTCAAAAGAGTAATACTATTAGGTTATTTCCTTAATTTTTAGTTTTAAATTACTACTAAAAATAAAAATTTTGCAAGATATTATCTATTTTAGTTTTGAATTACTAGATTAGATATAAAAAACAAAATTAGTTCAAAGATATACACTTGTTGTACGAAAAGATTACTCGTTGTGTTACCTGCTAGTTGAAATTGTACCTGTAATACTTATAGTAGTCATATCAACTTGTAGTACTCACACATCCTCATGTTTACCAATACTCCATGTTATGACAAATTTAGTGATTTGGTGTGTGATTATCCATTTAATTAATGATATAATGATTCTATTTACAAGTATTGATGTTGGGATCCTAATAGTATCACTCTTTTGTGAGGATGATATTAGGAACTACTCAGTCTAGTATTACATACTATTACGTTATTTCCTAGTACCATCCTCACAAAAGAGTAATATTATTAGGTTATTTCCTTAATTTTTAGTTTTAAATTACTACTAAAAATAAAAGTTTTGGAAGATATTATCTATTTTAGTTTTGAATTACTAGATTAGATATAAAAAATAAAATTAGTTCAATGATATACACTTGTTGTACGAAAAGATTACTCGTTGTGTTATCTGCTAGATGAAATTGTACTTGTAATACTTATAGTAGTCATATCCACTTGTAGTACTCACACATCCTCATGTTTACCAAAACTCCATGTTATGACAAATTTAGTGATTTGGTGTGTGATTATCAATTTGATTAATGATATAGTGATTCTATTTATAAGTATTGATGTTGGGATCCTAATAGTATCACTCTTTTGTGAGGATGATATTAGAAACTACTCAGTCTAGTATTACATACTATTAGGTTATTTTCTAGTACCATCGTCACAAAAGAGTAATACTATTAGGTTATTTCCTTAATTTTTAGTTTTAAACTACTACTAAAAATAAAAGTTTTGCAAGATATTATCTATTTTAGTTTTAAATTACATAGATTAGATATAAAAAATAAAATTAGTTATTGTATTCTTGTTTGGACACTTAAACAGAAAAATAAAAAATAATGATAAAATTTCTCTCATTAAAAATGAACGCAAAAAATTGACTCTGACTTTCCCACCGCTAATTTTACCAAATAAATTCAAAAATAAAGATCAAATATAAAAATCAAAGTCTATTTTCCTCCTAATATTATCCCACTAGTGTATCACCCGTGCATCTACACGGTTTGTAAATATAAAATATATATAATATTCATTTATATTATTGTTATTTTTATATAAAAATGTGTATTCTTTTATTGTTGAATAAAGTGTAGAAAATATTACATGCATAATCTTTAAAATTTATCACATGTATTTTGATAAATGATAATCTTTTAATGAGACAATCAGTACAAAATTCTTAATTATTTTTTATTTTTTAAATTAAACTTACTTTTTTATATCATCAGAAGTTACGATTAAAAACTAATAAAATTGATAAAATTCTGATTAAATAATTAAAAGAAAGTTGTATTTGTTATTTTATAAAAAAATATAATATATAATTATTAAAAAATTATGCATGTTTACAAATATTAATAAAGTATACTTTTTTATTTAAGATCGCACTCATTTTTTTTTTTTTAATGTGTAATCTCATATTATAAAAATGGCTGTGCACCAAATAAAATTAGCAAATCATCTTGTAATAAATATAAATAAATAAAATAAATAAATGAGAATGTTGGGCCAAGATTTCATTAATGGCATGAGACCTATATCTAAACCTAAAATTTCAGAAACCCACATTGTACCATCTATTATACTCTAGTCTTGTTTCTTCCTCAGTCATTACCACGGATTTTCAGCGGTTAGGCATCGTTGCCTCCTCCACCTTATCCGTCGACGCCGCCCACGCCTGTGTGCTACATCTGACACAGTCGCAGCCTCGCTGCCACATGCGACGTACCCCCTGCCATTCACGGCCACACCACGCTGTCAACTGAAGGTATAATTGAATGTGATTATATTTTATTAGGGTTTCAAAATTATTTTTTGCAAACGGTTTGCGATTTTGTGACTAAAAATTAGGCGTCCATGTGAATGAACAAAAAATAACAAAATTAGATTTGGATACTATGGTTTAAAGTTGATTGTTCACTCGACAAAATGGAGGATATGAGCAGTAGCCATGGTGATGATTATCACAAGCAATTATGCTTCGAAAGACTAGTGCTGAGCCATTTCGATCATCCCCTGCTGCCCCAATCAATTACTGTGCTTGCCCGATCTTATTCATTGAGGAAGATTCTTTCATGGAATATCTCCAGAAATTAGGTATTCATTCATCATTTATCAAATTCGATAGAAATTAGGATATTTTGTTATTGATAAATTATAATAATATATTTATTTTGGTTGAGAAACTTAGGGTTAAAATCGTATGTTTTGCCATAATTTTGGAAATATTGGAATTCTTTCGGAAGCAGTTTATATAAGACGTCAATTCCGCCCTTTATTTATCAATGAATTGGTTTTGGAGCCAAAAAGAGCCACTGGCGGTCTTTAAATTTTTTTAAATGAGATTTCAGACGTGATTTAGTGGACAAATCCTAACCAAAACAATTTTCCAAATTTGATTAGAATATATTCCCTACTTATTAAGAGATATTCACGTATGTACCCATGTTTATTTATACTCGATAAAAACCAAAAACCTCCCAAACCCTTCTTTCTAATCGTGAATTATCAACATACTCTTCAATCGTTTCCTCTCTCCACTCATCAACAGAGTTTCTGGTAACTCTTCCCCTATTTGTGTTCATACATATGTAGTTCTTGAGTTGCTAGTAGTTCTGTTACTTGTCATAAATATGTGGTTTTTGATTGTTGTACTATTTTCACTGTTTTTTCAGTTCTTGAGTTGCTAGTAGTTCTGCTACTTGTCATAAATATGTGGTTTTTGATTGTTGTACTATTTTTACTATTTTTTCATAAATCATCGAACTCTGGCGCATTAGATGAAATAAAACATGAATTTCACTAAAAATAATGGTTAGACTTTAAGGTGGAATTGATTAATGATTTTGACTGAAACGGTGAAGATTCTGAAGTTTTTTACGACTTAGTCTGATTTAGTTCACTTGAGATCATATTCATAGCACGAATTAAACTGATTAGGTAGTATGAATCAGATGTATGCCATAAGTTAGACCTGAGATGAATCAGATTGTTTGCCATAAGTTTGCCATAAGTTAGACCTGAGATGAATCAGGTGTAAAAGAAGATAAATGTAATGAGTATGCAATGGTCCAATGGAAAAGCTTAAAACTGAAAACTCTTGTGCATTCTAAGAGTTTAGATGTTTGTCATAAGTTAGACCTGAGATGAATCAGATTACAATAAGTTTATTCTAATCAGAAAATAAAAAATTATTAAAAATATGGTGAACACACAATGATAGGCTGTCAGCTGAGAAAGATTCATATGAAATTCTTACTATGGTGTATAATGTGTGAAGTCTTTAAGGCTTCCTTTACTATGGTGTTTTAAGTTGGTTTATACTTTTGATTTGTGGGTTTTTCACTTTCATTTTTTCTGTACTTGTGATTTCTGTACTATGGTTCCTAAAATGCTTCTTTGGATTCAGAAATTTATTTCGTAGAAGTCTATATCTTTATCGAAAGTGATGTGATTGAGGCTTATTATGATATTGTGAGGTGTTTGACTTGCTAATTAAATTAGAAAATTCATCTGATATAATATTTTTTTTATTAGTGATATCTACAGAGGAGAAGATTTCATCATCGTCGATTGAAGTGCAAAAAGGAATAATATCATGGAAATTAGTTTTAGAAATATATAAGACTTTGGTTTTTTTAGTTTATTATTTCATGTATTATTGATAACAGTTATTGTTGATTGCTTTCTATTTATTGAGTTTTTTTGTTAATGCAAATTAATATTTTTTATCTTTAATTCATTTAATTTTTGTTGTAATATTTACTATTTAATAATTGAAATTAATATATCTAGTATTATTATTAATTTAATAAATATAAAAATTCAAATAAATTGACAATAAAAGTAATTACTTGACGATAAAATAAATGTGTCACAATATTATTATTTTTAAGATGAAATAATATTGTCATTGTATGTTAACTAATCATGACGATATACATCGTTATTTTACCAATTTCTTTAGTGACTATTATTATCATCGTCACTGAATAATATTTTATTATGACATAAATATTTGTCACCATTTCACATCTTTTAACGATGATTAATATTTTGTCACTAAAGTCTAATTTTCTATGACGGAATGTAGTTGTCATTATATCTATATATATAACCACGATCAAATTTTTTGTCTTTTTTTTGCATTTCTTTCATGACGAAAAATTTGAAATATGACAAAAAATATATTGTCACCACATCTGAACTGTTAATGATGATTATTATTTTCGTCACTAAATAGTATACTACAGTGACGAAAATAATTTGTCACAATTTCCACATCATTTAGCGACAATAATAATATTGTCACTAAATCATACTAATTAGTGACAAATTTTGTCGTCATTATATATGCACACATATAACAACGATCAACATTTCGTCACCAAATAACAACTCTTTCTTGATGAATATACAAAATGTGACGAAATAATTAATCTAATTGTGATAAAATTAACGTCACTAAAGTTTGTCGAATTAAGTTACATAAGGATAATCGTCACAAAAAGATTACTTTTTAGTGACAATTAATCAAATCGTCATGTAAAATTTAACTATTAGTGACGAAACACCCTATTAAGTGACGAAATTTTGATGCCTAATGTGACACTTTATGCGTCACCATAGATGGAAAGATATAGTGACGATGACTTTTTTGTCACCAAAGGATGCTCTTTTGGTGACGAATTAAACCACGCACATTAAATGACGATCTGTGCCACGAAAAATTTTGTCACCAAGTATCAATTGTGACGAAAAATGATGGTTCAGTGACGAATTTTTTCGTCACAAATTCTCAACTTTTTTGTAGTGATATTCAAATTAAGCACATTGTTTTGCATACATCAAAATCTAAACCAAGGTACTTAACATTGCTCGTGGCCAGGTTAGAGTATTAAATGTCCAACCTAAATATGGAGTGGCGACTATATTTACTAAAAATGTTTTGGTCATTTTATATAAGGACTTTTCGAGACCACCTCAACATCCAACTACCTCGCGCTACAGCTGTGGGGGTTTGATTGAATAGATGTATTCAATTTATTTATGTATATATGGTATGTGTATAAATAATCTCCTAATTTATAGTGTTGAGATGTGACATATGTAGTTGAATATATTTGACTTTATGCATGGGAGGTAATTAATAAGGAATTATCTTCCGACAATTACCAATGACCTTTCATTTTCGACTTGAAATTTCTCTCCGTCATAAAATTTATTTTTTCCTTTAACAAGTCATTAGTACATTAATCAATTGAAGAGTAATCTCTTCCTAACAGTATAGAGTACATTTAAAACAAATAGATTTTCAATATACAAATAAATATATAAAAATCTGAAAAATAGGGCAAACAAAAAGAGTCCGGGAATGGAAACAGGGCCATCCTTTCTTTTTTGTGCATTTTAAAACAATTTTTCACAATATATCAATGGCGCAAAAAATAACATAAAATAAATCGGAATAATTTAATCAACCACAAATAAGCATATAAAATTTAAATATTCAAAATCATGTATATGGTAGTGTTCAATGAAATTATCATCATTGAATCGAATACAAATATTTCATTCTTCAAGCTCATCTTCTTTAATTATTAATCAGGGTGTTATAATCGATATTTAACGTCCTCTTCTCCATTATATCAAGTAAAGTATTCTATAGTAAATAAATTAAATACTTATATAATTAATATATATATAAATATTTATTTGATAAATAAATAAAGTTTTTTATATAAATAGTATATTAATATATATTTAGTATATATATATATATGTGGGATGATTTTAGGAAAAAATCCGCGGATTGGAGTCATTGACGGATTCAAATTTTAATTCTTCCTATTATCATTCCTTAATTTAATATATATTTACCGTCATTATTGGAAAATATATTAATTTAATGATAGTGAATTCATCCTCCCAAAATCAACGGTAATAGAACAAATAAAAAAGAGATTGCATTAAGAAATGGAAAGAATCAATTAATCTCAATAGGAATGTTGTCAATATATTCTCACATGTAATTAATTTTAGTTTCTCAATTTTACGAGATTTATATATATTATTAAATATCTATTTTATCTATTTTTATAAAAAAAATTGAATTAAATATACATTAATTTTAATATATTCATAAAAAAATAATTATTAAATACATATTTTTCTTAACTTTTCGCCGTCTTCCATCAATTCATTATTCGACGTTACAAAATGAAGAAAATGAAGATAAAGTTAATGGGTTGAAAAAGGATATATTAAAATAATTTTTTTATTAGAAAAATAGCAAAATAGGTGTATCTTGTAATATTAAAGGGGTATATAGTCGAAACCCTTTATTAGTTTGGACTCGGCCCATAATAAGATTAGTAACTGATCATGCAGACGAAACTCTGTCACGTGTTCCCGTCAGAGATGTTCAATTAATCATTGATGAGGGTTTCTAAATATTATCTCCGACTGATTTCTGAGTCCCTACTTGGTTGGCCTTCATCACCCAAGACGAATCCGACTGCTCATGCCACTAATTTCTTACTCAATCCCGACGGCATTATAACGATGGTCTAATATGTATGTTCGATAAAAGTCGTGACACAATGTACTATTTAATTCGTCCACCAGAAAGTGTTTGCAGCTTCGGCCCCACCACTCCTCTGAATTCCACAGGATTCTATTTTCTTGGTTCGGTAAAACTAATACGATTTGGTTATGGGAGTGCTACGACATGAATTGGTAGTTTATAAGCTCAGAGGCCCAAAATTAGAGCGCACCCACTCGATGTTCTTCGATGTAGCCCACAGTTTTAAAATTGTTGAGAGAGGGACCCACGTGAAGGGAGCCGTACACTGCCAGCTCAGTGCAAGTTTAGATTGGGAGTAATCGTGGATGGATGCTTGTTCACAGTAATGGTGAACAATAAAGTTGATGGGTGTTTGAGGTATGGGCAACAAAGGATTGTTGGAAAAAATTGGATAATATTGAGGGATTCGAACATTAACCACACAGAGTTGTCGTGTCCTTTGGGATTTAGTCCAAATGCTGACTTGATCTTTGATGTTGATAGGATTAATTGTGGATAAAATACAGCTTCAAGAACAACGGGGCTATGCTTCTTTTAGAATAGAATATCCATTTGCCTATTGTGCATGTGTGCTGATACTTTGGTGTCTCCATCAATTTCGGGTTGATTCCTGATTAGAAGTGATACTTTATTAATTTCTTTTGTTTTCGGGTTGGTATCTGTTTAACTATTATCCTATATGATTTTTTAACGTTTCTTTCATGGATTGTTTTCTCTCTTTATATATACATGTGTTGATTATATATTATTATTTGCATTTGCCAATCCTATTCACCTCTTTGCTCTATGTGCACATACATGATATATTGAGCCTTCTATGTAATGGTCTTGTCCTAGTACAATGAGCTCATGTAGGAATGGCAGACTCTATGTGGGAATATTGGGATAACTCAATCCCAAGGGATTGGGGAACATGTCTGGAACTCCTTGGCAGCGATTTGGGGTAACCCAAATCAATGTCTCTAGGGCCACGATATGAGACAGTTGCATTAGATTGTGATCTGGAACAGTGGTTGTGAGCTGGCGATGATGAAGACCTTCAATCTTATTCGCATTGGATTGTGACATTAATTAGCGGAAGGCTAGGAAGGATTCAAACGGACTTATTGTTGTCATAATTGGATTATCAACGTAATAGTTTTCTATAGAATTGGATAATTGTTCTTTGTACGGTGGAGTATCCCTTTTACCCTTTGTTATTTATAATTTTTTTGTAATCTTCAGGTCTTGGAGGTTCCATTAGTTGTAATATATGTCCTTTGCCATTGATGATGATCCTCCATTCGTGGAATTCAATAATCAATACTTACAAGAGCTTTCTTTTTTAGATAAAAAACTGTTGGTCCCTTAAAGTGGTCAAGGTCTAGAGGGGGGTGAATAGACCTTGAATCAAAATCAGATTTTCAAACTTTTCAAAAGAGGGGATTCTAGAACCTTACAGAAGCCTCTATAAGTTTAAAAAACAACAAGTCTACAAGAGTTTTAAAAGAATGATGAATGTAACAAGTAAATTAAGGGTATGTTTGGTTCGTAAGATAAAAGTATCTATCCGTCAAAAACATGCATGTTTTTGGCGGATAGATACTTTTATCTTACGAACCAAACATACCCTAAATATGCAGGACAAGAATTTAAATGACAGAAAGTAAATAGACCAAGTTTATAGTGGTTCAGTGTCTATAAAAAGACCACCTACATCCACTGTTACACCACTCAGGTGCCAAATTCACTAAGATGAGATCACTCAGATCAATACAAGTAGTTCCCCCTTAGAACTAGGTTCACTCAGATTCCTATTCTAACAAGAGATTAAACTACCATATTCACTCAGAATACAACTCACGAAGAGTTTACAAAACCTCACAAAGAGATATCTACACTACGTAGAAATATAAAATAGGTGAGGGAACAATAACAAAAGGTGTGATTCTTACTAAGAAAATTCTAACCAACTATCCTATGAATCACAAAGAAAAACAATAAAGCTCTCTCAGAAAATATGTTGGTTGTAGACTTGCTTAGGCAGAATGCTTGTATGCTCAGGGTTGTTGTTGTTGCTTCCTCTGAGGATTTCTTCTATTTATAGATTGAGTGGTGTGACTTATCCGTTGGAAATTTCAAATTTGAAATCCGGATAAGGCTCCCCTCTCTCTAATAGCATGTGTGAGGTGGTCCTCATCCTTCACACATGATAGTACAGAGTTACTATTGTCATTTTCTTCAGAATTCTTGTTGTCTTCAACATAATCTTCCTTATCCTTCAGAATTAGAGAAATATCCTCCACTTAACTATATTTTAGTGAGTGCATGAGAGCTACACTAATTGTGCTTAACGGTCTTCATTATCTTTAAATAATCTGAGACTTGTACTTCCTCTTCAAACGGTCTTCTCAACTGTAGGGTTATCAACCTTGCAGCAGTAGAGTCCTGTCAATATGAAAAATTGGCTGTAGAGAGACCTTGCAGCTGTAGGTTCATGTCTGGCTGTAAAGTGATCAAGTATACAGCCGCAGACCTCACTTACAACTATAGATTTCAAAAACCAATTTCCTTAGAACAAGTGTTAGATCATTTCAACCAATTAAGCATAATGTTTTGCACACATCAAAATCTAAAGTAAGGTACTCAACAATTTCCCCTATTTTGATGTTGGCAAAACACATCAACAAAACAAACAACAAAGACAATAAGATATTGTCAACAGGAACAGAACAACATAAAGCAGAATAAGTAAACCAACAGAAGGAAAAAGCTGCAATAAAATAGAAGGGTTCAAGATACAGCTTACAAAGTGTAATTAGACTAAAAACTAAAAGTTTTAGTATCTAATCTATAACAAATACTTCATCTCCTTTTGTGCTTGGGATCAGCATCATCTTCTTCATCATCCTCATCTTCAGATTCATCTTGAGACTTTAGAATTCCTTGCTCTACCAGCTTCATGTTCTTCTCATCCTCTTCAATGTATCTCATCAGCATTTGAAGTTCATAAGCCTCAAATTCTTCTTCTTCTTTCTTTGATTTGAACAACTTCTTAGGCAATGGATCTCTCTTCATCTTCCCACCAAGAAGGCGAGCATTATCTCCTTTGTACAAGGATCCATCAGCTTTCAGTGCCTTGAACTTCTGAAATCTGTCCTTCTTGAGTTTGATTTTCTTGATAACTGTATGCCTGTTGCATATGCTTAGAAATTCTTCCCAGAGAATGTCAAATTCAGTTTTCGTGGTTTTCTCTTTCTAAGCTTCTTCATTCTTGTCTTCAGCAGGTATCATGCTCAATGGTTGAACATTCAGGGGTTGAGCAGTGACAACAGCTGTAGATTCTTCAAACTCTTTCTTTCTTCGCTTCTCTTTCTCTTCTTTTTCCCTTTATTCTTTCTCTTTTTTGCTTGCTTGTGACTCTTTAACAGTCTTTTCCCAATAACCCAAAGGTTTTTTAGATGTAGGAGTTGTATAATGTTGCTTCCTTTGGAGCTTCCCTTCATCTGTTCTGGTTGAGTTCTTTCTTCTGACTTTTCTCCCAGTCTCATGGACCAATTTTTGGATTTGGCAGCTTCAAATTCCGTAGCAAAAGATTTTCCTATGTCTTTCACATTTTCCAAAATGTTTTCAGTGACCTTGTCTCCTTCTTTGATCTCTTTCTCAAACTTGCTTTCCCCTTTTTTACCAACATCAATGTGTGACAAAATGGTATTGAGCTTGCTCATGAGATCAATCTTCATGATTTCATTTCCATTGATCATCTTGGACATCTCATTCTTCATACTTTTCACTTCAATCTTCAGATTAAAAGAGTCTTCCTTCACCAAGTTGATATCTGACTGTAGAGATGTAATTTCTCTTGTCTTTTGATTGATATTCTTCCTTACCAATTCATTTTGAGACAGTAAGCGGTCCACAACAGCTTTGAAATTCTTTTCAAGTACTCTCTTTTCTTCCTGGCTTCTATCTTCAAATTTCTTCACTAAATCTTCCATTCCTTTCTTCACATTCTGAGAAATAATAGCATCAGGTACTCTCTTGACTTGTTTAATGATCTCTGCTTCAATTCCTTGAGTGATTCCTCCATATTTTTCAATTGAGATACAACCTCTTTAGGTGTCATCTGTGTAATTGAATCACTGTCTTCTTCTTCAGAATCTACTTCTCTAATTACCAACTCCTTACCCTTGGTAACCTTTTGAGCTTTAGAAGCACCAACTCTACAGCTGTAGAGTCTTCAGTGGTAGCCTTCCTCTTGCTAGGAGTCAAAACAACCTCTATCTTATCTGTAGAGAAGTCAGCAATATAATCATCCATGTTCTCCATGTTTTCTCTTTCAAGTGCTGAATAACTCTAAACGGGAGGGGTGCCCTGTTGATAAATTTCATCAAGAGTGAACATTGCAGGGGGTGGTTGATTGAAGATGTTGGTGATGGGATTTGACATATCCTTGGCACTTTCATCAATTTCTCTAGAGGTATCTTCAACAATTTTCTCATCAGCTTGAACCTTTAGAGTTGGTTTAATATCAGCTTGCACTACTTTAGCTTGAGCACCACCCATTGGTGCATCATCATTCCCACCTTCATCATCACTTGGCTTATCATTAGGCTCTTTGCAAGGTGAATCAGCCTTTTCTGCATCTTTATCTTTCTCAGATTCAGGCTGTTCAAGAGCTGTTTCTTTAGTACTCACCAGATCTGCAGCACTAGCTCCTGCAGACTGCAACAGAATAGCTTCCTCAGCCAAAGTAGTTAAGCCCTCAGCTTCAACTACTTGGTGACTACCTTCACCAAATCTTTATGGCAACTGTTCTTCACTATCTGAACTTGTGACATCAAATTCAGCTTCAGGATACTCAGCCTCTGGGTCTCTTTCAGATCCCATTGCAACTCTCAAAGCTGCTGCTGCTTACTCAGTGATTTTTTATTTTGCAGACTCTTCAGCAACAATCTGCTTTCCCTTTCCTTTGTTCTTTCTTAGTTTCTTAGCAAGAAAGTTAGGCTTCATCAACTCATTCACATCACTACAATTTGTCCAGTCAACAACCCACTAGAACAAATTTCTTTCCTCTACTGTGAGTTTGTCCAACTCTTCTCTCACAATCTTCTAATCATCGAATTTTTGCCTTTCTTCCTCAAATCCTTCAACCCTCTCAACTGCAACAACAGAGAGTTGTTCAGTTTCAGGTTCAGGTGCTTCAGCATCTTGTTCTTCAATAATCTATTCCTCAGGCTGTACAATTGGCAAGTCTACAACTGTAAACTTGTCGGCTTCAACTTCTGTAACTTCCTTAGAATGGTGTTTCATCTGCCATCTTTCTCTGTCTACCTCATCTTCTGATTCACTGGGTTCATCCACTAATAACAATTTCCATCTTACATCTTTCTTCTTCCTCTCATAGTGTTTTGGTGGACTAACAACTGTAAGTTTCTTTCCTTCAGACTTACTTTTCTTCCTTTTCTTGGATTTAGGAGCCATTGGAGCATCCACATCTCTTCTCTTAAAGTTAGCTTTCCTAATAATCCGGTGAACTAAGATAGGTTGTCCTTCATGACAATTAAATAAGGAAAATCCTACTTCCTTTAGGACGTAATTCAGAAATAATCCAAATCCTTTATTGTTTCCAGCCTTCACAACATCATTACCAATATTTCTAAGTAACAATTCTCCTATATCAATCTTAATCTCCTTGTCAAAAGCTATCATTAAATCCCACATAAGAATAGTGTCAGTATCATGAGCACCAGTTCTACATAATAAGCATTTATCAATAGCTTCATATAGATAGACATACTCAACTGCCAGATCTCATTGACTCCTGATTTACTTTTTTGCGCTTTATCAAGAACTATACTAACTATTTCCTGTTTCCATCTTATAGAACTAAGGACCTGATATAGGTTCCTGAACTGAATACTGATTGTTTCAGTAAATTGTTTATATGGTAGGATTTTTCTAAGGGTTTTGAGATAATCTGAGTGTTTTGATTAGATCCCAAAACCCCTTGATCAATTTGCCTAAGTATAGTTCATCAGGATGATAGTTTCAGGATAGTTAGGTTAGAATTAGATTTTTTCTATTCACAGGTATTCAGTTCAGGGGGAACGTGTTGAAGATTGAAGACTGATGGTGGCGTCCCAAAAGTCTGAAGTCTGAAGCATCTCCGACCCTGAAGGTATTTGATCGTCCTGAAGATGATCAACCTGAAGCTACAACCTGAAAAACCTAGAAAGAGTCTTGAAGCTGCGCAGAAGCCATCGTAAAGAAGACCACTGATCCTGACCAAACTGAGTAGACTAAGCATGCTCAGGGAAGTCTCCATCAGTGAAGGCACATTGTAACCTTGATCAGGCTGAACGTCCTTCTGATGTTCATAAGTCCTGACTTGGGCCTAGTATTAGTTAACATGATACTTGTAAGTCCTGAGACCCAGAGGTTACACGTGCAAATGGAAGTTTGAAGAAGCAAAAGGAATGTCAGTGTCTCCAACATAAGACAAAAATATTTATTCTGAGTAAAGAACGAGAGACTCAGAGTTATAAATGTACGAGGATCGGTAAAGTCAAAGCCGACAAAATAGCCGTTGATCAAGCGACCAGTGAGAAGGCGACACGTATATACGGGGACTGAGCACATTTAATACTTCTTAGAGGTGCAGGCGGTGGATCAGAAACTTTACCATACTAGGTATGGGTTTTGTCAGACAAGGACAACCAGTACCTGCACCTACCTAAAATAGGAGGGTTTGAAATGTATCTCTTCCAACGGATCTATTTCAAACCCCCTATAAATACAGAAGACCTTGCCCCCATTCAAGGTGACTGGAAATTTCCAAGTGAAGAATTCTCAAGATTCCAAGCACTCAAAGCATACTTTGAACAACACTCTGAAACCTTAAATTTCCCTAGTGTTGTGGTAGGAATCTTTTCTGTATTTTGCTTAGAGTATTGATCCCATAGTTAGATTTGATTTGTTTAGAGGGATCAATACACAATAGATAGAAACATGAATACCAAACCCCTCAGGTTGTGAGTTGGTTGGTAGGAAGGACAGGGACTTGTAAAACGCCCAGGGGTCAGTTCCTAAGAGAGGAAGTTGGCTATTCGTGTCCCTTGGCACGTAAAAACCAAGTACCTATCCTCAGGGTTTGAGGGTAGCTTCCTCTTAAATCAGGTCGTGGACGTAGGAGTTGATTATCTCCGAACCACATTAAAAAGTCCCCTATGTGCTGATTTACTTATTGCTCAGGATCATAATTGTCATTCATATTAAACTGAGCATATTTGCATTGTTTTGAAAACCATCAGGACTGAGCTTTCATCCTGATCCTTAAAATTGTGCACCAGCCTTAATCACGTTTTCCCTAAGCAAACTTATAAAGTTTTCAGAACTAAAACGACTAGAAACTTAGGGGCTCACATTCCGCACTAAACTGAGCTTACTGAGACAGTAGTCCAACTGACTAGCTTCCGAGCGGTCAGTAGGTTTGTTATCTCTACTGAGCTTTTGAAAGCACAACTCTAACTTAGCCTTTTTGGTTCGTTGTTGATCTGTCCCTGCTGCCCCTGAGGACCATCAGTTTAACTGAACATATCAGGATCTTCCTGACTAAGTCTGAAAGGGCATTTTCCTGAATTTTTGAGAAAATCTGTCATCAGTGTATTCCCCACCCCCCCCAATACACTGATTTATACTCGTTTTGGGACCAACAGTTATCTACCTTGCAGCTGTGGAGTCCTATCAATATGAAAAATTGGTTGTAGAGAGACCATGTAGATTATGGTCCTTTTACAAACATACAGGACCAAAATGAAATTTCATTTTGGTCTTGTATGTTTGTAAAAGGACCAAAATAAATATATTCAAACTTGCAGGACCAAAATCAAAATGTGTAATCTAAAGGTTTTATCAAAATGTGTAATTCTAATAAGGTTTTATCAACCATACCCTTTTTGAATCCATTTTTTATAAAATGATCACATAGGGTATCATACCATGCTCTTGGTGCTTGCTTAAGTCCATAAAGGGCTTTTCTAAGTTTATAAACCATGTCTTCGGCTCTAAATTCCTCAAATCCTAGTGGTTGTTCAACATACAATTCCTTTGATAGTAAACCATTAAGAAATGCACTCTTGACATCCATTTGATAGACTGTAAAGTTCATATGTGCAGCATAGGCTAGAAATATTTTTATAGATTCTAATCTTGCAACTGGGGCAAAGGATTCATCAATATCTTTGCCTTCAGATTGACAATAGCTTTGAGCAACTAGCCTTGCTTTATTTCTGGTTACAATTCCATCTTCATCAAGTTTATTCTTGAACACCCACCTAGTTCCAATCACTTTGTGATTCCTAGTTCTTGGAACAAGTTCCCATACTTGATTTCTCTCAAAACCATTCAATTCTTCTTGCATTGCAATAATCCAATTGACATCTTGCAGTGCTTCATGAATATCTGTAGGTTCTGAAGATGAAAGAAATGTAGCAAACATTGTCTCTTGGATTTGTTTTCTGGTCTTTACAGCATCTGATAGGTTTCCTATTACATGCTAAGGGGGGGTGATCTTTTAACCAAATCAAATCTGATTCAAGTTCTAATCTTTGATCATTGTTCTCTACAGCTATAGATTTACCTACTGCAGACTCATCAGGTCTTATTGTTGGTGTTTCTACTTCTGTTAGAACATTCTCACTAACTAGATCTTCAACATTCTCTATGGGAGGTAACTCAACTATCACAGTGCCAAAGCCTTTGTTGATCAATTCTACATGAGTTTTGATTTCAACATATTGCTGCTGACTTGTGACTGTAGAGTTGTCCTCTTTAGAGTGTTCAATAATTTCTTCAGGGGAGCTTTGTTGTTCATAAAAAACAACATGATGTGACTCTTCTACAATCATTAACCACTTGTTGTACACCCTGAATACTTTACTAACATTAGAATAACATAAAAAGATACCTTCATCTGACTTTGAATCAAAAGTCTTGAGGTGTTCTTTCCCATTATTCAGTATGTAGCATTTGCATCCAAATATGTGTAGATAAGATATATTAGAAGTCCTTCCTTTCCATAACTCATATGGAGACTTCTTATGATCTTTCACTATCAAGCATCTATTTTGAGTATAGCATGCAGTGCTTGTTGCTTCTGCCCAAAATCTCTTAGGTAACTTTGCTTCAACAATCATTGTTCTGGCTGCCTCATTGAGTGTTCTATTATTCCTTTCTGCAATACCATTCTGCTGTGGGGTTCTAGCTGCAGAGTATTCATGCATTATGCCATATAATGAACAATATTCTTCAATGACTTGATTTGTGAATTTTGTTCCTCTTTCTGATCTGATCTTCAAAATCTTCAAGTTCTTTTCATTTTGAATCCTTCTCAATAATTCTGGTAGCTAATGTAGAGTTTCACTCTTCTTTCTTAGAAACACTGTCTAAGAAAATCTTGAGTAATCATCTACAATCACTAAAGTGTATTTCTTTCCACTTATGCTTACAAGTTCTATGGCTCCAAAAAGATCCATATGCAGTAATTCAGGTATCCTTGATGTGCATGAGTGTGTCTTGCTTTTGAAAGTCTTCTTGATTGGTTTCCCTTTAACACAGGCATCACATATATGTTCCTTCCTGAACTTTGTGTTAGGTAGACCTCTTACAAGTCTGTTATTCAGAAGTTCATTCATGGTTTTAAAGTTTATGTGATTCATCCTTTTATGCCATAACCAACTAACATCATTGGAACTTTTAACAAGAAAGCATGTAGTTTCAGCTGTAGAGTCCCACTCTACAATGTAAACATTCCCTTTTCTAGTTCCTATTAGTTTTTTGGTTTGGGATTCAATATCTTTGACTATGCAAGTGTCTTGTGTAAAGTCTACAGTGTAGCCTTTGTCACATAATTGACTTACACTAAGCAAATTATGCTTTAAGCCTTCTACCAAATAAACATCATTGATCTGAACATTTCCTTTGAGCAGACTTCCTGATCCTTTAGCTGTTCCACTGACATTTTAACCAAAAATAACCTTAGGACCTTTTTTATCATTCACATTTTGTAACAAATTTCTATCTCCAGTCATATGTCTTGCACAACCACTATCAATGTACCAAATCTCTCTTTTGGTGGTTATAACTTGTCCCTGCAAAATAAAATGATTTCTTTAGAAATCCAATACTTTGGATTTCCTCCAGTGTTACTCTTTGCAATCCAAGCCTTTTTGGGAGCTGTAGAGTTGTTAATTCTACTGATCTTGTTTGATCCTCCTCTTTGAATGTTTGAAGAGGGAGACATATCAGACATATTTTCATTCAACAATCTATCAAAGTTAAGTCTTTTTACAATATTCAATTTGTGAAAGACTTCTTCTTATGACTATATAGTTGATTCTGCAGTTGGTTTCAAAAGCATGTTTGGCAACATGTTTGTAACATCTTCTTCAGTATCATTCATGATCTCCTTGACCTTCTATTGTCTTCTAGGTGACAATTCTTTGAATGAATTCAAGAATTTCAAATCTTCTGGCTGTAAGGTTGAGTTTACAGCTTCTTCAGGGGTTGATGTTGATTCTTTGATGAACTTCCTTTCTGGTTTAGGAATTGACTTTTGAAAATGTTTCATCCAAGTGCAAGGATTATATCCTATGCCAGTTAAATCCTTTGTACGTCTTTGTTCAGACAACTTCTTCTTCAATTGTTTGAATGACTTTCCAAAACAATCCAACTTCTTTCAAAAATAAGCAGTGCTTTCTTCAAGATCTGCTATCACGAGTTCTTGAGTTCTGATAGTTTCCTTTAGTTCAGCACAGTCTACAACCCTACAACTTACTTCCTTGAAGACTTCTTCATTGTCATTTTTCAAACAACTGTAACCTTCTTTGAGTTCTTGTAGAATCTGCAGTTGCTGTTGAGCATCCTCTACTCCAGCTAACAAAGCTTTGACATGTTCCCTTCCAATGTGATTATCTCTTCTAAGATCTTCATTTTCTTCTTGCAGTCTTTGGATTGCATTAAGCATGTCACTGGAAGAATCCTTTTCTATTATATAACTTGATGATGATGAGCATACCTCTTCATCATTAGCCATAAGATAGATTAGAGCTTCTTCATCTGAATCTGTAGAGTTAGAGTCTCTAAATCTGCAGTTGACTTTTGAGAAGAAGAGGGACAGTCTTCCTGGTTTTTATCAAACTCTGAAAGTAGTGCTCTAATTCTCTCCTTGTCAAACTTTTTCTTTCTATCTTTTTTTATTCTCTTTTCTTCATCTGTATACTTTTCAGCTTTGGGGAATGGACAATCCTTGATGTAATTTTCAGGCTTTCTGCAGTTATAACACAAATAATTTGAGTTAGGTGCTGTAGATTTCACCTTACCATCCTCCTTTGGTGTAAACTGCTTTTTCTTAGTCCATTTGCTAAATTTCTTCAGCTGCTTTATAAAAAGAGCTAAGTCTTCATCATCAGAAGCTGTAGCTGCAAGGTTGTCAGCTACTAGAGCTGTAACCTTACTGCTGTCAGGTTCTTTTCTTCTACTTATGTCAAATTCATAAGCCTTTAGGTCTGAGAAGAGTTCAACGATGGTTATCTTAGATAAATCCTTTGATTCTCTCATAGCAACGACCTTCATGTCCCATTCATAGGGTAAGCCTCTGAGAACCTTCATGCTCATTTCTCTTTGTGAGTAATCTTTACCAAGTGAGTCTAGCTCATTGAGAATCTCAATGAATCTTGACTCAAACTTTTCAAGAGTTTCACCAGATTTCATCTTGAAGTTCTCGAACTTTTGAACTGCTATCATGAGTTTGTTTTTCTTGATTTGTTCAATTCCTTCACAAATCATTTCCAACTTTTCCCATATATCTTTTGCAGTTTTACAGTTTTTGATCTTGCTGAAAAATATTTTATCCAATGAGTGATAAATAGTGTTCTTTGCAACATTGTCAAGATTAGACCTTCTCTTGTCATCCTCTGTCCATTCCCTTCTAGGTTTGGGGATGATCTGAGCTAGTCCAACTGACTGATCAGCTGTAGTGTTGACCTTCACAATAGGTATATGGCCATCTTCAATGATAGACCATATTTTGTCATTGATTGCAGACAAGTGTGCTTGCATTCTAATCTTCCATTCATCATAATCCTCAGCAGATAACATGGGAACCTTGGATTTCACCATCTTGGGAGCCATGCAAGTATGCAGGTGTGTTTTTCAAAAATAAAAGGATGTAGCTAGGTATTGATCAAAGCAGTGACAAGCCAACTGCTCTGATACCACTTGGTTACCCCTTAAGTGATCAAGGTCTAGAGGGGGGGGGTGAATAGACCTTGAGTCCAAAATCAAATTTTCAAACTTTTCATAAGAGGGGATTCTAGAACCTTACAATAGCCTCTATAAGTTCAAAAATAATAAGTCTACATGAGGTTTTATAAAAGGACCACAAAGGATACAACTGTGGACTAAAGAAGTTTACAGCTACAAAGTTATAAAACTTGGAAATAAGATAAACAACTTGTAGTTAAGAAATCAGAGGGATTCTCACACTTGAAAGTGTTTTGAGAATACTCTAATGTGCAGCGGAAAATAAGTTTGTGTTAATGAAAAACAATTTAAACAAACTTAACAGCTGAGTGACTTAGACAAGTCTACAGCTGTAGAGTCAATTTCTTTGTGAAAAACATAAAGTTTTTGTGCACTTGATTTTAAAAAGAATGATGAATGTAACAGGTAAGTAAATATGCAATACAAAAATATAAATGACAGAAAGTAAATAGACAGTATTTATAGTGGTTCAGTGTCTATGAAAGAGACAAGCTACATCCACTGTTACACCACTTAGGTGCCAAATTCACTAAGAACAGATCACTAAGATCAATACAAGTAGTTCCCCCTTAGAACTAGGTTCACTCAGATTCCTATTCTAATAATTGATTAACTACCCTATTCACTCAGAAAAACAACTTACAAAGAGTTAAAAACCTCACACAGAGATATCTACACTAGGTAGAAATGATAAAATAGGTGAGGGAACAACAACAAAAAAGTGATTCTTTCTAAGAAAATCCTAACCAACTATCTTATGAATCACAAAGAACAATAAAATCTCTGTATCAGAATTTGTTGGCTGTAGACTTACTTTGGCTGAATCCTTGTATGCACAGGTTGTTGTTGGTGCTTCCTCTGAGAACTTCCTCTATTTATAGATTGAGTGGTGTGACTTATCTATTGGAAAATTCAAATTTGAATTTCGAATAAGACTCCTCTCTCTCTATAGGCATGTGTGAAGTGGTCCTCATTCTTCACACAGGATAGTACTGATTGTACTATTGTCCTTTTCTTCAGAATTCTGGCAGTCTTTAAACAAATCTTCATTATCCTCCAGATTTCTTAGAAATAAACTCCTCTTAAGTATTCTTTAGTGAGTGCATGAGAGCTACACTAATTGAGCTTAATGGTCTTCATAATCTTCAATTAAACTTGATCTTGTACTCTTCCTTCAAACGGTCACCTTAGCTGTAGGGTCTTCAACCTTGCAGCTGCAATGTCCTGAAAATACAAAATTGGTTGTAGAGAAACTTTACTGTTGTAGGGTCATGTCTGGCTGTAGAATGATCAAGTATACAGCTGCAGACTTCTCTTACAACTATAACTTTCAAAAATCAATTTCCTTAGATCAAGTGTTAGAATACTTCAATCATTTTAAACATATATTTTGCACACATTAAAATCTAGACTAAGGTACTTAACAAATATCTAGATATCTTTAGCAAACCACTCAAAAAAAAAATTCAACTATTTTTCAAAAAATTATATTTTTTGAAAAAAAAAAATAGGCATAATTTGAAGAAGTCAATCGAACAAAATTTTGATAATATTTTTCAAAAATATGCTAAAATATTGGCCAATTATTAAAAAATTGTATTTTTTTTTCATATAACCAGAATCTAAAAAATTCTATTTTTGGATGTAGAAATAGAGACTGAGAGAAAAGAATAGGAGGAATGAAGATTGAGGAAGGACCATTTCTATTCGATTTTTTAAAATATTATTATTTCTTTTTTTTAATTATTAGTGACGCAATAAATAAAGGAGAACATCTTACAGCAACACAAAAGCAGTGTCGTTTCGGTGGGCAGACCGTCGTTTAAGTTCGAGTCTATTTTCAGAGGAGAGTAGGCAAAACTGGATCTACTAATTTGCCATCAAATCATAGTAACTCTGATGGAAAAAATTACGCGGACTGAGTGGAACGGGACAAGAGAGAGAGAAGAAGAACACGAAAAGAAGGAAGTAGAGAAAAAGGGAGAAGAAATAGGGGGGTGGGTACACAAAAAAAAATGAAGAGAAGAATTATAATTTTTAGAAAAGAAATATATAAAAAAAATTATTTGTGTACTACAAATGTGGGTGCATATAATCTGGACCAAATAATTATCTGCAAGTGTCATGTAAACAATTTTTACTACTGTCAGTAATGAATCCACTTATAGATATTAATATTACAAAAAAAAGAAAATAAGTAATTTAGTCCCAGCTCTCTCTCCCTCTCCCTCTCCCTCTCATATATTTGTTTTTGCATATGGCTTCATGTATTCTTGTATTATGGATTCTTTTAATAGTTTTATTCAAACATTTCGACGAAAGGAAGGCAGTTTTTAGAACTCATGAAGTTTTGTTAGAATGGTTAGTCATGCCATTTGGTCTCTCTAACGCCTCAAACACTTTTATGTTATGTGGGTTATGAATCAGGCGCTCCACCCTTTAATTGGTACTTTTGTTGACAATTATTTCAACGACATTTTAAACTACACCCAGTCCAGTGAAGACCATCAAATTCAACTTTGCCAGGTTCTTCAGATTCTACGAGAGGAGAAATTTTTCGGAGCACCCCATAAGTATGTTTTCTTCACTGATTCTGTCATTTTTCTGGTCTTTCGTATTTTCGCATTGGGTATTGTAGTCGATGGTTCCAAAGTGGCTATTATTAGGGAGTGGCCGTCCTCCCTCAATCATAGTTGTACGAGCTTCCATGACCTCACATCTTTTAGTCAGCGTTTAATTCAGAATTTCACCTCAATTATGGCTCCACTCACAGACTGTACGAAAGACAAATCCATTACATGGACACCCGAAGCTAATGTTGCTTTAAATAACTCTGTCAAACAGAAAACTCACTTTAGCCTCTATCTTAGTTCTACTGAACTTCACCATCCCTTTCGAACTTCATTGTGATGCCTCTAAGGTTGGTATAAGTGTAGTGCTCAACATAGATGCGCGTTTGATCCCATTCTGGTACATGCGTACGTCAGAATGTCTTCAACATCAAACATCTTATTCGATACACGATTGGAGAAGAGACCCATCCCGATTCCAGGGCGAATCGTTCTGATGGAGAAGAGACTTTGGAATGATTGGATTATTTGTTCTTGCATTTCAAGTTATTGGCCTTATATTATCATGTTTATTGTTATTTTTGTTCATAGGAGCGCTTCGCGTAGTAGGGTATAGTATTTATGTCTAGAGATTGAAATCTTGAAGGACAAAATTTGATATTATTGATAATCGGATTTTCCTGAATTGCTTGGGTATTACGTTTTTGCCACGTCATAAATATATATATATATATATAACTCCAATTTATTTAGGTTTCACGTGAAATAGAAGATAGAAGTTGCCACAGTTAGGCTAGTGCCTACATTTGCCACAATTAGGCTGATTATAGAGGTGCTAATCAATCATTACATTTTTCATGTTATGTTGAAGTTCACATAAAAATGACGACAATTAATGACGAAAAATTTGCGACGAAAAAAATTGTCGCATTTAATGACGAATTTAATGAAGTGAAAAAAGTAAACAGATTGTGAAAAAAAATGTTGCTATTTCCATCAACTCTGTGGAAACTCAAGAGAGCAATTAAGATAGACGAGGCTCCTCGATCCAGTGATTTCTTTTCATCAACCTCCATTGAAATATCACCTGCAGCAATCACTCAGCTGTCGTTTATGTTTCAGAACAGCAAGGAATGCAAACATTCAATAACAATTTCCTACTCTTCCTGCCCCAAAAGACCCACACAGCTCTGTCTTCTTTCCTCTTTAGTTAGTGAAAAGATTAGAGTTATGGCTAAGAAATCATCTTAAAGAATGCCAAGGCTGTGGTCTTTGCAGATGCTGAAGTAGCTATACTTGTTGTTATTAATTAGATAGGTAGATAGGTTTACGCAGTAATATTGTAGTTACTTTCACTTTTGATAGTACCATTAGGCAGAAGCTGGAGAAATTTATTTCGACGACATTTTAATCTGTACAATCATTTGACACCCTAAATAAGAAGGAAATTTTTGTATTTGTGAATCCATGGAAATCATCTGCATCACAAAGTAAGGATAAAAAAATTGTTGAAGCATACAATGAAAATAGATCAAAGGATCTTGCAAAAGTCTTAATATGATGTCATCCATTGATCCCTAGTTATTTGCTATTTTACTATTTGTTTATGATGATTCATTACCTAAATTGTTAATTTATTAATCTTATTGCATTAAAGAACCTTAGTGATACAGTGCAGGGAGAATATAATTATCACGACTCGATTTTTGTAATCATAATTTATTTAAAACAACAACAGAAATAATTATTATAAATAAGACATGACATAAAATTTTCACTACAAATATTTTAGGACTTATCTTTAATAAAATAAAATTCTATACACTCAAAATAAAACATTATTTCAAACTAAATCATAAAATACTTCATTCTAAATAAAATAAATTCATCATAGGGACATAAAAGATGAAATAAGAAGATTTAGTTTCAAGCAATCCACCATGTCTCCATTGCGCACTCCATCTTATCCATAATCTGCAAAATGTTAAATTGATTGGGGTGAGCAAACAATTAGCTCAGTGGGGTCTTATTTGTCACAGTTAAATATAAAATGCAAATGAAACTATTAACTCACAAACATACATACATATCATAAGCTTGTTGGCAAGACCAACCATAATAACATAAGCTTGTTGGATGAACCAACCGTAGTAACATAGGCTTGTTGGATGAACCAACCATAGGCTTGTTGGATAAACCAACCATAATATATTGTAAGATGCAGCAAGTAACAATACCGTCACATAAAACATTTAAAAGTGACAAACTAACCAATCTTAAATTAATAATAAAACCCCATCTCAAATCTTTGAAATTTGTAAATACAAGAATTGTCCTAATGCATAGGATCCACATCACAGATTCTTGCAAAGGGGTTTTGAGCCGACTTGTGATTTTTAGTGTTTGAAATATTTGAGAGAAAAACAGAGAATAAAAACTGGTTGAGAAATAACTATGGAGAAGTTAAAAGAATTGCATATTATTAGGGATTTTATAGGCTAGAATAGTTATTATACATGTTGATAAAAGATGAGGAGAGCAAATAAAATCTTAACATTTAACTCATTAACATTACAACTTTTAATCCATCATATTGTATATTACCTTTTATTTCTAACATAAAATATGTTTTATAATAATCACCCATAAATTCCAATAAACATTCTTGCTTAATTCACGATGATACCACACATGTAATATGCAACTTTAATTAAAATATCTTATCAAATAAATATATTTGCTAGAAAATCTCTATGTAGTTCCACATGTTAAGCATATAATTAAAAATCTTTATAAATAGAGATACTATAAATATATGTATATAATATATTATCTCTTTAAACAAATAATCAAACAAGGAAGTTTTATGTAGTATTAACAATAAACACAAATAATAATTACAATAACTATAATAATAATAATAATAATAATAATAATAATAATAATAATAACAATAATAATAATAATAACAATAGTAATAGGGTTACTTACTACCGAGGCCCATTTAAGTACCTAAACAACAAGTAAAGACACTTTTATTATTACATGGAGAGCCAAAATACGAATTCAATTATGAACAGGGGTTACGCACAAAATGCTAACTAGGCTACCATATACTAGGAATATTTAGGTTACCCCTTGTGTCAGAAACATTGTAGAAAGATGTGACCATGTGATGTAAAGCACCTTTTTTCTTACACAACCAAGGAAATCTGATATACATTACACGCAAACAATATTCAAACACATTTGGAGAGAGAATGGTCACTGTACATTGGTGAAGAAGAAGACGAAAGGTTATGAAGCAACGTCCAGTGTACCATTGTTTGCATTTGTGTACTGATGTTTATGACTGTGTACCTTTTGTATGCATGTGTACTGCTTGCCTGTGTACCATTGCTAATCATGTTTGTGTACTACTGATCATATTTGTGTACTGAACTCACTGTATTCTGTACTCCGCCATTTGCCGCACTACTCACCGAAATCGAGCCCTATAACCGCCATCTTAGCCGGAAACCTGAAATCCAAGCGGCAAATCAATGCCGGAGAAGCTGCTGCCTCCACAATAACCTTGAAGAAATCAGAACCCAAACACGCACCGTAATCTTCAAAATCCCAGGGCACATCAATTCTTTAGAAGAACAGCAGATGAATTTGTCCTCTCGCTCTCTCTCTCTCGTCGCCTCCCAAATCACAGCTTGAACGCCACCACCCACCGTCATTGCTTTGGCGAACCTAAAGCCCTCCACCAACAGCCGAAGCCTGGAGACGATTGCAATTTCAGTTTTGGAGAACAAGAAATGACCGATGGGGTCGCGATTCCGCCATCCGCGATTACGGTTTACGGGTCGCTATTCCGCCATCCGCGACGAGCATTGCCCATATCACGGACGCAGCCTGCCTTGAACAAATCGCCGACGATATGTCACTGACTCTGCACCTTTCTCAATTTTGAACTCTCCATCTATGCTCCTTTTTTAATTTTGAAATTGGAAAATGATGAGACGTGTCCAGCTATCCTTTCCATTGATGGGACGTGTTCAGAATAAAGTTAGGAGCAATAATAATATCTGAGGGCAAGAAAGGTATATTGTAGAGATAAGGGTAGATAGGGAGTAGACCAGAGTTTAATGTAGATGGAAAAAGGTGAATTGTAGATATAGGGGCAAAGATGGTATATATCATCCAATAGTTTAATGTTTTAATTAATTAGATGAGGCTCTTCGTGTTATTTGGCTACAGTTATGGCCCAATTAGTCATTCAACTAGTAAAGTAGGCTATAGATGTAATTTTCTCATAATATTAATCATAGTTATACTAATAACAATATGGTGTTTGAAATTACGAAAATCCTTACCAACTATCCTATGAATCACACAGAAAAGTAATATCTCTTTGAAATTTATTGGCTGTAGACTTGCTTAGGCAGGATGCTTGTATGCTCAGGGTTGTTGTTGTTGCTTCTTCTGAGAACCTCTTCTATTTATAGATTGAGTGGTGTGACTTATCCGTTGGAGAATTCAAATTTGAATTCAGGATAAGGCTCCTCTCTCTCTTTTGGCATGTGTGAAGTGGTCCTCATCCTTCACATGGAATAGTACTGATTGTATTATTGTCCTTTTAATCAGAATTCTGGCTGTGTTCAAAATACTGTCCATTATCCTCCAGGATCACAGAAATAACCTCCTCTTAAGTAGATTTTATTGAGTGCATGAGAACTACATTAATTGTGATTAAGTGTCTTGATAATCTTCAATTAATCTCTGACTTGTACTCTCTTCTTCAAACGGTGTTCTCAACTGTAGGTTCTTCAACCTTGCAGCTGTAGAGTCCTGAAAACACAAAACTGGCTGTAGAGAAACATTACAGCTGTAGGGTCATGTCTGGCTGTAGAATGATCAAGTATACAGCTGCATACTTCTATTACAACTATAACTTTCAAAAATCAATTTCCTTAGAACAAGTGTTAGATTAAATTAGCCAATTAAACATATGTTTTGCCGACATCAAAATCTAGACCAATGTACTTAACAATTTCCCCCTATTTTGATGTTGGCAAACCACATCATCAAAACAATAAACAACAATAGCAATAAGATATTGCCATAAAGAACAGAAACAAGAGCAGAACAAAACAAAACCAAATAAACCAATAGAAGGAAAAGCTGCATAAATAAAAGGGGTTCAAGGTACAGCAAAACACAATTAGACTAAAAACTAAGTAGTTTTAGTGTCTAATCTACTGAACCTTCGTCTCCTTCTGTGCTTGGGATCTGCATCTTCTTCTTCATCATCTGATTCATTCTGAGGTTTGAATACTCCTTGTTCTGTCAGCTTCATATTCTTCTAATCTTCCTCTATGTACTTCATCATCATCTGGAATTCATATTCTTCAAACTCTTCTTCTTCTTTCTTGGATTTGAAAATTTTCTTAGGAAGTGGAGCTCTCTTCTTCTTCCCACCAAGGAGATGAGCATTATCTCCTTTGTATAGAGTTCCATCTGCCTTCAGAGCTTTAAATTTTTGAAATCTGTCTTTCTTATACTTGATCCTCTTGATCACTGTGTGCCTATTACAGATACTCAGAAATTCTTCCCACAAAATATCAAATTCCTCTTGAAGGTGCTCGGCGTCTTCACCTGTCCACACGCCATTCTTTTTCTTCTTGGAGGAGGATAATGAGGCTTTTGATAGAAGTGCCTCTCCCTTGACTTCGCCCAAGCGTTGAGCAAGCAACTTTTGTCTTTATAATAGAAAAGGATAATGATAAAAATAAGATAGGGATAAAATAATGAAAATGATAAGTACAAATTTATGCTAAACTATTTAAATATAGAATTTATTAAACCAACATACACTTTTAAATTATATTATCACATATATACATCAATTTCCCTAAATTTTATATCAACACATTTTATTTAAATTAAACACATTTTTAATGTCAGTGTATGGATTAAACACCTTAGAAGGTAGAGGGTTGCACTAGGAATATTCAGTGAGCTAGGATGATGGTGTGAGGATGCTTTTTTTCCTCTGGGACGAGCACTTCTCTGAAGAATGCAAAGTGCGTGAGTTGGAGGTAGAGGGCGGTGTAGGAGAAAAAAAGTTTTTTAGTCCCATAACTTATTAAGTGTCCGAGTTTGATCCCAAAAATTTTAACTTTTCAATTTTGGTCCCGTAACTCTTAAAGTTTGTCCAATTTTGGTCCCAAAAATTTTAACTTTTCAATTTTAGTTCCGTAACTCTTAGAGTTTGTCCAATTTTGGTCCCATTTTTACCGTAAAAGTGAAAATAATATTGTTTTTTTGCTATGCACGGTGCACATGGTAGTTGAATTGGAACTTTCCATCATCCATGTTGATATTTTATTATTTTTATTAATGTTTCTGTAATATAGAAAAATAAGTAAAAAAATACAAAATAGGAAAGTTTGAAGGTGCTGAAAAATTCCAAATTCAACCACAACATGCATTGGGCATGGCCAAAAAATTACATTATTTACATTTTTCGGTAAAAATGGGACCAAAATTGGACAAACACAAAGAGTTACGGGATCAAAATTTAAAAGTTAAAATTTTTGGGACTAAAATCGGACACTCAATAAGTTATGGGACAAAAAAAATTTTATCTCGGCGGTGTATGGTTTTTCTTTTTTTATAAATTTCATAGGACATTAATTGATATATTTTATTAAATCTTTGCAAGTCTTACGAACTAAAGACACTAGGTTTCTTACTCCCCATATCATAGGATTTTGAAGGTCAATCATACACGTTAGCAGCAATAGCATATTTACATGGTTGATGAATTGTATAATATAAAGCTATACAATAATACATTCTTTCTGGTCATACACATTAATTAACACCAATTTATAGCATATTTACATTTATTTTCTTCCGCTCATTCCTCTTTAGAATATATATCTGGACTTCACAATTCGCAATCCCCGCCATATTCTTTCAGGCATTCCATTCTCTGAGTCGAAAACTTCGATCTTGTACGTCTGCCCGAATGCAAACGATCTTGTAATGAAGAGATTTGGAAGGTTCGAATACTAAATGAAGCATCACAACGCGATGGCCTGATTTTATTGGAGGAGATGAGGGAGAGCAGCACAATGTTTGGAATTTGGTTACTGATTTTATTGGCAGACGGAGAAGGATTTCCATGCACATATCCTCATTAAGGCCGCACAACTGTGGAGCTTTCCCGGTGGCAACAACTCTGCCTCACCGATGACAGAGCTACTTCTCTCTTCAAATAGAGTTGTAGTTCTCCACTAACCCCTACTACAATGAAGAGTTCTTTATTAAACTTGTAGTTATTTTTAATTATATGGAGTATCATTTTTTGAATAAATTACATTGAGTTGTATATGTATGGAGCATATTGGTACACAATACATTAATTAGTAGATAGATAGAAATCACTTTTGTTTTTTTGGGAAAAAAGCAATGTTTGACAAAGTTTTGAATGTCTTTTTTGAAGACTAACAATGCCCAAAACAAATACCATTTTGAAATGAGCACATGTCAAGATTTTGATTCTAAAAGCAGTTTCTTCAAAACAAAAATCATATTCAAAAACACTTATGTCATTTTTTTGTTTACCTTCAAATCAAGGCATTGGTCCCTTTGGTAAGAAGCATTGAAACCACACACATCATGGAGATTCTTTTCAATACGCAATTGTGAATATATAAGTTCAATCTGCCAATAATCATTTACAATATTAAAACAATCAAACATAAACACAATTAGAATAAAAAAAAACAAAAATTGCGCCTGAAGAGAATATACTAAATCAAGAAATAATTGTTTAAAAAGCAGCATCGACGTGAAGACAATTGTGTATTGAAAAGAAGATGAATTTTCATACCTTAGAAATCAAGAAATAATTGTTTAAAAAACAGCATCAACGTGAAGACAAAGCCTTTTTCAAACAGCAACATTTGCTTTGTCATAATCAGATCTGCAGCCATACCTACATAACAAAACAAATTTGATTCAAATGTCAATTCAATTTGAAAGATAATTCAATCGATTTTATTGATTAAAAAAGAGAGAAATGTACCTTTAATAAACCGAATAAGAAGAAGGGCTAATTAGGGCGTTCAATGGAGATTGAAGGCGCCGCTGCTGGGTTTTATAGGATACATGGAATGCACTTGCTAGCTGTAGCATTCCAGATCCTTCCCGCAATATTCTGACTCTTTAAAAAATAAAATCATTTTTAAGCATTTTTGTCCCATATATACGACATTTTAAATGATTTCTTTTAATTCTTTAGCAAAAAATTTTAAAATTTAATTTTGCTAATAAAAAAAGCTAAATAATATTATTTTATCAAGGGTTATATATTATTATCAAGGGTCTAATTTTGGCAGCAAAGAATTTGATTTTTCAATTTTTATCCTGTCATATTTTATATTGTCCAAGTTTGGTTCTACATTTGCTTGAAAAATATACTAGACATTGTTTTTTCTCATGTGTACGGTGTTTCCGTTTCCCTCGTTAAAATGGTTGCTTTGACTATTATGTTTTTTAAACTACATTCGATTCAACTCTCATTTAACCTGCAAAGATCTAGCTTAACTTGATCGATTTTATCGAGTTTAAAACCACAAACAATACAAGATTAGATGAACACTGTGGCAAAAAAATTTACTTGCATCGAGAGATTGAATATCAAAACAAAATGAGATTACCTTCGCTATTTTTCCACTTTACTGCAGGAGTGTTTTTGGAATTTTGAATTTGAAGAAATTTTGAAATGGAGAGTATTCATGTGGATATATTGTGGTCTTACAAACATGTCATTATTAAATTTTTATGTTTGTATTAAATGTGTGAATAAGTTTTACCATAGACTACATTTGAAGGATATTTATTTATTTCATTAAAGAATATTAATTCTTTATATTTGGGGTGGAGCAAATATTGAAAATACCGATATACCGTACTTACCATATCGAAAAATACCGAATTTATCGAAAATTATCGATATAGTATTTTAAAATTTTCGGTATACCGGTATGGGCGGTATACCGACATAGTCGGTATTTTGGTAAGGACCGGTATTTCGGTATAGATCGGTATATATCGAAATATCGATACGGTACGGTATGCCGTATGCATTTTTGGTATACCGAAAATTTTGGTACGGTATCGGTATGGAATAATGCATACCGAAAATTTCGGTACGGTATACTGTATGGGCGTTACGGTACTGTATGGTACAGTATGCCACCCCTAGTTTATACTATAGAAACTAGTTTGCTTTAATGAATGGAATTGATAAATAATTATATCCTTATGACAATAAGAAAGATCTACATTGAATAGAAGAAATGGAGGTGATCCAATCTCCAATATAACAAGGTCCAATCTTTCTTTTCGCAATTACGAGGACACTGAAACCATTTGCAAAAGCATATTACTAAATTTTTTAATCTAATTCTAAATTTGATAATTTGATCGGAAAGCAAATTTATAATATAAATAACAATTTATTCACCAAGACCACATGATTTGCCTTTAGGATATTATATCCAGAAAAAATGTATAATTGAGAGAAACTCAATAAAAGTAAAGAAAGTTAATAATGAGATTCTTAGAAAATTTTCCCAAAAAATTATGTTAATGAGATTTGAGAGAGATACCATTGGTGCATGTTGAGCAGAAAGGCAAACATATCTGAAAATTTAGTCCTCATTTTAAAGAATTGACACTTGTAAAAGGAATTATATCACACCAAAAGAGATTTAAACGGAATAAGTTATCGAACAAATTTGAAATAACAAATTGGGTTTTATCAAATTGATGAGATCAATAAAAACAGATCTAGATCTAGAGACACAAAGAGAAATAATTTAGATCTAGAGTTTTATTTACCTTACCAGATCTGTAAATGAGGATAAAATCATATCTGCTTTTATCGGATCTGTTACGGCTCCACAATTGTGAAAATATAAGTCCAACCTGCTATAGATCTCTAAATTGTTACATAATTCGAAAAGAAAAAAACTAAACAGGAAAAAACTGAATCCATACCTGAGAAATTCCAATGAAATGATGGATCCATTTTCTTCTTTGGCAGCAAACCGCATCTTTTGTTTAGTCATATACATAAGACTAAAGAGATGCTTCAAACTATAGCACATTAGGGATAACATTTCATTGATGTGGACGAAATGTTTAGGGGACAGAGGCGCTGATGGTGTTGAATACTTAGGGTTTGTACCGATCCTTTTATAGGCGCACGGTTGTTGGATATTTCAGAAATAGTGGGCCTATATATGAATAAAATTGAAGAGGACGGCGATTGGATAAAATTTGGGAAGTTTTTACTCGGGCCTCTTTGGGCTGATTGCACCCACATTTGTTTGTAGTACACACACCTCACAAATTATAATATTTTTTTAAATAATTTTAATTCTTTTCTTTATATTTTTTAGTGCACCCACCTTCCCTCTCTTCATCTTTTCTTATCTCTTTTCTTCTCACATTCTTCTTTCTCTCTTCTCTTCACTTTTCTCACCTTCACTACATAGCCATGGTATTATCCCATTAAGACCGCATAATTTCTCACATTACGTCTACTCTCCACTAAATATTTCTCAAACTTCAACGACGCCCATCCACTGCAATGGCGCCAATTTCTCACCTTTACACTCCTTTTAGTGATATTAAATCTCTTGTCATTGCCTCTAATTACTAGTTCACTAGTAAAAAGTCAATAATGATAGAATAAAGTCCCATCACTAATAAGTATATAACTAGAGTAAATTTACTCTCACTAAAAGAATTTTAGTGATAACACATCCTCTCACTAATACATCATTTTCACTCTCATTTTATATTATTTTTAATTACAAGAATTCCCCTCATTATAATTCAGAACTCCTGCAACTAAATGACACAATTTAATTATAAAAAATCCACTCATTATATCTAAAAATATTATGTCACTAAAATTAAATTTACATTGTCGTCAATAGTTGATCAAAACAATTTTTTACTCGTTATGCGGATATTAATATAAAAATGTATTGCGATATTTCTTTCAAAAGCATTGTACATACAATTCTCTAACAACAATATTTTCAAATCACAAAAGTATTCGGAATTGCTATACATAGAGTATAACACCAAATAATTGGCTATCAATAATGCTTTAGATAGGCTATTTTCACCGGTATTTTTATCACCTGTTAAACAAAATAAAAAAATATATATCATCATTGTGAAAGTTAATCAGATGGTTCATAAAATACAAATATACATACAAAGAATAAAAAATAGACAAAAAGATGAATCAAACATATATAGCTAAGATCTCATTATAGCCTTCATACAATTCTCGTCACAAACCTCTCACAAGAGACATTATACATTCTCTTCTTCCTCCTCACTAACACATAAACAGTCATACCCCTTGAGAAGATTAATGGTACATCCAAACAAGATATATTCTTACCAGTGTCCCAAACTGCAAGTTTCAATCTTTTACCCCCAACAGAAACATACTTTACCTTGAAAATCCATTCCTGCAGAGAGATGTAAAACTGAAATCATCTGCAATACAACAGGTGATATATAAAACATTTCAAGCATTTACATGTTCCAAGAGTACGAACATAAAGAAGCTATTGACTCAAGAATAAGAAATAAGTTTTGCATTCTCCTTCATATATACCTTTTGTCATAATTAACATTAACCGCTACCATATAATGGAATGTCAAAAGGAAAAATACAACACAAAGATAGTACAAAGCAAGCTACCAACCAATGTCATATAATGGAATCATCTACATTCCATATTACGAAAAAATTTAAATTTACTTATAATTTATTTACCTATCCAAACAAAAGGATTAATGAAGGTGGGCTTCAAATGCAACTGAGTGGTGACTTCTCATTGATCTTCAATTGTTTCTACTGATTCACAGTTTCAGCAATTAACTCTTTTAACTTAAGCACCTTTTGTGTTGTACTAGATCCAAGAGGATCTTGCAAATAACAGAATCACCAAAATCACTTGGAAGTTGGAATCATGTAGATTTCAAATTAGAAAAAAATAGATCTTACTCAATGTCATGTAAATTTCAAATAATATTGAACAAGATTTATGCAGACTTTACAAAGGCAACCCATCAATATTGAGCAAACATAACAAAATAATTTTTGTCCAGCAAAATGCATTTAACTTCTAATGCAATTATTGGAGATAAAACTGCTCTGTGAGCTGAATAATAAGAAAGAGCAATAAGACTAAAGTAGGTTGTTCCTCTACAAAAAAACACTCAGATAGAGTAGCCCAAATTGCTAAATTAAATACATCAAAGAAATGCACATTCAGTGGTAGCCGTATCCATAAAATTGTGCCAACCAAATTACATCTTAACTTTGTTTGAAATATGAATCTTCTTAATCGCAAAATCCTTGTCCATCCATTTGTCTATATTTGTTCCAATATTATAAGACGAATTAAATTGAAGAATAGGTTTTTTGTGGTGTGGAGATATTATTGCAAATAGGTTAATGGGGGGATGAGTTCTTGAAGAATTATTACTGGCAAATTGAATAAAAGTTTATTAATATTACATATTAAGGCATTGCTGAGATGATATGAATAAACGTCGGATTAAGTTATGCATAAGATTACAACTACAGCCAAAACTAACTCTAAAAAAGAGCAACCGTGAGAGATGGGTACAAACTTGTTAAGAAAAATGAAATATGAAGTGATAAATAATCGGACAGAAGAAACATAACAAGCACACACTATACACCACACAGCCTGTTCATTTCAAACTAATGAAGATGTGATATATATATATATATGAGAGAATTAACCAGAAAGTGCAGATATTACAAGTGCAACCAAGCTATCATTATCCTAAAACCATCGTAACTCAGCTTAGCAGAAATGCGTTGGACTACAAAATCAAGTCATTTTAAATGTAATTATTCCAATTTTATGGGATGTCAGATGAAAACACAATATTTGGCTCTCAATGATTTATACATAACTAAAATAACCTCACTTTTAATCACAAAAAATACTAGACAGTATCTCGCCTTCACTCAATTTTAGGCATTTGTATGCATTCCAGTAGCCAGATGGAGCAACTAAATGTAAAGAGAAAAGGCAATCATTCAATGCAAGTTCTTTTTAGAACGTTGAGTAACCAGCTGGGATCAAGGCAACAGACTTTCTATCTCAAAGACATCAAAATACCAACCTCACGTATTCTGCCAACCTTTCCTATTTTATGTATAAATATTATGCATCATATATCATTGATCTTTAGACCATTTATTATAAATATGTAACCTGTCTAACATAACTAATAATTTAACTTACATTTTCAATTGGATGTTAAGCACACATGCTGGAATGCTTATAATCTCAGTGAACATGATTGAAGTGTTTCATAAAGATGTGGAAATCATTTATGTGCAACACACATGTCGCCGGAGAAAAAAATTAAAAAATTGCAATTGGGTGAAGGCTACCAAAGAAAGAAGTTAAATTGTGTTTATTTTACATATATGGCGAGGTTATAAACCAATATTGAACAGAATATTATATGTTTGACAGGAACAGGTTAACAACGATCATCAATAGTCCAGTATGTATTGATCATTAAGTTAGAAAAATCACTTAAGAGTGCACACGGACTTATTTAATTTTCCAGTTCCACCATAAACACACTCAATGTTCATCACTCATTTCCCTTTTTCGTATAATTTTTCTCACCTTAAAATCAAGTTTTTCATTTATAGTCTCTTGATTAAATTAGTACCAAATATTTTCATAGTTTATGAACATAAAGTTTGTTTTCTTTAGATTAGTGCACCCCAATCACAACTACACTCTCTAACCTTGATTCAACATTAAACATAAAAATGAAGGAACATTCTCTTGTCATAATGGGTAACCCTCTGCACTATGTTTTCAAAACATGTACCACAGAAATATTAAGTAATTAATTTTTGGGTTACATAATGCCATCTTTATTTATGACACATTTTTTTTAGAACCAGTTCTCACATTGGACTAATTGCGAAGCCCTGTGAAGTAGCAAGTTTGCGACATTAATTGCCTAGCTGCATTGAAATAGCTTCTCAGACAATATATATATTATCTTGAGATCAGAAGTAAAAAAAAAAAAAAAACACATTCAACTCAAACCAAGGCCACATCACCACACGGTCTCCCAGCTGATAAAACTTAACTCTCAGGGAGAGCACATGAAAATTTCATATATTTGACAAAATAGTTGGCAAAAATTTTAGTAAAGAAGAAGACCAAGAAACAAGGCTGCAGGATGAGAACAAACAACATCCATATAAGATGGCATGTGTAAATATCCGAAGATGAATACATAATATTAGTACGAAATGTGCCTAAAGCTGAAAATTTACCTTGCGCGTGCAACTTCTCTTCAAGTAATTCTTCTGCAAAAGCCATAGGCATCACTACAATACCTCGGATTTGTAACAAGTCAGTAGCTGCTGAAGGATAACATCAGCCATCTTCACCATCGTCTCATCCAGAGGGCAATTGAGCATCTGTTCCTGAACAAAATAGTGACCATGTCCCTGAAACAATAAGACATCAAATCTCAGAAGATCAAAACAATGCACTGACCCATCATAGAATTTCATAACAATGCATACCTAGAAGATCAAAACAGAAGACAGTTTAGATTTTCAATTTTCCACGAGTCAACATAGATTCAACAACCATGAGAATAGTGGGAAGTATTTGTGCAACCACAAAAACGAAATAGTCTTGATCCTTGTTCTCTTATTAGATAATCAAAATTAACCTAAAGCAACCAAAAGGAAGAAAGCCGTAACAAATAAATAAATAATCAAAACAAAAAAAAAAAAAAAACAAATGCTAAGATCTATATTTATCAATTAATCTCAAGCAAACGCAAAATTAAAGAAATCAACTCACCAGAAGAGAGATATTCAAGAGAGGCGGAGGTGGATGACGCTAGAGGCTGGCGGCGGACGATGCTGCCGCTACCGCTGGAGACAGAGCCTGTTGCGGCGATGTTGGCGCTGGAGGAAGAAATCGAAAAAAAATTGGCATAAATTTAGAGTGCGCCTTAATTGAATAATTTTTTATTCAAATCTAAGAAAACGTGATAATTAATACCTAGTGCTGGACGGCGGAGGCGAACGGCGTTGTGGCTGGCGCTAGCGCAGGAGGCGGACGGCGCTCGCTCTGGCGCAGAACGGCAGAGGCGGAGGCAGACGGCGCTCGCGCTGGTGCAGAACGGCGGACGCGGACGGCTCGCACTAGCGCGGGAGAAGGACGGCGACGGCGCTCGCACTAGCGCGGGGGCGGACGGCGACGGCGCTTGCAAACGGACGAAGACGGCGCTCATGCTGGCGCTGGAGGCGGACGGAGACGGTGGCGTATCGATCGATCGCTAGGGCGAAATTTCAATTGTGATATTGGTTCCAAAAATTTTCTAAGGATAGGGATGTTGTAATCGAGAGAAAAGCGCAAGCATAAAAGTAAATAACACGG
>JAPKLY010000060.1:1151362-1170825 GCA_026898435.1 Prunella vulgaris
ATATTATATCCATAAAATATAATAATATATTTACATATATTATAACAAGGGATATACTATTTGAAGTGTTTCTAATTCTACCAGAGGCAAATCGATTAAAATATTTAATTTTGTATATTTATTATTTGTGCATTGACAAAAACTTGTATGATCCCGAATTTACTGTGAACTCGAGTTATTAATTATCACTGTCATGTGTATTTATTATTTAAAAATATTTGAAATTATATTAACTTTTAATGACGGTATAATTATTTCTTAGAAATTAAATTGACTATTAACTAGAGTAATTTTAAACTCTAACTAAAAATAAGATAAAATGCACATTTAGTGAGGGTATTGAATCCCCTCATTTTTATATTTGTGACTAAAGACTATTTATCTTGTAGGGAAGGTAAGAACGGCGAAATTTTTTTTTTTCTTAATCTTCATTCGACATCTTCATCTCCTCTCAACCTCTATTTCTACATTTAAGGACAAGATTTTTTTTTCAAAGACAATTTTAGACTTTCTTAAATACAATTTTCTAACTTTCTTAACGAAATTTTAGACTTTTTGCAAAAAAATTTGTCAAAATTTTTATTCTTTCGAATTAAACTTTCTTTTATATATTTTTTCTTAACGTGCGAATTTGCGGAAGAGCCCTTGCGATTTTTGATTCAGAAATATTTGGAGATTGAGGCTCATTTCATTCTTGAAGCCCAATCAACTCTGAGGCCCATTCCCTTACCAAGGTCTACAAAAAGGTTGGGAGTATATAATGAAAGGAGCAGATTGTTTGTCCCTTAAGTGGTCAAGGTCTAGAGGGGGTTGAATAGACCTTGAGTCGAAAACATAATTTTCAAACTTTTTAAAGAAGGGTAATGGTAATCTAGAACCTTACAACAACCCTTAAATAAGTTTAAAAATAGTTAGTTTACAAGAGATTTTATGGACCACAAAAGTTACAGCCTTGGACTTAAAAAGTCTGCAGCTGTAGAGTAACAAAACTTGCAAATAAATAATCAATGTGTAGATAAAATATCAGAGGGATTCTCACACTGAAAAGTGTATTGAGAATAGTACTCTAATGTGCAGTGAAATAAGTGTAAGTGTTAATGAAAAATAATTTGAACAGACTTAACAGCTGAGTGACTTAATGAAGTCTACAGCTGTAGAGTCCAGTTCCTTTGTGAAAAATACAAAATTTTTATGCACAAATTTAAATACAATGATGAATGTAACAGTAAGAAAAAATATGCAATATAAGAATTAAATAAACAAAATAAATAAAACAACAGTGTTTATAGTGGTTCAGTGTCTATGAATAAGACCACCTACATCCACTGTTACACCACTTAAGTGCCAAATTCACTAAGAAACGATCAAAAAGACCAGTACAAGTATTTCCCCCTAAAAAGAGATTAACTACTAGCCTATTCACTTAGAACAACTCACTAAGAGTTAACAAACCTCACAAAGAGATATCTACACTAAGTAGAAAATTAAAAACAAGTGAGGGAACAACAAGAACAAGAGTGATTCTTTCTAAGAAAAATCCTAACCAATTATCCTACGAATCACAGAAAATAAACTCTCACTCTCTGATTTGTTGGCTGTAGACTTGCTTAGGTAGAATACTTGTATGCGCATATTGTTGTTGTTGCTTCCTCTGAGAACATCTTCTATTTATAGATGGAGAGGAGAGACTTATCCGTTGAGAGATTAAAATTTTAATTTTGGATAAGGCTGCTCTCCCTCTATAGGCATGTGGGAAGTGGTCATCATCCTTCACACAGAATAGTACAGAGTGTACTATTTGTCTTCATTCTCAGAATTTTGGTTGACTTGAATTAGTCTTCATTAACCTCCCGAAACTTTGAGAAAACTTCCTTTTAAGTACTCTATAGTGAGTGCAAAATTGCTACACTAATTTGAGCTTAAGGGTCTTGATAATCTTCAATAAGTCTTGAACTTGTACTTCAATCTTCAAAGGGATATGCTAGCTGTAGAGTCTTGAACTTTGTAGCTGTAGAGTCCTGAAAAACATAGAAACTGACTGTAGAGAAACATTACAGCTGTAGGGTCATGTCATAGCTGTAGGGTGATCAAATATACAGCTGTAGACTTTCCTTTCAACTATAGTTTTCTAAGTCAATTTTCTTAATTCAAGATATTAGTTTTAGTTCAATTAACAATACATGTTTTGCACACATCAAAATCTAAATAGGTACTTAACAATTTCCCCCTATTTTGATGTTGGCAAAACATATCATCAAAACAACAAAATAAACAAAATAAGCAGTAGCAATAAGATATTGTTGACTACAAAACAGAACAGAATAAAGAACAAATAACAAGACAAAAAGGGGAAAAGCTGCATAAAATAAACAAGGTTTAGGTACAACTTACAGAAGATTGTCAGACTAAAAAATAAATAGTTTTAGTGTCTAAACTATACAGTAGTCTTCAAAGTTTTCATCTCCTCTTGTGCTTAGTGTTGGTCCCTAAAGAACACTTTGAGTCTTCTTGTTTTGAAAACAGCTGACTTTACAATCAGCTGAGTGCGCAGTGATTTTGTGTGCGGAAACGTTTTAAATTAAATCCTTTTAATGAAAACCTTTTATTTAGTGCAGCAAGTAGGAGCAATTAAAATAAAGCAAGAAAAAGATACGAGATGTATATTGGTTCGGACCAACTGTCCTACATCCACTCTCCTCAAACCAACTTGGACTTGAGGGGCTATCTACTCCTTTACTAACTTCCTTCCTTACAACTTTCAAGAGAAAACTCTCTTACAACTCTTGTTAGTGCACACTTGCATCTAACTTCTAGACTTCTACAAAGTCTTTACAAATGATAAATAAATATGTAGAGTTGTGTGAGTACAAAGAGAATTGTGCAGCGATTCTGCTAGTTGATCATGTGTAAAAACTTATATAAATATTCTCTATGGTACTCATATTTATAGGTGTCAAATACTAGCCGTTAGAGTTGACTAGAATTTGAAATCCCTATAAATATGTAATCAATCAATCAAAGTGATTGATTGATTCTTGATCTCCAAGTTGATATCTTTCCATCTTGGCTTTGATCTTCAATCTAATTTAACTTGATTGATTGCCTATGATTCTGGAAATCATGTTGTTGTGATCTTGTCCCCTAGACATGATTGACTTTCTGTAAATAGATCTTCTATGCAACAGCTTCAGACGACCTCAGCTGCTGTTGGTGGTCCTCATCTGATATGTTCAGGGCTCAGCTGGTATGTTGAGTCATACCTGTCCTGAACGTGTCTCAGCTGATCTGGGTGCTCCTCTGCTGATTTTGTCCTCGTCTGATTTCGGCACCTTAGCTGGTCTGACATCAGCTGACCTGGACCTCAGCTGATCTAACCTCAGCTGATCTGACATCAGCTGACCTGACATCAGCTGATATCTAGCAACTCAGCTGACCTTCACCTAAGCTGACCATCCTTAGCTGATCTGACCTCAGCTGATCAGCTGACCTCCCATGATCATCTGGTTTTAATGGCACCAAAACATAAGGGATTTCCCAACAATTTCCCCCTTTTTGATGATATTAAATCCCAAGGAAGATTGATCTTTCTCCAATCAGCTGATGTTCCCCCTTACACAAATCTCAACTGATTTTCCACCTAAGTGTAGGCCTTCCCCCTTAGTTGGGTAGATGTTTGCGTTTGGATCTGTTCATCACACTCAGCTCATCTGATTTGATCATCTTCCCATCTGATATCAGCTTTTTAATTGATCTCCTGAGCTGGTGTGTACCTGAAAATAAAATCAGGCAATAGGTACCCTACTGGGTCCTGGAGGGTCAGGAGGCAGTTCTTTAGGGATCCATAGGAATAGGTCATCCTTATGAGGCTTAGGAGACCTTATCCATCTCCCATATTTATCAACAAAGACAATCTCCTTCAGAGGGTTTCTCTTAGGAGGATGTCTTAGAAAAACATGTCTTGTGATCTGATTATAAGGGTACGTCCTGCTAGAGCCTTTGAATGACTCATAGACAACAGCCTTAGCTGATTGTGCATGTTTGGGTGGTACTTTAAATGTAACCGAGGGTGGAGAAGGGTTCTGCTTGGACTTGCCCTTTTGGGATGGTCCAGGCTGATCCCTCCTTATCTTATTTTTCCCTTTTTCCTTATTATCAGCTCCTTGAGCCTGTGCCTTTTTCTTCCCTTTAGAGGACTTAGGGAAGCCAACACCTCTTTTGTCATGCTCTTGTTGAGAGGAAGCAGCTATAGATGACATTGCATTATGTGCATTGGTCAGCTGATCCAATTTCAACTTGAGCTGATCCTCTTTTTCTTTGGTCTGTGTATGTTGTTTAAAGAGTTCATCGAACTTAGCCTTTAATAGCTTGTGTTCCTCTTCCAACCCTAGATTTTCAGCCAGCAGCGTAGCTACCAACTGTTCCTGTTCGTCACATTTGACTCTTAAGTCTTCTGACTCTTGAGTCTGTGAGGAAGTGGGTTCAGCTGATAGATCAGCAGACTGACCTTTCTCGAGGGTCAGCTGAGAGACTTCAGCTTTTAGCCTTGAGTTCTCCTCTTCTAGTTTAGCACATACACTTAGAGAGGATTGGAGATCTAAGAGCAGCTTTTGCATCTCAGACTCCATAGAATTGGTAGAAGAGCAAGATGAGCTAACAGATGGGGTTTCAGCTTCTACCTCTTCAGTGTCTGCCATGAGGCAAAAATCCTCTGATGATGGTGAATCAGCAGTGGAGATGTATTCTTCAAAATCTTGAATAATCTTGTTCATCTCTTCTTCAAAATTCACATCAAGGTTGTAAGACATGATTCCTGCAAAATGTGTTAGGAGAAATAACACACAAGGATTTTTCAAAAAGGATTTGGATCTGCCCTGGTGACCACCTAAAACTTCTCAGGTTGTGACAGTTAGGACACACAGCTCTGATACCACTTGTTGGTCCCTAAAGAAGACTTTGAGTCTTCTTGTTTTGAAAATAGTTGACTTTACAATCAGCTGAGTGCGCAGTGATTTTGTGTGCGGAAACGTTTTAAATTAAATCCTTTTAATGAAAACCATTTATTTAGTGCAGCAAGTAGGAGCAATTAAAATAAAGCAAGTAAAAGACACGAGATTTATAGTGGTTCGGACCAACTGTCCTACATCCACTCTCCTCAAACCAACTTAGACTTGAGGGGCTATCTACTCACTTACTAACTTCCTTCCTTACAACTTTCAAGAGAAAACTCTCTTACAACTCTTGTTAGTGCACACTTGCATCTAACTTCTAGACTTCTACAAAGTCTTTACAAATGATAAATAAATATGTAGAGTTGTGTGAGTACAAAGAGAATTGTGCAGCGATTCTGCTAGTTGATCATGTGTAAAAACTTATATAAATATTCTCTATGGTACTCATATTTATAGGTGTCAAATACTAGCCGCTAGAGTTGACTAGAATTTGAAATCCCTATAAATATGTAATCAATCAATCAAAGTGATTGATTGATTCTTGATCTCCGAGTTGATATCTTTCCATCTTGGCTTTGATCTTCAATCTAATTTAACTTGATTGATTGCCTATGATTCTGGAAATCATGTTGTTGTGATCTTGTCCCCTAGACATGATTGACTTTCTGTAAATAGATCTTCTATGCAACAGCTTCAGACGACCTCAGCTGCTGTTGGTGGTCGTCGTCTGATATGTTCAGGGCTCAGCTGGTATGTTGAGTCATAGCTGTCCTGAACGTATCTCAACTGATCTGGGTGCTCCTCTGCTGATTTTGTCCTCGTCTAATTTCGGAACCTTAGCTGGTCTGACATCAGCTGACCTGGACCTCAGCTGATCTAACCTCAGCTGATCTGACATCAGCTGACCTGACATCAGCTGATATCTAGCACCTCAGCTGACCTTCACCTAAGCTGACCATCCTTAGCTGATCTGACCTCAGCTGATTAGCTGACCTCCCATGATCACCTGGTTTTAATGGCATCAAAACATAAGGGATTTCCCAACACTTAGGATCAACATCTTCTTCATCTTCATCTACTGATTCATCTTGTGGTTTGAAGATTCCTTGCTCAATCATTTTCCTGTTCTTCTCATCCTTTTCTAAATACTTCATCAGCATCATCATCTCATAGTTTTCAAACTCTTCTAGTTCTCTCCTTGAGCTGAAAACATTCTTTGTTGTAGGAGTCCTCTTCTTCTTTCCTCCAATGAGATGAGCATTGTCTCCTTTGTAGAGGGTTCCATCTGCCTTTAAATCCTTGAATTTTTGATATCTGCCCTTCTTGAATTTGGTCTTCTTGATCACAGTATGTCTATTGCAGATACTCAAAAACTCTTCCCATTGTAAATCAAACTATGACTTTATCTCCCTTTTTCCTTCTCTTTTTCCTTCTCTTCTGCAGCAATTTGACTGATGGGTAATTTCATTTCTTGCTTTTCTTTCTCTTCCCTTTCTTTCTTTCTTTCTGTTGATTCTTTACAGTCTTTTCCCAAAAACCAGCAGTCCCAGCTGTAGGTTGTGAATGATGTGACTTTACAATCGGTTGCTTTACAGCTGCAAACTTGGGTAGCTATATGATCTTTCCTTGTGAATTTTTCTGCTTTTCTCCTTCAAATTTCCTTTTCCTTTCAGCTTCAGCTTGTTCCGCCAATCTTGTTGAAAAATCCTTTGATTTTGCTGCCTCAAACTCTTTAGACATTGTTTCACCAAATCCTTTAACTTTTTCAATAATTTCCTCAGTCTTCTTGTCTCCTTCTTTCAATTCTTTTTCCATCTGACTACTTTCCCCCTTTTTGCCAATATCAAAATGTGACAAAATGGTTGAAAGTTTCTTCATTATGTCATCCTTCATGCCTCTGTTATCAGAAATCAGATTTTCTACATCCTTCTTCATTCCTTGAACCTCCAGTTTCAATTTGAATGAATCATCTTTCATAGTGTTGATTGATGAGTTGAGATCAGTTATCTCTCTTGTCTTCTTCATGGATTCAAACCTTATCTCATCATTCTGCTTCATCAGTCCATCAATAACTTTCTTGAATCTTTCTTGCATTGTTTTTCTTTCCAGTACTCCTCTTTCTTCCACTATCTTCACTACATCTTCTACACTTTTTTCACTTTCTGAGAAATAACTGTATCAGGTATTGTCTTCACTTGTTTCAGGATTGCAGCTTGAATACCTTTCAAAGTATATTCAAAACCCTGAAGTTTTGATACAACCTCCTTACGTGTCATCTTGGGGATAGAATCACTATATTCTTCTTCTGAATCTGCCTCCTGGATAACAAGTTCTTTCCCTTTTCCAGCTTTCTGTGATTTTGCAGGTGCCAACTCTACAGCTATAGAGTCTTCTGTTGTAGCCTTTCTCTTGCTAGGAGTTAGATGAATTTTCATTTTATCAATAGAGATATCAGCCATATAATCATCAAGGTTTTCTCTTTCTAGGGCTGAGTAACTCTGCAGAGGGGGTGTCCCTTGCTGATAAATTTCATCTAAAGTGAACATTGCAGGGGGAGGTTGATTGAATATGTTTGCAACAGGATTGGACAAATCCTTTACTCCTTCATCAATTTCTCTAGAAGTTTCTTCAATCATGTGCTCATTTGCTTCAATTTCTTGGATTTGTGGAGCTTGAACACTTTCAATCTGAGCTGGTGCACCACGCATTGGTGCATAATCATCATTGCCTTTATCATTATCATTATCAGGCTTATCCTTTGGTTCTTTGCAAGGAGAACCATCTTTATCAGTATCTTTTTCTTTCTCTGCTTCCTTTTCTTGTTCATTTTCTTGAACAACAGGTATGACTTCCTTTTATATTGGAATTAACTCTGCAGCACCAGCTCCTGCATATTCCAACAAGGCTGGACCTTCAACCAAAGTGGATAATCCTTCAGTTTCTACCACATGAGTGCTTCCTTCTCCAATTCTAACAGGAATGTCCTCATCACTTTTAGAACTGACAACTTGATAGTCAGCTCCAGGAAAATAAGCTTCTGGATCAACTTTAGATCCCATTACAACTCTTAAGGCTGTAGCTGCAGACTTTGTGATCTTCTGTTTCTCAGTCTCAACCACCACTTCCATTCCTTTTCCTTTATCTTTCCTTATTTTCCCAGCAATGACCTCTTCAATAAAATCAGGTCTCAGTAATTCATTGACATCTGAACAGTTTATCCAGTCTACAACCCACTGGAACAAAACTCTTTCTTCTTCCTTTAACTTTTCCAATTCTTCTTTTACAAGCTTCCATTCCTCAAATTTTTTTCTTTCTTCCTCAAAGCCTTCAAATCTCTCTATTGGAACAACAACTTGTTGTTCAATCTGAGTGGGAGTTTCTACTTCCTCTGTATCTTCTGGCTATCAACTTGTCAAGTCTACAGTTGTAGACTTGTCCACAATCTCAGTATTATTAACATCTTTTGAATGAAATCTTTTTGCTCTTTTCTCTCTATCTACTTCATCCTCAGACTCTGTAGCTTCATCAACTAAGAGCAATTTTCTCCTGACTTCTTTCTTCTTTCTTTCATAATGTTTCACAGGACTTGAAACAACTGTAGGTTTCTTCTTCTTCACATCCTTACTTTCTTTCATTTCTTCTGTGAAGTAGCCATAGGAGCATCCATAGCTTCTCTATTAAAATTTGCTTTCCCAACAATCCTATGAATAAGGATTGGCTGTCCAATGTGCCCTTTGAACAAAGTATTTCCAACTTGCTTCAAAATGTAGTTTAGGAACAAACCAAAACCTTTGTTTTTGCCTTCTTTAACTACATCATTACTTATGTTTCTCAAAAGTAATTCTCCTATATCAACAAGAACCTCCTTATCTATGGCGATCATGAGATCCCACATAAGTCTAGTTCCTGTATCATGTGCACCAGTTCTACAAAGTAAACATTTATCTATAACTTCATATAAATAAATGTACTCAACTGCAACATCATTCTTCTTGAACGTCCTCTTCCAATTTTCTGGAAATAGCTTTTCTGCTGTGAACTTCTTCCAGTATCTCTGATCTTCATCCACAAAACTGGGGTTATCATAAGAATCTCCTCCAGTTCTCAAATGTAGAGCCTTGCAAATATCTTTAGAACTGATGTTAACGTTCTTCCTTGGAGCTCAACTGACAATTTTTTTCTTTCAACGTCTACTTCAACATTTTTGTAGAATTCCAAAATAATCTTGTCATCATACGCACTAGGAGTATGAGTGAGACAATAATGTATTCCCTGGTTGATAATAGGCCTAACAACTTCTTCCATTGCTTCTGTGGGGTGCTTTCTTTGTAGTTCTTCAAAATCGAACAAAGCACCAAAGATAACTTTCATTACCATAGCTTGGGGTTTGAAGAGTAAGGGATGGGGAGTGTTTAGGGGGTTTCGGAAATGTAAATTAAGATCAAAGGAATAAAAAATCCTTTAAATACCTTTCCTTACACGTGCTTAAGACAAGGGTGGGTAAAACCGTCTTTTAAAATGTATGAGTGTTTAAATTTCAAACCAAAACTTATAGAATTAAGTTTGTCCAAAATATAACTCATATGACCATTAAAATGAATTTAAAAAGACACACATATTCAAACATTCTATTAATTAAAATGTTGAATAATCCAAAATACATGTAACTAAAGTACTGGCGTTTCTAAATTCATAGTGTCTCATTTAATTTCCCAGAATTGTACAAAGTACTGTAAGTTCTCTAAATTTGCAGTTGACATGCCAAGAATATGAAAGACTACATTTGTAAGGAATCTGCAGTTCAATGCCAAGCCTACAACTGTAGATTTAATAACTCTGCAGTTGAGTGACTTTGCAGCTACATATTTCCTTTTCAATGGATTTTCAAGTTTCTAAGTTTATCTTTGCAATTTAGTGATTTTCACAAAGTCTTTTTACAATTCTAGCATTCCCAAATTACCTCTCAAGATAGAAAATCTTGATTTACACAAAGGTTTAGTGAAAATATTAGCAAGATTCAAGTTAGTATGAACTTTTATCAATTTCACATCCTTTCTTTCAACATGATCTCTTATGAAATGATGTCTTACATCTATGTGTTTTGATCTAGAGTGTAACACTGGGTTCTATGTAATAGCATTAGCACTTATATTGTCACAGAATATAGTGGTTTCTCTTGCATCAATCCCATAGTCTTGTAATTGATATTGCATCCATAAGATTTGTGTACAACAGCTTCCAGCAGCAATGTACTCTACTTCATCTGTAGAGAGAGCAATAGAATTTTGCTTCTTACTGTGCTATGCCACCAACCTTTCACCTAGGAATTGACATATGCCACTAGTACTCTTTCTATCAATCTTGCAGCCTGGAAAATCTAAGTCAGTGTAGCCAATGAGTTCAATTCCTCCTTCTTTAGGATACCATAATCCTAGATTTTGTGTGGATTTGACATACTTGATGATCTTCTTTGCAACATTTAAGTGAGATTTCTTAGGATTGACTTGGAATCTAGCACATACACCTAATGTGAACATAATATCAGGTCTGCTTGCTGTAAGATATAGCAATGATCCAATTAGCCTCCTATATTTGGTTATATGAACACTTTTGCAATTCTCATCTTTGTCTAAACTCACAGAAGATGTCATAGGTATATTAGTAGACCTAGAGCTATCCATTCCAAATCTTTTGATCAGCTCTTGAATGTACTTAGCTTGACTGATGAAAATTTCATCCTTCATTTTCTTAACTTGTAAACCCAAGAAGAAATTTAGATTTCTCATCATGCTCATTTCAAATTTCTCTGTCATGAGCTTAGAAAACTTTCTGCATAGATCTTCATTGGTTAAACCAAAGATTATATCATCAACATAGATTTGAGCAAGCAATATGTCATTTCCATGTTGTAATTTGAATAAGGTCTTGTCAACTACACCCTTTTTAAATTAATTTTTTATCAAGTGATAACATAGGGTGTCATACCATGCTCTTGGTGCTCGTTTGAGTCCATAAAGGGCTTTTCTAAGCTTATAAACCATATCTTCAGTTGTACATTCCTCAAATCCTGGTGGTTGTTCAACATACACTTCCTCTGATAGTAAACCATTTAGAAATATTCTTATAGCTTCTAATCTTGCAACTAGTGCAAAAGATTCATCAAAATCTATGCCTTCAAATTGACAATAGCCTTGAGCAACTAGCCTTGCTTTATTTCTGGTTACAATCACATCTTCATCAAGTTTATTCTTGAATACCCACCAAGTACCAATCACTTTATGATTCTTAGGTCTGGGTACAAGTTCTCATACTTGATTTATCTCAAAACCATTCAATTCTTCTTGCAATGCAATGATCCAATTTACATCCTGCAGTGCTTCATGAATATTTGTAGGTTCTGAAGATGAGAGGAATGTAGCAAACATTACATCATGGATTTGTCTTATGGTCTTTACAGGATCAGATATGTTTCTAATTACTTGCTCAGGGTGGTGATCTTTCAACCATCTAAAATCAGGTTCTAGTGTTTGATCATTGTTCTCTACAGCTGTAGATTCACCTACTGCAGACTCATCAAGTCTTATTGTTGGTGTTTCTACTTCTGTTAGCTCATTCTCATAGACTAGGTCTTCAACATTCTCTATAGGTGGTAACTCAACTATCACAGTGCCAAAGCCTTTGTTGGTCAAATCTATAGGAGTTTTGATATCAACATATGGCTGTTGACTTGTGACTGTAGAGTTGTCCTCTTTAGAGTCTTCAGCAATTCCTTCAGGAGAACTATGTTGTTCACTAAAAATAACATGATGTGATTCTTCTACAATTATTAATCTCTTGTTATATACTTAGAAAGCTTTACTAACATTAGAATAACCTAGAAAGATACCTTCATCTGACTTAGAATCAAAAGTTTTGAGGTGTTATTTCCCATTATTCAGTGTGTAGCATTTGCATCCAAATATGTGTAGATAAGAGATATTAGGAGTTCTTCCTTTCCATAACTCATATGGGGTCTTCTTGTGATCCTTCACCATCAAGCATCTATTCTGAGTGTAACATGTTGTGCTTGTTGCTTCTGCCCAAAACCTTTTTAGTAAATTTGCCTTTACTAACATTGTTCTGGCTGCTTCATTGAGTTTTCTATTCTTATTTTCTGCAACACCATTCTGCTGTGGGGTTCTAGCTGCAGAATACTCATGTAAAATTCCATAAAGTGAGCAATATTCTTCAATGACTTGGTTTGTGAACTATGTTCCTTTGTCTGATCTGATCTGCACAATCTTCAAGTTCTTTTCATTCTGAATCCTTCTCAATAGCTCAGGTAGCCTTTGTAGAGTTTCACTCTTCTTTCTTAGAAACACAGTCCAAGAAAATCTTGAGTAATCATCTATTACCACTAGAGTGTACTTTTTTCCACTAATGCTTACTGGTTCTATGGGTCCAAAAAGATCCATGTGAAGTAATTCAAGTACTCTTGATGTGCTTGAGTGTGTCTTGCTCTTGAAAGTCTTCTTGATTTGTTTCCCTTTAACACAAGCATCACATAGATGTTCCTTCCTAAACCTTGTGTTTGGTAGACCTCTTACAAGTTTGTTATTCACAAGTTCATTCATGGTTTTAAAGTTTATGTGATTCATCCTTTTGTTCCATAACCAGCTAACCTTATTGGAACTATTAGCAATAAAACAGGTAGTTTCAGTTGTAGAGTCCCACTCTACAATGTGAACATTTCCTTTTCTAGTTCCTGTCAATTTTATGGTTTGGGATCCAATATCTTTGACTATGCAAACGTCATGTGTAAAGTCTACAGTGTAGCATTTGTCACATAATTGACTTACACTAAGCAAATTATGCTTTAGACCTTTTTGAAGTTTATGTGATTCATCCTTTTGTGCCATAGCCAACTAACTTCATTGGAACTATTAGCTAAAAAGCAGGTTGTTTCAGCTGCAGAGTTCCACTCTACAATGTAAACATTCCCTTTTCTAGTTCCTGTCAGTTTAGTGGTTTGAGATTCAACATCTTTGACAATGCAAGTATCTTGTGTAAAGTCTACAGTGTAGCCTTTGTCACAAAATTGACTCACACTAAGCAAATTATGCTTTAAACCATTTACCAAATACACATCATTGATCTGAACATTTCCTTTGAGTAAACATCCTGATCCTTTAGCTGTTCCACTAGCATTATCTCCAAAAACAACTTTAGGACATTTATGATCTATCAGATTTTCAATTTTCTAGGTTTGTCTTTGCAATTTTAGTGATTTTCACAGAGTCTTCTTACAATTCTATCATTCCCAAATTACCTCTCAAGATTGAAAATCTTGATTCACACAAAGGTTTAGTGAAAATATAAGCAAGATTCAAATCAGTATGAATCTTTGTCAATTTCACATCCTTTCTTTCTACATGATCTCTTATGAAATGATGCCTTACATCTATGTGTTTTGATCTAGAGTGTAAAACTAGATTCTGTGTAATAGCAATAGCACTTGTATTGTCACAGAATATAGTTGTTTCTCTTGAATCAATCCCATAATCTTGTAATTGATATTGCATCCATTAGATTTGTGCACAACAGCTTCCAGCAGCAATGTATTCTGCCTCAGCTGTTGAAAGAGCAATTGAATTCTACTTTTTACTGTGCCATGCCACCAACCTTTCACCTAGGAATTGACAAATCCCACTAGTACTCTTCCTATCAATCTTACATCCTGCAAAATCTGAGTCAGTGTACCCAATGAGTTCAATTCCTCCTTCTTTAGGATACCATAATCCTAAATTTTATGTGGATTTGACATACTTGATGATCTTCTTCACAGCATTCAAGTGTGATTCCTTAGGATTTACTTGGAATCTAGCACATACACCTACTGCAAACATGATATCAGGTCTGCTAGTTGTAAGGTATAGCAATGATCCAATTAGCCTCCTATATTTTGTTACATCAACATTTTTGCCATTCTCATCTTTGTCAAGATTCACAGAAGGTGTCATAGGTATATTGGTAGGCCTAGAACTGTCCATTCCAAATCTCTTTATAAGCTCTTGAGTATATTTAGCTTGATTGATGAAAATTCCATCTCTCATTTGCTTAACTTGTAATCCCAAAAAGAAATTCAGATTTCCCATCATGCTCATTTCAAATTTCTCAGTCATGAGCTTAGAGAATTTTCTGCATAATCCCTCATTGGTTGAGCCAAAGATTATGTCATCAACATAGATTTGGACAAGCAAAATATCATTCCCATGTTGTAATCTGAATAAGGTTTTGTCAACCATACCCTTTTTTAATCCATTTTTTATCAGATGATCACATAGGGTGTCATACCATGCTCTTGGTGCTTGCTTAAGTCCATAAAGGGCTTTTCTAAGCTTATAAACCTTATCTTCAGCTGTAGATTCCTCAAATCCTGGTGGTTGTTCAACATACACTTCTTCTGAGAGTAAACCATTGAGAAATGCACTCTTTACATCCATTTGATAGACTGTAAAGTTCATATGTGCAACATAGGCTAGAAATATTCTTATACACATGATGTGACTCTTCCACAAAAAATAATTTCTTCAGGGGAGCTATGTTGTTCATAAAAAATAACATGATGTGACTCTTCCACAATCATTAATCTCTTGTTATACACTCTAAATGCTTTGCTAACATTACAATAACCTAGAAAGATACCTTCATCTGACTTTGAATCAAAAGTCTTAAGATATTCTTTCCCATTATTCAGTATGAAGCATTTGCATCAAAAAATGTGTAGATAAGAAATATTAGGAGTCCTTCCTTTCCATAACTCATATGGAGTCTTCTTATGATCCTTAACAATCAAGCATCTATTTTGTGTATAGCATGCAGTACTTGTTGCTTCTGCCCAAAATTTCTAATGCAACTTTGCTTCAATAATCATTGTTCTTGCAGCTTCCTTGAGTGTTCTATTCTTGCTTTCAGCAACTCTATTCTGATGTGGGGTTCTAGCTGCAGAGTATTCATGAACAATACCATAAAATGAACAATACTCTTTAATAACTTGATTTGTGAATTATGTTCCTCTATCTGATCTGATTTTCACAATCTTCAAGTTCTTTTCATTTTGAATCCTTCTCAACAATTCTGGTAACCGCTGTAGAGTTTCACTCTTCTTTCTTAGAAACACAGTCCAAGAAAATCTTGAGTAATCAATCATCTACAACAACCATAGTATACTTCTTCCCACTTATACTTACTAGTTCTGTGGGTCCAAAAAGATCCATATGTAGTAATTCAAGTGTTCTTGAAGTACTTAGGTGTGTTTTACTTTTGAAAGTCTTCTTGATTTGTTTCCCTTTAACACAAGCATCACATAAGTGTTCCTTCCTGAACTTAGTGTTTGGCAAACCTCTTACAAGTTTGTTATTCACAAGTTCATTCATGGTTTTAAAATTTATGTGATTCATTCTTTTATGCCATAGCCAACTAACTTCATTGGAACTATTAGCTAGAAAGCATGTAGTTTTTGCTGTAGAGTTCCACTCCACAATGTAAACATTCCCTTTTCTAGTTCCTGTCAGTTTAGTGGTTTGGGATTCAACATCTTTGACTATACAAGTGTCTTGTGTAAAGTCTACAGTGTAGCCTTTGTCACAAAATTGACTCACACTAAGCAAGTTATGCTTTAAACCATCTACCAAGTAAACATCATTGATCTGAACATTTCCTTTGATTAGACACCCTGATCCTTTAGTTGTTCCACTAGCATTATCATCAACAACAACTTTAGGACCTTTATGATCTTTCACATTTTGTAGCAAACTTTTATCTTCAGTCATATGTCTTGCACAACCACTGTCAATATACCAAATTTCTCTTTTAGTGGTTGTAACATGTCCCTGCAAAATAAAGTAAGTTATTTAGGAATCCAATACTTTGGATTTCCTCCAGTGTTACTCTTTGCAATCTAAGCCTTTTGGGAGCTGTAGAGTTGTTAATTCTACAGTTCTTGCTTGATCCTCCTCTTTGAATGTTTGAAGAGGGAGACATATCTGACATATTTCTATTCCAGAATCTATCAAAATTGAGTCTTCTTTCCATATCCAATCTATGATAGACTTCTTCTTCTGACTGTAAATTTGATTCTGCAGTTTGTTTCAAAGTTATGTTTTGAAACATATTTGAGACATCTTCTTCAGAATCATCCATGATCTCCTTGATCTTTTGTTGTCTTCTTGGTGACAATTCTTGAATGAATTCAAGAATTTCAAATCTTCTAGCTGTAGAGTTGAGTCTACAGTTTCTTCAGGGGTTGTTTCTTTGATGAACTTTCTCTCAGGTCTTAGAATTGACTTTTGCAAATATTTCATCCAGACACAAGGGTTATATCCTATTCCAGTCAAATTCTTTGAGTGCCTTTGCTCAGACAGCATCTTCTTCAATTGTTTGGATGATTTTCCAAAGCAATCTAGCTTCTTTTGATAATAGGCATTGTGTTCTTTAAGTTCAGCTATCATCAGTTCTTGACTTCTGATTGTTTCCTTCAATTCAGCACAATCTGCAGGTCAACAACTTGCTTCATTGAAAAGTTCTTCATTGTCATTTTTCAAACAACTGTAACTTTCCTTCAGTTCTTGTAGAATCTGCAGTTGATTTTCAGCATCTTCCACTCCGGCTAACAAAGCTTTCACATGTTCTCTTCCAATATGATTATCTTTTCTAAGATCTTCATTTTCCTCTTGGAGTCTTTGGATTGCACTTAGCATGTCACTGGAAGAATCCTTTTTTGTAATATAACTTGATGATGATGAGCATACCTCTTCATCTTTAGCCATAAGACAGATCAGGGCTTTTTCACCTGAGTCTGTAGAGTCAGAGTCTTCTAAATTTGCAGTTGACTTTTGAGAAAAAGAGGGACAGTCTTCCTGGTTTTTGTCAAACTCAGAAAGTAGTGCTCTAATTCTCTCCTTGCCAAACTTTTTCCTTCTATCTTTCCTGAGTCTCTTTTCTTCATCAGTGTACTTCTCAGCTTTGGGATATGGACAATCCTTGATGTAATGTCCTGGTTTTCTACAGTTATAGCACAAATAGGTTGAGTTAGGTGCTATAGATTTCACCTCACCATCTTCCTTTGGTGTGAACTGCTTCTTCTTTGTCCATTTGCCAAACTTCTTGAGCTGCTTTATAAAAAGAGCCAAGACTACATTATCAGAACTTGTAGCTGTAGGGTTGTCAGCCACTATAGTTGTAACCTTACTGCTGTCAGGTTCTTTTCTTCTGCTTATGTCAAATTCATATGCTTTGAGATCTGAAAAGAGTTCAAAGATGGATATCTTAGATAAATCCTTTGATTCTCTCATAGCAATGACCTTCATATCCCATTCAGAAGGTAAGCCTCTGAGAACTTTCATGTTCATTTCTCTTTGTGAGTAAACGTTACCAAGTGAGTCTAGCTCATTGAGGATCTCAATCAATCTTGACTCAAACTTTTCAAGAGTTTCACCAGATTTCATCTTGATGTTCTCAAACTTTTGAACTGCAATCATGGGTTTGTTTTCCTTGATTTGATCAGTTCCTTCACAAATCATTTCCAACTTTTCCCATATATCTTTTGCAGTTTTTTATCTTGCTAAACACAATTTTATCAAGTGAATGATAAGTAGTGTTCTTGTCACGCCGTAAAATTCTAAGCATTTCAAATCAGTGGAAGTCTTGATTTTAAACAAACAATTTAATAAAAATATCTTTTAGAACGTGCTCCCTTTATACTTGAAATAAAATTCTTTTCTTTGAAAATCCTCTTTTATTTTTTATTTTTTTTTTAACTAAAATCAGAGTAATAATTTAAAACAATTAAATCATACAATAAAAATAAATAACTCATCCAATACATCCATATAATTCATAATATATCATTCCAAATATTCATAACATTTTTCAATAATATTCACATGTGAATTAAACTTATTCTAATATCATTCAACACATAAGTCATCAAATAAATCATACAATAACTCATAATAATTCATGAACAGCAGTTGGTACCTAAAACTTTCGAAAACAGCTTGGGTGTACTCATCAAAACCGCATGTGTATAAAAATAGTCCATTAACTAATACTAAATCCTTTTTCTTAAATACTATTATCTTACCAACCATCCTAAGACCTCTAAATACTCAAATAAATCATATCAAACATAATATAAGTACTTTCTACGAAAATCACTTTTTAAAACACATGAAAAGCTCGAAAAACAAAGTTATAGGACTAAATTCAAGATGAAACTTTAAAACGATTATCCTCCATAATATTAGGACCAAAATACTCAATATTTTATGGCTATTAAACTGCCAAAATTTCAAAAATAGGCTGGGCATAAAATCGGTATTTTTAAAACAAGAATTTTGACGACTAGAATCACATAAAGGACTAAAATCAGTGTCTCGACTTCTACTAAGCAAAAACTCACAAAAATTGGTCAATATGCATCTTAAATCATGGCAAATATTCTGGTAAAATTTCATAATTTTTGGAGTTATAAAACTTAACATATCGATCAAGCAAATTAAGGACAATAACTATTTCTTAAGAACAATTAAACACATAACTCAAACACTTAAGCATGCTTCTAAATTCGAACCATCAGCTGCCAACATAATAAATAAGTCCATCAACTTAACTCCTTAAATTCATGCAATTTAACACTTAATCATAATAATAATAATACCTCATAAAATTTATAATAAAATCTCATAATTCATCAAACAATAATAAATCCTAAATCAAACATCTACGTGTCCATGCACTCAATGAAATAAAACATGCATACGTCAAATCTTTTGGCAAACATAAAAGTGACGAAAATCATGAATAAAACTCTTGCAACTTAATATAATAAAAGCCTACTTGGTAATTAATAAAAAATCTTCATTCTTTAACTTCTTTAACTCGCATCACATCCACCTTCCTCCGCATCGCCGATCTCGTCATCTTACTCTTGAAAATCTGAAAATATAATTCGGTGAAGGGGTGAGCAATTATAAAATAATCACTCCGTGGGGATAGTTTAGTTCGAAGTCTAAATATAATGGACATGTAAACGTGAAAACATACCAATCATTCTTAATCTTTGATACGACTTAAGCGTATCCCTCTTTGATACTACATAAGAGCATCCATTCTTTGATACCACATAAGGATATCCATTAATTTGGCACTACTTAAGAGCACCCATTGGTTGATACTACATAAGAGTATCCATTCTTTTAGCACATAAACAGATAAACACATCAAACATAGTATTTAAAAATCGAACTAGAGTTACCACTTTTCACCGTTTAAACCCCCACCTTTTATTGTCTTGAAAATATAGAAGTGTTGTACGTTGGCTTGCTAATTCCCTGCTCTAAGAACTCTCGAAAATCTGCCCTCCTTCTACTTCTACAAGCTGCTTAAAACTGGTCCTCTAACTTCAATACATGGCCGAATTTTGGTGCTAGGTGGCTGCCGATTTTTCTTGGGTGTCTAAGGGTTTTGGGACAA
>JAPKLY010000060.1:1170835-1234879 GCA_026898435.1 Prunella vulgaris
ATTGGTTGATACTACATAAGAGTATCCATTCTTTTAGCACATAAACACATCAAACATAGTATTTAAAAATCGAACTAGAGTTACCACTTTTCACCGTTTAAACCCCCACCTTTTATTGTCTTGAAAATATAGAAGTGTTGTACGTTGTCTTGCTAATTCCCTGCTCTAAGAACTCTCGAAAATCTGCCCTCCTTCTACTTCTACAAGCTGCTGAAAACTGGTCCTCTAACTTCAATACATGGCCGAATTTTGGTGCTAGGTGGCTGCCGATTTTTCTTGGGTGTCTAAGGGTTTTGTGCTAAGATCAATACATATTTATAGAGTTGGAAAAATAGGGTTTGGGGCTGTAAGGAGGGCTGTACGAAATTACAAGAAAAAGGCAAGAAAATTGGACCATAATCTTGGTGTATCTCTATTTCCATACTTGGTAACTTATTTCCTTATTTAACAAATCCTTACCATCTCTTTATTCTTATGATACTTAACCTTCAAGCATATAATTCTCTTGCATAAGAATATGACTTATTTCCATCAATAAAGATACTAGAAATCAAAGTCTTATACTCTTAATATTTTCGAAAATTACTTAAGGTCTAAGACTCCTATTTTTCGAAAATAATACTAATACTATCCCAAGTATTAATTAATCCTATTCTTGGTTAAATCCTCATAAGGTCAAATCCCTAAATTTAATTCCTCAATTACTAACATGCCCTTATTGACTTAATACCTAAGGAAATACTATTCTTAGAGGACTAATACTATAACCTCAACAATAATATTATTCTCCCTAACTTCTAATAAAATTCGAAACTTAATACTACTTAAGGATCCAATTAATACTAATTGGGACAACTAATACTAAGAAATTAATTAAGAAATACTAAAGCTTAACAACTTAAAGGACTAAAGCTTAAGCACACACAAAACTCACGCCTAAAAAAAATAATTAAAGGACTAAAAAGCTGCTGCCTATGCGGGGTGTTACAGTTCTTTGCAACATTGTCAAGATTGAATCTTCTCTTGTCATCCTCAGTCCATTCCCTTCTGGGTTTGGGGATAATCTGAGCTAATCCAGCTGACTGATCAGCTGCAGTGTTGACCTTCACAACAGGTATAGGGCCATCCTCTATGATAGACCACATCTCATCATTGATTGCAAACAAATGTGCTTGCATTCTAATTCTCCATTCACCATAGTCCTCAGCAAAGAAAATTGGAACTTTGGATTTCACCATCTTAGGAGCCATGCAAGTATGCAGTTGTGTTTTTCAAAAATAAAAAGGATCTAGCTAGGTACTGATCAAAGCAGTGGCAAGCCAACTGCTCTGATACCACTTGTTGGTCCCTTGAAGTGGTCAAGGTCTAGAGGGGGGGTTGAATAGACCTTGAGTCCAAAATCAGATTTTTCAAACTTTTCAAAAAGGATGGATTCTAGAACCTTACAGTAGCCTTTTTAAGTTAAAAAGACAACTCTACAAGAGTTTTAGAAACTGGACCACAAAGGTTACAGCTATGGACTTAACAAGTCTGCAGCTGCAGAGTTCAAAAACTTGCAAAATAAACAATCACTTGTAGACAAAATATCAGAGAAGTTCTCACAATTAAAATTGTATTGAGAATACTCTAATGTGCAGCGGAATAAGGTGAGTGTTAATGAAAAACAATATACACAAACTTAATAGTTGAGTGACTTAGAGAAGTCTAAAGCTGTAGAGTCAATTTTTCTCTGTGATAAACACAAAGTTTTATGCACTCAGGTTTCAAAACAATGATGAATGTAACAAGGAAATTAAATATGCAGGACAAGAATGTAAAGAGCAGAAAGTAAATAGACCAGGTTTATAGTGGTTCAGTGTCTATAAAAAGACCACCTACATCCACTGTTACACCACTTAGGTGCCAAATTCACTAAGAAGTGATCACTAAGATCAGTACAAGTAGTTCCCCCTTAGAACTAGGTTCACTCAGATTCATATTCTAAAAGGAGATTACACTACCCTATTCACTCAGAATATCAACTCACAAAGAGTTTTACAAAACCTCACAAAGAGATATCTACACTAAGTAGAAATATAAAGTAGGTGAGGGAACAACAACAAAAGGTGTGATTCTTTCTAAGAAAACCCTAACCAACTATCCTATGAATCACAAAGATTAGAAATAAATAAGCTCTCTCAGAATTTGCTGGCTGTAGACTTGCTCAGATTGAATGCTTGTAGGCTCAGGGTTGTTGTTGTAGCTTCCTCTGAGAACTTCTTCTATTTATAGATTGAGTGGTGTGACTTATCCGTTGGGAATTTCAAATTTGAAATTCAGATAAGGCTCCTCTCTCTCTATTGGCATGTGTGAGGTGGTCCTCATCCTTCACAAAGGATAGTACTGATTGTACTATGTCCTTTTCTTCAGAATTCTGGCCTCCTTGTAACTAATCTTCATTTGGCTTCAGAATTAAGAAAATATCCTCCACTTAAGTACAGTTTAGTGAGTCCTAGAGAGCTACACTAATAGTACTTAAGGGTCTTCATAATCTTCAAAAATTCTCTGACTTGTACCATCTCTTCAAATGGTTCTTTGCAGCTGTAGAGTCTTTCAACCTTGCAGCTGTAGAGTCCTGTCAATATCAAAAATTGGCTGTAGAGAAACCTTACAGCTGTAGGGTCATGTCTTGGCTGTAGAATGATCAAATATACAGTTGTAGACTTCACTTACAACTATATGTTTCAAACACCAATTTCCTTAGCACAAGTGTTAGATCAATATGGTTAAGTAAACACATTGTTTTGCACACATCAAAATCTAAACCAAGGTACTAACAGACCACTTTTTCTGGCGGTCGCTAAATAGCAACGGCCTAAACGGTCGGCAAATCCATCGTAAAACCATTTCGGTTTGACCCGGTAAAAAAATTAATGACCGCCTAAAGCGGACGGAAATTTGGTTAATAAGCGGTCGGTAAAATGTTAACGTATATTAAAATATTTTTAATATAATATTTGTGATCGCCTATATTGGTCGGTATTTTATATTTGCCTCGGTAAATATTTAAATTAATTTTTTTTCTTTTTCAAAAATATTTTTCGACCGATAAGCTGTCGTTAATTCTCATATTATCGACCGACTTTGGCTGTTGCTAAATTATTTCGAAGAAAAATAAATGGCCAAGCCCCTGCATCATTTTTAATTCGCGCAACATGTATATGAGCCTTACCAGGCTCTGAATAAATAAGGGAATTACGCACCCGGGGGGGGGGGGTCGAACACGCGACCTCTGGTCATCTCAGAGGTGGCGTGTTCCACTCGGGCTATGTGTTGCTTTCGTTTATTTTACGCAACTAATTGTATATTACTTCAAATCAACTCCAGTTTTTCCAAAATACATCTAATTAATTTCTTTATACTTCTAAATTGTTTATATATATATATATCTATTTCAATTCAAATTTTTATTTTTATAAATTTAATATTTGACATTAATTAATTTTTTTTATTTTTTTATTTTTATGTAATTAATTGTATATAAATCCAAATTGAGTCACATTTTTTTTCAAATTCATCAAATTAATTCCTTTTTATTTATAATTTGTTTATTAATATATATATATATATATATGTATATTAAATCACCTAATTTTTTCTATAATTCATCAAATTCATTCTATAAAGTTGATCAAATTATATATTAACAATTTTTATTGAATAAATTTAATATTCCACATTACTTACAATCATAAAAAATAAAATTGTATACAAAACATAAAATTTGTAATAACGGAAATAATTTCATAGAACGTTAAAATATTAAAAATAAAATTAGTTTTCAACAACAAACTAAAAAAACATAAAAAAGCGTAACTAGTGTTCATCAATACACAATAATCAAATATTATTGATCATCCTCGGAATTAAATCCTCCCTCATCCACATCCATACCATGATTCCCACTCGCACCCTCATTACCACCTGCATTCCCATTCGCAGTCCCACTCGCACCCGGGTTGAGACAAAACAAATCGTCCGGCAGATCAAAACCGACGTGGTCGGAAATCTTCGATAACCACTCTTGTAATTGATAATTACGCTTCACTTGTTCGGATAGCTCCCGGGTCAGGTGGACGACTTTGTTCTCTAGATCGACACTAGGGTGAGAGCCAGTTGAGTAGGATGACTAAGACCGGAACTGAGTCTGATGGACAGACTTGCTGTTACTACCCAGTCTTAAGATATTCCCCTTTTTGCGAGGAGCCACCTGCAAATAGATATCGTCCTCGTCAATAGGGGGAAGGGTAGGGTTATCAGGGGTGGGTGTCACTTGACTCTGAGCCTCTTCGAATGCCGCTTTCAGCTTGTTCTGAAATTAAACACAACAATATTATAATATTATATTAATTAATAGAACATTAATTAAAAGAAAAATGAAACACATTATAGAACTAAATAATGAAATACTTACGTGAAGTTCGGTGGTGCGACCGTATGTGGATTGTCCAGTCTCATTTACTGGATGAGCAAAGCCGAGTTTCTCAAAGTGTTTGGCGGGCCGTCTGTACTCTTGCTCCTATAAAAAAATTATATTAATATCATTATATTTAATAATAAAATATTTGATTGTCCTATAAAATAAAAAAATACTTACAAATGCGAGACCGTGCTCATAGATGGTCCGAGAACCAGCTCGGTGTCTGGCGACGCCTTCTCCGGAAGGATCGTTATGCCGATTTTGTCTGGCCCTGGCGGCCCTCACCAGGTGCTTCGGATCATTCCAGTATTGGACCAATCCATCCTAAATGCTCCGACCCTCTGCATCCGTCCCCATAGAGACATTCGTCCCCTTTTCCAGCCAGTTCTTCTTCATGGAGGAGACCACCTCTTTCATCCGGCCTCGAGCTTTACTGCAGAAAATGCATGGCACCTCAGCATCGAAGCGGGGATCCCAAATACAATTTGTCTGCAATTTAAGTTAAATTAAATTCTATTATAAAATTTGTAATGTTAATACGAAATATATATCTTAAAGTGCTCGAACATCGCGTCCCTTGTACCGGTAGGGACACCGGACCACAAACCCACTCCATAAGGCCAGGTCACTTCCATGATTGAGCTCATGACCTGTCCTGCAATCTTGTGGCCCAGAAGCAAACTACATAAAAATTTAATTTTTTATTTTCATAATATTGCATATAAATTACAAATAAAAAAATACTTACTGTCCATTACACACTTTTATAGAGATTCGGTGGTCTTTTAGAGGATGTTGCCGTGATGAAGATCCGATAACAAAGGATGAGCTAGCTCCCTCTGATTCGTGGGAGCTCGAAATATCAGGCATATGAACAGGAGGTAAAGGAAGGACTCTCCCTCTACTTCTACCTCTACCTATCCCTCTCCCTCTCCCTCTCCCTTTCCATGTACCTCTACCCTGATCCTCTTGTTGATTCATCTAAACATCAATTTCAATTTCAATAATATACAAACTTCAACAACAAAATCTCAAAACCATTATATACCAATATCTCAAAACACCATTATATACCAATATCACAAAAAAAATTTAATATCTCAAAACACCAATATATAACCATTATATATAAAATTTCAAAACAATATATACCAATATATAACCAAATTCATAACTCCTGCATACATACACATTCGAAAATCTCAGAACACAAAATATACCAATATATAACAAAACATATATATACATATATACCAATATATACATATAACAAAAACAAATATATATATATAACATAACACAATATATAACAATATATACATATAACAATATATATATATATATATAACAAAACATATATATACAATAAATAGCAAAATATAAAAAAAAGAATATTACCTTACACAGGAGGCGGCGGTAGGGCTGCGCACGGACGGGCGGCGGCGGTAGGGCTGCACACGGACGGGCGGCGGCGGTGGGGCTGCGAACGGGCGGCGGCGGAGAGGAGCTCGTACGGACTGTAGGAGAAAAAACATAAAAAAATTAAATGGGAGAGAAACTGATTAAATTCTGTAATTTTAATTACCGACTGCCACTGGCGGTTGCTAAATAACAGACGCGGTCGCTATTTTTCATCAGTTTGACACGTGTTAACACCGCGTAAATAATACGTGTTATTAGTGTCGTTGGTGATTTAAATTAATATATACCGACCGCCTTAAGCGGTCGGTAAATTTAAGTTTATTTTAAATTTATTTATCTCGACCGCTTTAAGCGGTCACTAATTTAAGTTTTTTTTTTAATTTATTTATAGCGACTGCCTTTTTAATCACACTCTATACAACCTTCAGAAGTGTGTACTGAAAGGCAATCGGTAGCAACCGCTGCATAAAAACATGACAATCATGACTCTTCATCACAGTGACCTTCCCTGTTTCTGGCTCAAACGACCGACCTATGTTCGACACGTAATTGTCTGGAAAGCGCAAATCCTTCACCCATTGAAATAATTTTTTCTTATCTGCTTTGGAAATTTGGTAGCTTGCTTGTGAAAACTCACCTGGTCGTCGACCACTGGAGAGACTATGACGAGAACAGAGTTGACTTAACTCTTGTCTGGATCTTGCAGTGTCTTTTGTCTTGCCTTCTGTATTCAGGATTGTGTGGAACAAATTATCAAACACATTCTTTTCTATATGCATCACATCCAAGTTTTTTCTAATCAATAATTTTAATTGGAGATTGAAATTTATGGATAAATGATAATTGTTGTAAGTTGTAAAATTATATTTTGCATTGAATGGAATGGTTTTAAAATTTTGGATTAATTACATACAGATGCTATTTTGGAGGCTTAATTACATATAGGTGATATAAAATTCAAAAATTACGTGTAGGTGCAAAATGAACTACGATACTATGTGATTGTAATATTGACCAAACTTCTGTAGTATTACAGATTTCATAGTACTATACTTGAAACTAGATTTATTAAATGTAAGCATAGTACTATGAAATCTATAATAATACAGAAGTTTGGTCAATAGAACAATCACATAGTACCGTAGTTTATTTTGCACCTACACGTAATTTTTTAATTTTTTCTCACCTATATGTAAATAAGTCTCCTTAATTGTACCTGTGCGTAACTGACCATAAATATTTAGTATAAGTTTATTTTTCTTTTCCTCATTTTTTTTATCTTCTTTAAAATTCTAGGTTTTTTCAACGAAATAATAAGAGAAATTCGAAATACTTTTTCAATTATTTTATCAAATATAAAAAATATTTGCCAAATTTTTATTTACAATTTTTTTTTTCAAATATTTTATATTTTTAGAAATAACATATAAGAAGAAGCTGTTTTTTGGTTATTTTTTACATATTTGTTTTATGATTTTGGATGAATTGGTTTGGATGGTGGAAGACTTTTAATTTCTTTATTAAGTTTTATCGAATGTTTTTTGGGAAATTGAAAGTTTTTTAATTTTTTTTATCAAGTTTCTATGCTCAATGAAAGTTTCTTTATTAAGTCCCAAATTTTTTTATAAGGTCCAATTTTAGTCCCAAATTAAAGGTAAAAAGTGAAATAATATTAGATTTTTTGAAATTTTTATATTATTTATATTATGTCATTAATTTTTTGTATTTATATTATTTCATTAATTTTTATATTATTTTTATATTAATTTTTATATTAATTTTCATTAATTTCGTTAGTTTTTATGTATTTTATTATTTTGTATTTTAGATTTTACGAGTTTGTATTTATATTATTTCATTAATTTTTATATTATTTTTATAAAAAGTCTATTTATATTATTTCATTAATTTTTTTCTAATCAATTTTTTTTTACATATATTATGATTTTTTATATTCATTTTTTACCTTTTATTTGAGGCTAAAATTGGATATTATCAAAAAATTTGGGACTAAATCTAATAAAAAATTAATTTTGATACTAAAATCGGACCTTACAAGAAAATTTGGGACTAAATCTAATAAAAAGTTAATTTTGGGACTAAAATTGGACCTTATTAAAAAATTTGGGACAAAATCTAATAAAAAATTAATTTTGGGAGTAAATCTATTTTGTCAAATAGTTATGGGACGAATTGTGATTCAAACTCTGTCATTTCATATATTATTAACAATAATAATATGTCAACATGTGTGTACTGCAAAAGTGGGTGCATATAACGTAGGCCTTTTAAAAAGTCGCAACTTGAGGTCAACTTCTCGAATTTAGGTAAAATAGGGTTAATTTAGGCCTAACATGAAATGGGCGAAGCAATTCTCTGTAAATGTCATGTAAACCATTTTCACTAATATCAGTAATGAAACCACTTATACATATAAAAATTACACAAAAAATGAAAATAAGTAATATGGAGAGATAGGTTTCCAGTATGCTTTGCCTATCAGCTCCACCCTATATATTCTTTAAATGGACTTAGGCAAAAAAAAAAAAAACTTATACCAAAAAAATAATAATAAACATTTTCAAAATAAAGAGCAACATTATTGATTAATATACGAAAAATATGAGATACAAGTACAATATTTGTATTGATTAACTAATTAAGAATTGAAAGAAAAAAATTACCAAAAATTTATAGGGTTAAGCAAATCGGTAAAATTCTTTACTGGACAACATTATTTTGTCTTTCCAAACTTTTAATTTAGTTTTCAACAATACTCAGGCTTGGTCGCTGGGTCCTCGATGATGCTCTCGGAGATTCCCTCGGGCTCTCGATCATGCTGGCTCTGACTCAACCGTAGGCTGCTCACCCGGTGCAGACCCTTTGGGCCACTTGGTGGCGATATTCGGCCCACAACAATGACCCCTCAGATAGTGCTCGAATTCCTCGGGGCGAAGCTAGATTCGTAGCGCCGAATCTCGAGCTGGGACACTCGGCGAGAAATCGATGTGCGGAGATACAATCGGGCAGAGCGGTTTATAGCAGTGGTAGGTACGCATTACCTCTAACATCTAAGGTAGCGTGCCCCGGTTTTGCCGCTGCTGCGCTTTAGCCTGAATGATGCATGGCTCTCTTTTGTGATTTCGTGATTTGTTATGCCTGCCATCGCTTGCATTTCGAATTTCAAAATAAGAGAATGTGGTTTCTAGGCTGCGCTGGAATCATGGAGGCGCACATGTGGTAGCCAAGGGTCACGTGTGTTGACCACTATTTGACCCAAATATAAACCCTGCCATTTAATTTCCCATACCATTAAGTGACAAACTTTAGGAATCCACATTTCTGCGCTGGAGAGTTCCATTTTCCCGGCCAGATTTCCGACCGATCTTTGCATCTCTTCAGGGTAATCCTAACCCTTTTAAGTTTTTACCTTCTGCTTTTAGCAGTATGCCCCGTATTAATGATTCCGGTGGTGCTAGAAATAATTATCTTGAAGATAAGTTGATATACACTCGTCCCACCCATATCTCAGTGGCTAATTAGGATGCTCCTATAACGAAAGATAAGATACCTAATAGAGAAAACTTATAGGAAATGATCATTTGGAGGCAATGAACGATACTAATTTCGGATTATATGACGGGAAAGAAGAAGTATATGTGGAACACTTGTTTTCAAAAAAAGAATTATATACAAATTTTTAGATGAATTATTATAAGTTGATTAAATCTCCAATGTGTGCAGAGAATAATTTTAAAAAGAAAAGGATAATTTAGGGGTTGACAATATGAAATTGTGACAAAAAAGTTAATAAATATCCGATAATCAATTCGTAACCGCCCAACTCTCTTTCCGGTAATCATGAAAATGAATGGGCCCAATTCTTATCTTCTTTGCTTAAGCCCATTTCTTAAAACAGGCCCATGGTTTTAAATATAAAATGAGAGTGTAAGCAATTAAAATTTAATTGCCAAAATAAAAATAACATGCAGAAATTACGTGTTAAATCCAATTTATTATTAGGAATTTATATTAATTCGATTCCCAAAATAAATTAAATCGGACCTCTAAAGTCCAATAAATTAAATTGGGTCTCTAAATCCCAATAAGTTAAATTGGACCTCTAAAGTCCAATAAGTTAAATTGGGTCTCTAAAGCCCAATAAATCAAATTGGGCCTCTTAAGCCTAATTAATTAAATCGGGCTTCTAAAGCCTAATAAATTAAATTGGGCCTCTAAAGCCTAATTAATTAAATTGGACCTCTGAAGTCCAATAAATCAAATTGGGTCTCTAAGGCCTAATAAATTAAATTGGACCTCTAATGTTCAATAAATCAAATTGGGCCTCTAAAGCTCAAAAAGTTAAATCGGACCCCCAAAGCCCGATAAATCAAATTAGGCCTCTAAAGTCCAATAAATTAAATTGGGTCTTAAAAGACCTAATAAATTAAATTGCCCCTTAAAAGCCCAGCAAATTAAATTAAGTCCAGTATGATAAATCATATCTTGTAAGCCCAATAAATCTGTCAAAATATCTTTGAAGATTATCAAATCTGGCATATTCTGGGAATATTCCCCAAATCAAATCTTTCGGCTCATCAAATCTGGCCTGCAAATCTAGAATTCTACACCTATAAATAGGGGTCTCATTCTAGTCACTTACACTTACACAGAGCAAATCAGAGAGTAATTTTGAAGGGCAAAGTCCGTAAGTCAAAGATCTTTTAAGATCAAAGTCCCGAGAAGTCCCTAAAAATAACGTTTGATCCGAGATAAGGGACGACGCCCTCGGATTAACGTTATAAGCCCGAAATTAAAGATCTCTCAAGATCGAAGTCCCAAAGTCAAAGATCTTTTAAAATCAAAGCCCCGCAAACTCCGGAAAATTCAAAAGTCCCAAAGTCAAGATTCAAGAGAAGAATCAGAGGAGAAAAATCAGAGATTGTAGAATCCCAAAAATTTCGATAGATCCGAAATAAATCAAGTTGTAAATCTTTTTCGCGATTTTAATAATAAAATTTTAATTTCGTGAAAATTTGTTGTTACAGAGAGGGGAAAAATGTTTTTTTAGGACCATAATTGTAGGGTAGTTGGAAAAGTAGGACAATATATTTTCGGGGTTGGGAAAGTAGGACAATATGTTTTCATGCTTGGAAAAGTAGGACAATATGTTTTCAGGCTTGGAAAAGTAGGAAAAGTAGGACAATAACTTTAGAAAAGTAGGAAAAGTAGGACAATAACTTTGAAAAATTGGCCTAGATTTACAACTTTTCAAAGTTATTGTCCTACTTTTCCAAAGTTATTGTCCTACTTTTCCAAGCCTGAAAACATATTGTCTTACTTTTCTAAGCTTGAAAACATATTGTCCTACTTTTCCAACCTCGAAAACATATTGTCCTTAAATTGCAACTACCCTATAATTACGGTCCTAAAATAACAATTTTCCCTTACAGAGAGGATGTAAACAATGGAAAACAGTAGGTTTAGTTTATGGCCCAGACTATATGCACCCACATCTATTGTAGTACACCCACCATTCAATTTTATTTATTCAAATCATGTGAAAATTATCACAAATACCCTTGCTAAAAATGTACACCCACTTCTTACTTTCTAAAAAAACTATCAAAAGAAGGCAGACAATAAAAGAATTGAAAGAAAAAAGCGCAAAGAAGTTAAAAATCAGTAGACAAATTTTAAAAATAAAAGATTTTTAAATAACTTAGTTTTTTGAAGAACAAAAATATAATTTATAATTTTTTGAAATAAAAATGCATAGGGTTTGAAGAAAGAGAAGAATAGAAGAAACTAGATGAATACACCCACATTAAATTTTCTACATTACCCCTCCTCTGTCACACAAATCTCTGCACCAGCCACTTCACAATCACAGTTGAAGAAAAGTCCTTGGCTAAAAAACAACCTGTCGCCGCAATCGTCTCCCCAAGCGCATTCATAGCTCACGCATCGTCTCCACCTAGCGGCGGTGTTACTCACGCTGTCGTCATCCTCATCTCCTCCATGGCTAAAATAAATCATCCGACATCTCAACCGCCATCGATGTTCTTCTCTTTTACGGTTCTATTCGAATTTAAATAGTTCACTTTTGGGTTTATTATGAATTTAATTAGTATTCGAATGGTTTTTGATGGATTTAGTATTCGATTGTTTTTCTTTATTAGTTTTATTCGAATAATGATGACGAGGAATGGCTGTATAAGAATGGGTTAATTAGATCGAGGAACATCTTGAGGCCAGTGTCTCTATGAGATGCTCTTGTTTTAATTTGCTATATATGTTTCCCCAATTATTTTTAGAGGGGGTATTATGTGAGTGTTATACACCATAAATAATCCATGAACATCAATTTGACCCGGCCCAATGACCCATAAAATAAAACCCTAAAAAACACATAGTAGAGATGAAATCACAAACAGTTGATAAGCAAAGATTAGAGATTCAGATGTGCAGCAACACCAACAACACTGGAAGGCTGAAGGCAGTGCTGGAAGGCTGACGTGGAGTGGAAGGCTGAAGACGGTGTGGAAGGCTGGCGGTGGACTCGATCTACATCAGAGCGGCGCAACAGCAACATATTGTGAAGGAATTGTGACGATGGATAATCAGCCAGAATTAAATTAGGTTATTTGTTTATTAAATCCATAGAATGCATTATGACTTTTATTATCTTGTACGCTCTGATTTCATCTCGATCTGTCCGTAGCCACTTTGATCTACCCAAATTTCCTTTTTCCAAACCCTATAATTTTCTTTTTTTCCTTCACCTAATTGTATATTCAAGCAAATTCTCAGGTGCCTTTAAACATTTCTCCATATTTTATCAATTTTTGTGATTTGCAGTTTGATTTCCTAGACAAACAAAGAGTTGAGGAATCTCAGATGATAATTTATGGCGATAGGCGTCGAAGCGCATGTGCTTTTGTGCCTTTATTATTTAACTGATATATTTTACTGGTTGGAGCTTTTTCATTTTTGACGTAGTATATACAGTTGTTCTAATAATTAATTGATGGGTAATCGGTTTCTCTGGGTTATCAACTGAAGATTATTTTGGGAATACTCTTGGGAAACAATCTGGGGATTAATTTGTTGTAGTAGAAATGTGAGTTCTTCTTTATTGTAAGACAGGTCAGATCCTAATATGGGCATTGTAGTGTAGTGTAGCTATATTGTTATGTGCAGTTTGTTATTAAAGATGGTAATTGGTTGATGTTATTCTGCACTAACTTAATATTGAGATTGAAAATTATAGAGTTGGAAGGCGAAATATTTGAAAACTTGCTCTGTTGCATTAAGGTTTTTAACATTTTTAGTATAGTAGTGGAGTCGGTGTATGAGTGATTTTTCTTGGTGACAATAAAGATAATTGTTTAATGGGTATATAAGAGACAAAGGTGATTATTTAAAATGCATTTGAATTATAAACTTATTTGAAGGTCAAGTAAAACTTGTATTCTGCTGTGTTTGGTTTATCCTATCCATCTTGTGATATTGGTCTGGAAAATCGAATTATAATGAAAATTGTTGGAATTGGATATCTTGGGTGTGTTTCTTGGCTACTTCAGCTCTCAAAAGGTGTCAAAAGTCCTTTAGCTTATAATGAGACCTATCAAATTGAAAGGTGTCTTTATTTTTCCCATTTACCATATTTTATGCAATTGAAGGTTGAGTTTTGGTGTGCTCGAATTCTACTTGGTTTGTATAGCTTATATATCTATTGATCCATATTAAAATTTTCGTTTTATATATTTATGTTTAGATCTGCGGATAACTATGGTAAATTTCATATCATGTATTTGTGTAGAACATTCAAGTTCGCCGTGTTGATCTGCAGATCTCTTTATAAACTGGTTTGACAAATTTGTTTGGTCATGCCCAGTGATAGTGGCTGTTGATGTAGTTATCTTGATAGTATATAATGCTCAAGAATAGAACTCTGATTTTAGGCATAAACTTTAGGGGGAACTTGGTAAAGAAGAAGAAACTTAGAATCTGTGTCGCTGCCCCTGCGTGCACCGCACACTATGTTCCTTGCCCCTTGCTAACTGTTCCTTTTGATTATGAATATGAGATTGACAAAGTGCTGCACCATTGAACATTTTCTGATTAATGATCAGACATTCACTATTTCCAGAGGCATACAATTACTAACACTATTTCCAGATTGACAAATATTTAGGAATCTTGATAAGCCATATCCAGATTGAGAAATTTTGATATAAACATATATAAAAATGGGAAAAGTGACACCAAAAATCAATAATTGTGATGATTCTCATTGCAGCTATTGTTGGCAAAGAAAATATTAAACATTAGTAGTATTTATTGTGACACCTACATATAGCTAGGCATCATCAAGTACCCTGGAATATGATTTGTTTAAAAAACTGTACATTATAGCTTTGCTTAGAAGCACAAACCAATACAAAAAGAATGCATATACACATTGAATAATGTTAATCCATGATTATATATACTCCAACAGCATCATCATCTGATGCAATATTTCTATTACTTACATATTTAATTTATAAAGTTTCATGTGCATAAGTTGAACGATGAAATTGAGCATGCCACAGGCTATATAACAGAAACGTGCAGATTAATATAATTGAAACGTGACGGGTGCACGAATTAAAAATATGTACAATAGTTAATTGTTTATGAAGCTTGGTGTTAATTTAATGATAAAGTTGGGAAATTATTTGTGGTACAAGATTTGTAGTATGGTGTAAATATGTGTAATAAAACTCTCAATATTTTCGAAAGTGTAGAGATTAATGTTGCTTGCCCTGTTGCCCAGTAGACCCGTCAAAATGGGTTGAGCCCGTTGGGCCAGCCCGCCCCGCCATAATAAATTGAGGGTTGGGACAAACATTTTGAAGCCCGTATAGAGGCGGGTCTAGATGGGCTGACCTGTTTGGGTCGCGGGTTTGGCGGGTCGGGTCGCGGGTTGGGGCGGGCCAGACCGCCAGTGTGTATATAGTATATACGTATATATATACACATTAATATATATACATATTATATGATATTTTAATTAATTTTTAAATTTAAAATTTTTATTATTCATTTTCTTAATTTTTTCCAAACAAATTATTGTGCTCCTCTCACACAAAAAAAAAAAAGATTTTATGATGTAATAATTGATAAATTTTAAGAGACTCTATGGTTTGTGCTAAGTTTATGTCTTTAACATTATTGATTTATTTTGTGAATTTTATTTTATGAGATTTGTATTATATTTAACAAACTTTATTATATGAGTTTGTGATTCTCGTGGCAAGATTTTAGTTATACATTTATTATGTCACTATTTTATTTAATAAATTTAGTTGAAGTATTAGTTCATAAAATTTTCAAAAAATAAAATAAAATTGGGATGGCCCGCTGAAGCCCGCAACCCGCCATTAAATGGGTTGTGTTGGAGTTTTTGCGGCCCGCCATATTTTCAGCCCGCCTCGCCCCGCACCGCCAAAAGACGGGCTTTTGCAGGTTTAGGCCCGCCCCGCCCCGCCGGCCCGTTTTGACAGCTCTATTGCCCAGTTGTCCCACAGATGCTTACCTGATTTATGCTGTTTTAGTCTTCATAAAAGTTTATCCATAATAAGCATAAATTCTTGTTCTTCCTGTCATCTAAATATCCTCTCTTTCTGCTGTAAAAAAAAAATACAATCCCCTCTCTCTCTTCTATTTTTAAACCTGTGGATAATTTACTCTATAGACCACATTTTAGGTACTTTATGGATGAGTTGATTGTTATTGATGCGAATCACGGCTCCGAATAATACTTTCGCGGCTCTAGCTCGGGCTAGCAAGCCAACGATAACATCAAGAAGTCTTGCAAATAAGTTTTAATTGATATTTCATAATAATTCCTCAAGCCAACAATTACATCCTATATAGACGTCTGATATTTCACAGGAAATCTAATAGTAATCCTCAACCAACTCGTAATAAGCTAGAAAGTCTCACGTAATCAATTATGATATATTCTAATAAAATATAAAAGACTGGAATTCAAATAAAAATTAATTAAAGATGAAATCAAAATATTATCCTTTTGCTCCCGTTCACATCATTCCCTTCTCCTTCAAGATTATCCTTGTCCTCGAGGATAAAGTCCAAAAAAAGTTCCTTCATTAATGCCCCTATTTTCCGATGTATCATCCTCATTTACAGGTTCAATTAGGAATGTCCTGGCACAAACTTTTCATCACAATTAAAACACAATCCTTTTTCTCGCCGCTTTTGCATTTCCTCCCACGACAACTTCCTGACTCCAGTGGGTATAGTTTTTCTTGTAGCCTCCACGCTACTGTTCATATTATTTCCATTCACTCCTCTATTATCCCCAAAGGTAGAAACTGATTTTCGTACTTCCGGTTCGAAATTCTTTCCGATCAAATTCAAGTGCTCCTCTCTTATCCTGGCTATCTCTATTGCCTCCAAATAAGTCTTCAGCCGATATACCCGTACTTCTGCTGCCAACTCGGGTTTCATTCCCCCGATGAATGCTCCGATCAATGCCTTCTCCAGCCAATCTTGTACTCGGGTTGCCAACTTCTCAAACTCCTTTTGATATTCCTGAAGATTACTTGTTTGTTTGATATGAGATAGTGCCTCATTATAATCTGTATACTCAGATGGCCCAAATCTAGCCAGTAACTCCTTATTGAAATCTTTCCATCACAGCACTCTTCCCTTCTTATGATATACTCTGCTTATCCACTGCCACCACATATTTGCTTCGCCCTCTAAATAGTACGCTGCGTATCTTAGTTTTTCCTCCTTCTCAATTTCGTTAAGCGTAAAATATTGATCTACACGGCTAAGCCAAGAAATTGGATCATTACCATTAAAGGTCGGGCATGTGAGTTTTGGCAGATACTTCCTCGGTTCATCCCACCGATCATTCCCTCCTTACCCCTGCCGGGCGGTGGGATTAACCTCACCTCCTTCCGTTTCTGTTTCTGATGTATCCGATGACTCGGATGATGCATCTGATCGTCGGGCTATGGGGGTTCGCTGGATGAGTTTTTCCATCTGCTGCCCCAGATTTCTCATGGTTTGAACGAGCATCTCAATCTTTCCTTCCATATTTGCTACCCCTGTTTCAACGGCGTCCAAACTCGCTTCAAGTAATTCAATCCTATCACGATGAGTTCCTACCATTGTCGTGATTCCGCTCTCTCAATGAAAGCACCAATTTGATGTGAATCACGACTCCGAATAATACTTTCGCGGCTCTAACTTGGGCTAGCAAGCCAACGATAACAGCAAGAAGTCTTGTAAATAAGTTTTAATTGATATTTCATAATAATTCCTCAAGTCAACAATTACATCCTATATAGACGTCTGATATTTCATAAGAAATCTAATAGTAATCCTCAACCAACTCCTAATATCAAGGTAATAAGCTAGAAAATCTCAAGTAATCAATTATGCTATATTCTAATAAAATATAAAAGACTGGAATTCAAATAAAAATTAATTAAAGATGAAATCAAAATATTATCCTTTTGCGCCCGTTCACATCAGTTATCTTTGACTTGGCACGTGCAAGCTCTCGAATTATGACTTTGTTTTGTATATGGATTAACCTTACAGTGTATATTAACTAACACCATACTTTATGTGATAATTACATTGCATACATAATAAATAACACCATGACATACTTCTTATCATGTTGTACTTACCATGATTTTTATTTTATATATACAGAAATTATTGATCAAAACAGTGACGTCATGATTGACATTGATGATCTTGATATACTTGATGTAATAACTTTGTATACTAATACTACAGTTTATTTAAACTAATACTATACTTATTATCAACTAATACTACAGTTGATTTCAACTAATACTACACTGCTTGTGTCTGAAGTAACACTAGTGTGCTCAACTAGTACTACACTTTGTTACATCCAATACTACATTATTTTTTAACTAATACTATACAACTCTTCAACAAATATTATAATGTGGATAAAGTAATACCATAGTGTGGATAAAGTAATACTATAGTGTTTTTCAACTACTACTTCAGTATGGTTAAAGTAATACTATACAACTTGTTAACTAATATTGTACTGTATACAAAGTAATACTATATTGTGTTTCTACTAATACTACACCACTTGTTAGTTACTGTTTAAACTTTAAACTAATACAATAGTATATGTCAAAAGTAATAACTTTGTATACACTACAATTTATTTAAACTAATACTATACAACTTGTAAACTAATACTACAGTTTATTTAAACTAATACTATACATATTATTAACTAATACTACAGTCATAATACAAGGTTTGTTAAAATTTTCAAATGGACGTCGAGTTGCAAGATACGTTTGTAGACTAATACTAAAGTTTATTTCAGTATGTCCATAGTAATACCATACAATTTGTAGACAAATACTACAGTTGATTTCAACTAATACTACACTGCTTGTGTCTGAAGTAATACTAGTGTGCTCAACTAGTACTACACTTTGTTACATCCAATACTACATTGCTTTTTAACTACCTCATATTCTGCTTCTGGAAACTTGGGTGTTTCCAAGACTTATAAAAGCACTTGATACCTTGTCCAATGGAAGATTTTGGTGGTTCTAAGCCCACCTCACGCCTCTGTTTCAAAACCACCGCACCAGCTGCTCATCTCTATTTGATACGACGTACTTTGTCGTGGGAAGAGCTGTGGATTTATTGAGAGACTTGTCATAGGGAGTGGAGAGATGTGCTGCTATGTTGTGGCCTTGCCTTGATTTTTTGAACTCTTCGGCTATCTTTGAAATAGGCTTAGAGCGACGTCACCTCCTGCAAGAAATCGGCTACATTCTTGCTGAAGCCGAGGGATTTGAAGAACTCGAGGATCTCGGAACGAGGCCCTTGGTAGACGATGTATCCCATGGAGAGGAGGATGAGGTCGTCGAAGAGGTCGAATGTCTCTGGAGCAGAGACATGAAGACGGTCCCATCCATGAGATCGACGTATGCATTTCACAATTTGGAATGTGGTGGAGCTGTCGAGCCCCGTGAATATTTCATCCATAAAAAGTATTTTTCGAGGCCCAATAAAAAGAACAAGAAAGTAAGAAGATAAAAAAAATATTTATAAAAATTCATCCTCTATAAAAAGAACAAGAAAGTAACAAGATAAAAAATATTCATCCCATAACTTTTGTCACCAATAAATTTGTCCACTATATACTATCAAAAGTTACTAAAATATTACTGCCTGTACATATCTATCTATCTATCTATCTGTTACCCACACATCTCATCATATAACTAGAATCTTCTCCACAATGGCTCCAGCGGTTGATTGAGCTTTTGAGAGAAGATGCCAACGCATTGATTGAATGGTTGTTGAGACGCAAGCGCCATATCTAAAAAAATATTCATCAAATAAAGATTTTTTTTATTTATGTACAATTCATCAGTTAGATGAAGCTAAAAAAATCCAAAATCAAATTAAATAGAGAACATTCTTTCTAAATAAAACATAAAATCCCAAATTCAACACCCAACAGTCAGTTCATTGTGTTTATATTTCTTCTTAATCTTTATTTTTCAAGCATTAATTTGATCTTTTGTAGACCTACATAAATATTCAGATGCAACCCCATATGAAGTCTGCTCCACATGTTAATCAACCTTTAATTTCAAGATGCAACAGATAGAACATCAGCAAAGCATATATATCATAAACAGTCGATTACGTTCGTGTCAAATAATCTTAGAGTGATTAAGATGGGTTCTAGCCTTGTGTCTTTGTAATTTTCTTCTCAATGGGGCTCATTCTAAAATTTTCTCAGAGAAATAATACTTAATTGATAATTTTCTAGTGCAGGCGCCCTTACATCCCTTCCACCTACGACGGAAAAACCTCTCGGAATCTGATCTTGTAAATAACAAATACAAATGAGAGAGAGAGAGTAAGGGGAAAGTAATGGAAAACTTGAACGCCTATCCAGTAGATCTGGAAGTGGCGAAATTCAGATATGGGTTTCATTGAATCACATAAAATTGAAATTAATCAGCGAAATTTTTTTTCCTAATACGAGCCTCACAATTGTGAAAGTATAAGTCCAATCTGTCATAAATCCTTAAATTGTTAGATCATTCAAAAATATAAAACTAAATTTATAAAAGGAAAAAACAGCATCCATACCTGATAATATCCGATGGAATGACGGATCCTTAAGATCCACATATGTGGAAATGCTGCAACTGGGTGGAAAGCTCTAGCAAGCGCCGATATTGGTGTTGAATAGCCTAGGGTTTGTGTCACTTTTTGGGATATGAAAGTTAACTTATGATGCACCAACCTATCAGCAGTTAACCAAACAAAACAAATTAGGTTTTAGCGCATCCGAATTCAGATCTGCACAAATCAGATGCAGTAGATATGTATAACGGTTTTAAAGGTATTAAGTTTTATTTTACAATTACTGAGAGAAAGAGATTACTGTTTTCGCTGTCGAGCTGAAAGACAAGTAGTAGAATTAAATGTTGAACGCCTATCCAACAAATCTGAAAGTGAAAGAAATTTAGATCTGAAAGGTTATATCGAATATAACAAACCAATTGAGATATATATTAAAAAAAAATCTACCATCCGACGTCTTCCTTATAAAGTCTTCAGATCTGAAAAAACTTATGAACAATTAACCAAACAAAAGAAATCAGATTTTATAGCAGATATGAAATCTTATTAAAATTGAAGAAATTTGGATGAATGAAAAAACAAATTAAACAGTACCTTATTTAATTCTTGATTTATGTGAAAACTTATGAGGCACCAATTATCCGATGCGGAGTATTGCAGTTTCACGGACAATTAACCACTGAAGATCTGCCTTTCTGAAAACTAGATCCGGCGGCGGACAATTTGGGTGACGGCTATTGATTTTTCAGGGTGCTGTTGAGTCATTTTATAGGGATGGGAGAACACTCTAGAAGCCTGGTGAGTACTCTATCCACTAATTGTTACCTAATATGTATATTAGTCCATTAATTATTGGAAAAATCTACAATAATATCCTGAACTTTTGTCTCAAGTATAAATTGGACCCTAAACTTTTGTAGTAAATATGCCCTTCAACTTTGAGCAAAGGTACAAATTGGACCCTAGACTTTTGTCTCATGTACAAATTGGATCCTAAACTATTTTTTGAAAAAAATATACCCTTCAACTTTGTAAGAAAGGTACAAATTGGACCCTAGACTAATGTCTCAAATACAAATTGGACCTTAACTATTTACAGTTGGTTGCTTCACTGCAAGCTTTGAAATGGAGAGTATTCATGTGGATATATTGTGGTCTTACAAACATGTAATTATTTGATTTTTAAGTTTGTATTCAATGTGTGAATAAGTTTTACCATAGAATTGATTTGAAGGATATTTATTTATTTCATTAAAGAATATTAATTGTTTATACTATAGAAACTAGTTTGCTTTAATGGATGAAATTGATAAATAATTATATCCTTATGACAATAAGTAAGATCTATATTGAATGGAAGTAATGGAGGAGATCCGATCACCAATATAACAAGGTCCAATCTTTCTTTTCGCATGTACGAGGACACTGAAATCATTTGCTAAAGCATATTACTGAATTTTAGAATCTAATCCTAAATTTGAGAATTTGATCGGAAAGCCAATATACAAAATAAATAACAATTTATTCACCAAGACCACATGATTTGTCTTTAGGATATTATATCCAAAAAAAAATGTATAATTGAGAGAGATTCAATAAAAGTAAAGAAATTTAATAATGAGATTCTAAGAAATTTTCCCGAAAAATTGAGTTAATGAGATTTGAGAGAGAGAGAGACCATTGGTGCATGTTGAGCAGAAAGGCAAACATATTTGAAAATTTAGTCCTCGTTTTAAAGAATGGACGCCTGTAAAAGGAATTATGTCACACCAATGGGATTTAATTGAATTAGTTATCGAACAAATTTGAAATAACGAATTGGGTTTTATCAACTTAATGAGATCAATAAAAACAGATCCAAATCTAGAGACACATAGAGAAATAATTTAGATCTAGGGTTTTATTTACCTTACCAGATCTGTAAATGAGGATAAAATCAGATCAGCTTTTATCAGATCTGTTACGGCCCTACAATTGTGAAAATATAAGTCCAACCTGCCATAGATCTCTAAATTGTTACATAATTCGAAAAGATAAAAACTAAACAGGAAAAAACGGCATCCATACCAGAGAAAATTCAATAAAATGATGGATCCATTTTCTTCTTTGGCAGAGAACAACAGCTTTTCTTTAGCCATGTACATAAGACACAAGAGATGCTTCAAAACTATAGCACAATAGGGATAACATTTCATAGATGTGGATGAAATTTTTGGGGGACAGAGGCGCTGATGGTGTTGAATACTTAGGGTTTGTACTGATCCTTTTATAGGCGCATTGTTGTTGGATATTTCAGAAATAGTGGGCCTATATATGAAAAAAATTGAAGAGGACGGCGATTGGAAAAAATTTGGGAAGTTTTTACTCGGGCCTCTTTGGACTGATTGCACCCACATTTGTTTGTAGTACACACTCCTCACAAATTATTAATATTTTTTTTAATAATTTTAATTTTTCTCTTTATTTTTTTCTGTGCACCAACCTTCCCTCTCTTCGTCTTTTCTTTTCTCTTTTCTTCTCTCTTTTCTTTCTCTCTTCTCCTCATTTTTCTTACCTTCACTACATAGCCCTGGTATTATCATATTAAGACTGTGTAATTTCTCACATTACGTCTACTCTCCAGTAATTATTTCTCAAACTTCAACGACGCCCATTCACTACAATGGCGCCAATTTTCCCATTTGCAAGGCACTCCTATTTGAAAAAATGAAGAAAATTTATTTATAGTGACGGTAAAAACTCTGACTAATAGTTGAAATACTATCATTAATAACTTTTAGTGATAGTAAATCTCCTGTCATTACCTCTAATTACTGGTACTCTAGTTAAAATTCAATAATGACGGCATAAAGTCCCATCACTAATAAGTATATAACTAGATTAATTTACTCACTAAAAGAATTTTAGTGATAACACATTCTGTCACTAATACATCATTTTCACTCTCATTATAATTCCGAACTCCTTTCACTAAATGACACAATTTAATGATAAAATATCCTCTCATTAAATCTAAAAATATTATGCCACTAAAATTAAATTTACATTGTCATCAATAGTACATCTAAATAATTTTTACTTGTTATGCGGATATTAATATAAATATTTATTGCGATAATACTTTCGAAAATATTGTACATACAATTCTCTAACAACAATATTTTCAAATCACAAAAGTATTCTGAACTGCTATACATAAAGTATAACACCCAATAATTGGCTATCAATACTGCTTTAGATAGGCTATTTTCACCGTTATTTGTATCCCCTGTTAAACAAAATAATAAATTATACATCATCATTGTTAAAGTTAATTAGATGGTTCATAAAATACAAATATACATACAAAGAATAAAAAATATACAAAAAAATGAATCAAGCATATATAGCTAAAATCTCATTATAGCCTTCTTACAATTCCTCATCACAAACCTCTCACATGAGACATTATATATTCTCTTCTTCCTCCTCACTAACACATTGTCATACCCCTTGAGAAGATCAATGGTACAATCAAACAAGATATATTCTTACCAGTCTCCAAAACCGCAAGTTTCAATCTTTTACCCCCAACAGAAACATATTTTACCTTGAAATCGACTCCTGCAGAGAGATGTAAAGCTGAAATCACTTCCAATACGACTGGTGATATATAAAACATTTCAAGCATTTACATGTTCCAAGAGTACGAACATAAAGAAGCTATTGACTCAAGAATAAGAAATAAATTTTGCATTCTCCTTCATATATACCTTTTGTCATAATTAATATTAACCGCTACCATATAATGGAATGTCAAAAGGACAAATACAACACAAAGATAGTACAAAGCAAGCTACCAGCCAATATCACATAATGGAATCATCTGCATTCCGTATTTCAATAAAATTTAAATTTAATTACCTATCCAGACAAAAAGATTAATGTAGGTGGGCTTCAAGTGCAACTGATGTGTTGACTTCTCGTTGATCTTCAATTGTTTCAACTGATTCACAGTTTCAGCAATTAACTCTTTTAACTTCAGCACCTTTTGTGTTGTACTAGATCCAAGAGGATCCTGCAAATAACAGAATCATCAAAATCACTTGGAAGTTGGAATCATGTAGATTTCAAATTAGAAAAAATATCTTACTCAAATAAGTCATGTAAATTTCAAATAATTGATTGGTGTGAAAATTGCTCGAAATTCATGTATTTAAATTGATAATTTTGATAGAATTTCTTGTATTTTTTACATTAATTTGATAATTTAAGCCTATTGTCGAAAAATGTTCTAGTTTACATATTTTTGCAGAAATTGAAACATTTTATAAGCAAGCTAATGACTTAAATTCTATTTAGGTGGAGTTAAGAGGCAGACGCCCAACATTTTGAGAAGCAAGTGCCAAGTGGGCCCACATCTGTTGAAGAAGAAATATGGGTACCACACATACACATTCCCACTCTAATCCACAACCACTCGGCAACAAATCCCTGATTTCAGCCACAGTAAACCACCTCTCAGCCGCGACAACAAATTTCGACAACCACCGTTCGCCATGGACGCAGCTCTTCACCGGAATTCAAACCTCAGCGACAGCCGCTTCATGCTGGAAACACACAGATCCGTCCACCACAGCAACGTCATCCTCTGCGTTCGAAGCCCAGCCTCCTCTGTTCTCGCCTTTCAGCCGTCCAGCCTTCCGTCGCATCTCGCCGCTGCGATTTCCGATTCGACAACAACAGCAGCCATTCATCCTCAGTCCAAGCCGTAACCGCCTCTACTTCTGGATTCCGAATCCCGTCGCACATCCGCCTCCCATCAACACAGCCTGCCGGAAATCTACGTCGTCCTCACAATCTCGCCGTCCTCTGAAAACCAACAATCCCGGAAACACGACACAGCACGCGTCCCCTGTTCGAATCTGGAACCCGCCGATCCGACTCACACCACCACTGAATCGGCCATTCCTATTTGGTAATTGGAAAGATATTCTTTTGGGCCAAGTTCTTAATTTCACTATTTAAGCCCAACTTTTATTTTAAAAGATATCAGGCCCATTGCGTGAGATATGTATTGAGGGCATATATATACATTTCTTTGGAGAGAAAACAGAACGGAGATTAGTAGGATTAGTTTAGTTTATTTTAATTTCTCTTTCGTGAAGAACAGTAGGGTTTAGATTATTAGTAGTTTAGGGTTTATCTTTAACTATTTTTTTTCGTTCCTTTCAGGAACAGTAGATTAGGACGTAACTTTTTATATTTTTTATTTCATGATTTATTAATTAGGGTTTATGATTCTTTTTTTTTCTTGTTTTATTTAATTTCTGTTATGATTGTCTTTAGGATTATGCATTAATTTCTTAATACTTCGAATATGTGAAATTAGGAGAAACTCTATTCGGGGTAGGGATATAGATGTGCTATATATGATTTTGATTCCGTTTTTATATTTCAAGGTTGTGTATTGTTGAGTAAAAATTGCATGCAATATTCTTTAAACTTGATTATGTGTATTTAATTCATGATCATTGAGTGGATTAAATATCATATGAAAAGTATGAGTGAGTATGTGAATTTTGAATCAAATCAGTGCTTAGATGTCCGACCAAGAGTCTAGGTGCTTAGATTAACTGACCTTGAACACTGTTGTCTATGATAGTGAGAGACGAATAAATTAGACTTAGTACCCATTTTGGAACGGAATAATTAATTCACCACCCTAGGAGATTTAATTTGTCTTGAGGACTCAAATGAGGGCTATGGAGGGACTCAACCTGATGGGAAGATGATAGACAACAACGTAGTTATTTTGTCTATAAAATAATTTCATATAATAGTGGTAGCTCTATATAAGTGAATTAAAATACATAGCGTGTTTGTTGAACTACCTACGAATAGAAGGATGCCTACTGAATCATATTCGGAGTATACCTTCTCACCTTTGCACTTGCATAGTTAGGATTTTTTATTTTTTTTAATTCAATAATTAACAAACATTCACTCCTATTTTACCTCCTGTGGGTTCGATACTACTTGTCCCTATACTTGTTTATACTACACGATCCCTTCCTCTTGAGGGTTAAAATTTTGTTTTATTACAAAATATTAGTACAAGTCAATAATATTTATGCAGACTTTACAAAGACAACCCATCTATATTGAGAAAATATAACAAAATAATTTCTGTCCAGCAAAATGCATTTAATTTCTAATGTAAATATTGGAGATAAAACTGCTCTGTGAGCTGAATAATAAGAAAGAGCAATAAGACTAAAGTATGTTGTTCCTCTACAAAACAACACTCAGATAGAGTAGCCCAAAATGCTAAATTAAATACATCAAAGATATGCACATTCAGTGGTAGCCGAATCCATAAAATTATGCCAACCAAATTACATCATAACTTTGTTTGAAATACGAATCTCTTAATCGCCAAATCCTTGTCCATCCATTTGTCTATAATTGTTCCAATATTTTAAGACAAATTAAATTAAAGAATAGGTTTTTTGTGGTGTGGAGATATTATTGCACATAGGTTAATGGGGTGATGAGTTCTACAAGAATTATTACTGGCAAATTGAATAATAAGTTTATTAATAGTACATATTATGGCATTGCTGAGATGATATGAATAAACCGGATTAAGTTATGCATAAGATCACAACTACAACCAAAACTAACTCTAAAAAAGAGCAACAGTTAGAGATGGGTACAAACTTGTTTAGAAAATTGAGATATAAAGTGATAAATAATCGGAGAGAAGAAACATGACAAGCACACGATATACACCACACAATCTGTTCATTTCAAACTAATGAAGATGTGATATATATATATATATATATATATGAGAGAATTAACCAGAAAATGCAGATATTGTTATTTGGGAAATTAAAAGAGTTTAAATAAATAAAAAAGATGAATAAATTGATTAATAGCCATCAATTCTCCATCCAATTAAGTGTTATATTTTGCAGTCATATATCTTTTCGGTAGTGCTACTTCTCTAAAGATCCACTTTATCCAAGTGATGACAGTAATACTATTGACAAGCTTAAATAGGGAAGCAATATTCAATATCAATTGCAACATATTGGCATCACAATGAATTCATGGAAAGAAAAGTTTGAATGAATTAGTAGATATCCAACCTTCTAATGTGGAGTTTCATATGTTGGAAGGGTTTTAGTATAAACCTGACTGGGATGGTCAACTTTTATGGCTTAGTTGTTGGAAGTGCAGCAACAACCCTTGGAATTCCCTCAATAGTGCCAGGTAATTTTCCTTGATAGTGAAATTAATTCTAGCTTCATTTGTTGAAAAATTACAGAGAATACAAAGACTGTAAATACCGAGAATTCCACTTTTTTAACAACACATCTCCCTGGTACAAATTTCAAAAATTACCTCAGAACATCATTAAGTGATAGCTTCCCCCTTTCAAGCGACTCATTTTGTCTCCAACTGCAAGATAAATTACAAATGCAAGCAAGCTATCATTATCTTAAAACCATCTTATCAACCTATAGAACTCAGCTTAGCAGAAATGCGTTGGACTACAAAATCAAGTAAGTTTAAATGTAATTATTCCTATTTTATGGGATGTCAGATGAAAACACAATATTTGGCTCTCAACGATTTATGCATAACTAAAACAACCTCACTTGATCTTCATCACTGGAGGCAAAAAGCTGGTCAAACAAAAGTCGTTCTATGACTAGCGTTTAATCACAAAATATACTAGACAGTATCTCGCCTTCACTCAATTTTAGGAATTTGTTCTTAGGTAATTGATGTCTGATAAGGCTTATATTCCCCCATCTAATGCATTCCAGTAGCCAGATGGAGCAACTAAATGTAAGAGAAAAGACAATCATTTAAATATTAAGGACCATGCAAGTTCTTTTTAGAAGCTTGAGTAACCAGCTGGGATCAAGGCAGCAGACATTCTATCTAAAAGACATGTGCAATACATATGTCACCAGAAAAAAAATTAAAAAATTGCTGTAAATAATATTTATATTTAAATATTATTTATATTATTATTTCACATATATAGTTTATTATATTAATATTATATTATTATATAATATTTAAGGGAAGTTAATATATAACTGATGGAGCAGTTATTTCCCTTCTCTGGATAAGATGAGTTTTGGGTTTTCATTCTACGTGAGATGATAAAAAATTCATTTTCGGTGAGAATATTACACAGACAATTATCTAAAAACACACAGACATAATACAGTACCAATTCGTGAAGATTTGGTTTGCAATCACTGCAACTGGGACTCCGAGGACATGGAAAGGAAGAGGATTACAATCTGGTTCAAGTTAATTCCGCACAGCATTTACAGAGGTCAGATTTCTTATTATCGTGTTAGAATGTCTGGGCCCAACATATGGTATCAGAGCCCATATGGTTGTATCCCGTCTTGAAGCATCATTTTTTTTATCTGATTTTTAAATTCATATGATTATTATTGCACGTGTATTCAGAGGCATGATAGCATAAGATTTTTGACATTTTTTTAATATGTCTGTCCATATGAATGTTTCTTTTGTTTTTTCATGCCTGTTGTTTGGTATACGTGATTTTTTTAATCAATTGATGCTTCAGTTTACTGTTCCCAATCCGTTGATGCCCTGAGAATCTCCCAAATTGACTGCTTTTGTTAGTTTCAACGATTTTGGTTTCCCGTAATTTTTCACCCATTATATGGGTTTATTCAATTCCAAGCAAAATTGTAATTTTTTGATATGGAAAGATAGCCCTCGTCACCAGGATCGTCGTGATATTTTTCTCACATTTTTTGGAGTTGTAAATTGTGAGATATGATTTTTTAAAGAATTTTTGAGTCCTGGGGTTGTTTTTGAAAAGTTTCAGAAATTTGGGGGGCCTGTTTTTAGAAATTCGAGTTTTTGGAGGGACCCAAAAATAATTTTGAAAAGTATTAGTCAGTCAACCATACTTTTGCCGTTGACCAGCCGGCGGTGGCGCGTGGAGGCCACACGCCGATAAGGTGGCGGTCCTGCGGCGCCGCGTGACGGCGACATGCCGGGACTGGCGGTGGCGCGTGAGGCCCACGGGCCGGCAGTTGACCGGCGGCGGTCGGCGGCGCATGAGGCTCACGCGCCGGTGGAGGTCGGATCTCCAGTGGGCACGTGCAACTCACACGCGCAAGTTGCAGGCCGCGCGTGACGGTGCGTGGGGGCGCATGGGGTCGCATGACGGCGCGTGGGAGCGCCAGCCGACTCCTGGTGGCGCGTGGAGGTGCGTCAGACCCTTTTCCGGCGCGTTCTTCACGTTCTACTGTATTTTCTGGGGTGTTTACGTATTTTGATGTGATTTGAGCTGTTTTTACTTACTTTAAATGCATGTTTTGCATTTCATATGCGTTTGTTAAGTAGAAACTCCTATCTAGATGTTTTTTGGAAATTGTTTAGTGATTACGATTATCTGAGAAAGTGGGAGTCAATGAATATAACTTTATTACACTTGTGGATATGCCTATTTTGAGAAATTTCATGTGTTAAAGTTTTTTAATTGATTGTTGGTCAATTTTTTTTGGCTGCTCATTTTTCAGGTATGTATCACGTATCGATTTCCACTCACGGCATAAAGACTAAATTTGAAGTTCTTCATAACTTCCTGCACTACGAGATGAAGCCCACTCACAACCTTAGTGACCATTATGTTGAGTTGCTAGAACTGTTCAACCAGTTTGTTTTTTTTATTAACAACGGCCTACTATCCGCCCATTTGCTGAAAGTCATACATGCTCCTTATACTTGGGCTAGGACCCTCCCGCACTATTTGCACCAGACTTTTTGGGATGAGTATAGGCTTAAAGATCCAAGGCCAAATGGTCGGGAAGTGATGGAGGCTATTGCACTAGCTTCCATTAAGACTGACGGTAGTCAAGCACTTAGGACTATATGCTCGGGGATGGGTGGTATTCGTCGATCTGATCTTATGAGTCTGACCAGACCTATGAATGATCGAGTAAAGAATCCACACTTAGATCCTATGGCGAGAGCAATCTATAATGCGGCGACTAGGGGGCTCGATAGAACTAGAATTGAGAAGTCTAATAAGAGATTGGCTCGTTCTACTCGTAGGCGTATTGTTTTTCCAGATTGATACACTGTTGTCGTAGTTCATCTAGGTTGTGTTTTTCTTTTGTCTCAGCTTGATACATTTTGATGATTTAGCTGATTGACCTATGGTAGCTCGTCTGTTGTGTTTTGTTTCATTTTCAGCTTGATACATTTTCTGATGATTTAGCTGAATGTATTGTGGTAGTTCATTTATTATTCTCTGATATGAATTATATGAACTAATTTGTTGTTTTATGTTTTGAAACAAAAATCTGTTTTTGAGATGCATGATTTGATTGAAGATTAGTAACTTTAAGTTATTTTTCGATATAAAGTCTTGTGTCAATATTAAGATGTTTTGTTTGGCTTAACATAAGATTTTTTAACATAAAACACTTTTAACATTATCGAATCACTTCTTTTCATAAAAGATAATGACTTCAAAATCAATAGTAGCTGAGCTTAACAAAGGAGAAAAACTCAATGGGGACAATTATGACACCTAGCGTCATAAGATATGGTACGTTTTGGACGAACAAGACACACTGGATGCTATAAACCAATTCATGGAAGATCTGGGAGTTGGAACTGGAAATCAGGGAAGGAGGGACCAAGAGGCTTACCTTGCGTGGAAGAAAAAGAACTCCACTGCACGTGGTATCCTTGTTAGTTCTGTAATCAATGAAATGATCCATGAGTGTGAACAACACAAATCTGCGCATGATATCTGGGTTTATCTGCGTGAGAAATATGGTGGAACGTCTGTTACTAAACCGAGATAGTTGACCATAAAGTTCGACACTTATAAGAAAAAGCCAGATCATAACATTAGACAACACCTTAGGGAGATGTCAAACATGATCCTTGAACTTAAAACTGTTGGTCACGCTCTTTCTGATGAACAACAGATCCGAGCCCTGATACGCTCGCTGCCAAATCAATGGGAACATCTTAAGGTCAATTTGACCCACAATGAAAGTATTAGAACTTTTGGTGATGCAGCTCTACATGTTGAGCTGGAAGATGAAAGGTCAGGAGCTTTTAAATCCTTTTCTGCTGCTTTCTATGCCGGTTCTAGTTCCAAAGGAGCTTCGGGCTTCAAGAGAAAGAGAAACCGGAAGAAAGGGAAGAAGGGTAAAGGATCTAACAATGATAAACCAGTGAACAATGCTCAAAACAAAACTGATGAGAAGAAAGGAAAGAAAAAGCGTGGGAAAAAGAATAAGAAGGATAAGAGTAAAATGACTTGCTATAACTGTCACCAGTTAGGTCATTTTGCTAGGGAATGCCTTGAGCCCAAGAGGGACAAGGTAGATCCATCTAATTCTATTTCGAGTATTATAAATGTCTCTAGTACTGTCTTATTAACTGAATCTTTTCCTTTGTGGATTATAGACTCAGGCGCAACAGACCATGTGACAAGAGATAGGGGAGCATTTGTTAATTTTTATCGTGTTGCACAGGGGAGAAGATGGATATATATAGGAAATAATGCTCGTGTTGAAGTCAAAGGAGTTGGAACTTGCAAACTTGACCTTGACAATGGTCGAGCTTTTATTCTACATGATGTGCTATTTGCTCCTGACATCACGCGAAATCTTGTATCTGTATCAGTATTACTTAAATTAGGATTTGAAGTATTGTTTGCTAAAGACTCGGTTTTTATTAGCAAAGATGATGTGTGTTATTGTAATGGATTTATGCACGATGGTTTCATGATTTTAGATTGTAATCGAACATCTTTTAGGTATTATGATAATTATTCATATTCTCTAAATGCATGTTCCTCTAGTAATGCTCGTTTAAATGTAGACATATGACATGCTAGATTAGGTCATATTGGGCAAGATAGGATGAACCGTCTTGTAAAAGAAGGGTTATTGAACCTTACTTCAAAAGTCAAGTTATCTAAGTGTGAACACTGTCTTGCTGGAAAAATGACTAGAAAACCATTTGGCAAAGCCATTAGATCCGAACTTCCATTGCAAATAGTTCATTCTGAAATTTATGGTTCTGTTAATGTAAGAGCCCGACATGGAGCGTACTATTTCATTACATTTATTGACGATTATTCATGTTTTGGTTATGTCTATTTGATTTCTCACAAATATGAAGCATTGGATTGTTTTAGACGTTTTCTAAACGAAGTTGAAAATCAAAAGGACAAAATTATCAATGTTTTAAGAACTGATAGGGGACGTGAATATCTATCTGATCAATTCAAAGAATTATGTAATGAAAAAGGGATTATTCGACAATTGACAATTCCTTACACACCGCAATAAAATGGTGTGGCTGATAGAAGGAATAGAACATTGTTGGAAATGGTGAGGTCTATGATGGCACAAGCAAATTTACCTATCTCTTTTTGGGGAGATGCGTTACTCACAGCTGCTTATGTGCTTAATCGTGTGCCTACTAAATCAGTCGTTTCAACTCCTTATGAATTATGGACTGGTAGAAAACCGGACCTAACTAACCTTAGAGCATGGGGATGCGCAGCTTACATACATGACTCTATGAGTCAATATGGAAAGCTAGGTCCCAGAGGAAAGAAATGTATCTTCATTAGATACTGTAAGAACTCTAAGGGTTACGTTTTCATAGGAGACCAAGACGGGAATATTACAAAAATAGAATCACGAAATGCACATTTTCTGGAAAATGAATTTCCTACCAAGGGTGGAATTGAAAAAGTCGATTCAATTTTTGAGACAGTGGAAAACCAAACCCTATCTGATCCAAGTGGGAGTGGTATTTCTAAAAATGTGGATCTTGATAGATTTGTCCCAATTGAGGATCATACAATTCTTAATGAGGACATTTTATCTTCAGAGGGTCCTACAGAACCACAGTCTCGAAAAAGTTGTAGGAAATCAATGCCAAAAGGCATTATGACATAGAAGGTCATGTCTTCTTTGTTTCTCCAGAAAATGGGGATATTTCTCCAGTGGATGAAGAAGAGCCTAAAACTGTAAAAGAAGCTCTAACTTGTCCAGCAAAAGAGAAATGGAAGAAAGCAATGGAAGAGGAAATGGAGTCTATGAAGTCAAATCAAGTCTGGGAACTTGTTGACCTCCCAGAAGGACGCAAAGCAATCGGGAATAAATGGATTCTTAAGATTAAAAGAAAAGCTGATGGCTCAATAGAAAGGTTTAAAGCTCACTTAGTGGCAAAAGGTTATACTCAACAAGAGGGTATAGATTACGAAGAAACTTTTTCGCCTGTAGTAAGATTTGCTTCGATTCGTTTACTCCTAGCTATAGTAGCAAGTATGGATTTAGAATTGCATCAGATGGACGTTAAAACTGCTTTTGTCAATGGAGAATTAGAAGATGAAATCTACATGCATCAGCCTGTAGGATTTGTTCTTCGAGGTCAAGAGGATAAAGTTTGTAAGTTGAAAAAGTCGATTTATGGACTAAAGCAATCCTCGAGACAGTGGTATTTGAGATTTCACTCGACGGTTATCTCATATAACTTTGTTATGATAAACGAATACCACTGTGTGTATGTTAAACGTTCTAAGAACAATTTTGTGATTCTATCTCTGTATGTAGATGACATACTATTAGCTGGAAATAACAAAGAGTATCTTGAAACTATCAAGAGATGGTTGTCTTCAAATTTTGAAATGAAAGACATGGGTGAAGCAGAATATATTCTTGGTGTCAAGATCCAAAGGGATCGCTCGAAAAGGTTATTGGGTTTATCCTAAGAGACTTACATCAGGAAACTTTTGGAACGATTCAAAATAAAAGACTGCAAACCACTAGATACTCCTGTTATGAAGGGTGAATCTTTGAGCCTAGATATGTGTCCTAAGACTCAAAAAGAAAAAGATGAAATGTCCAAAATACCATATGCCAATGCTATTGGTAGTCTGATGTATGCAATGTTGTGCACACGACCAGACATTTGTTATGCTGTTGGTCTAGTCAGCAGGTATCAATCTAATCCTGGGCGAAGACACTGGTCGAACAGTGAAAAGGATTTTCAGATATCTAAAAGGGACTGCAGACTATCATCTTTTCTATCAAGGAAACAATGTGACACTCAATGGGTATACAGACGCAGACTGGAGTGGTGATTTGGATGAACGAAAATCAACTTCCGGTTATGTCTTCTTGCTCAACAATGGAGCAATATCATGGTGTAGCAAGAAACAGACTTGTATAGCACTGTCCACAATGGAAGCCGAATTTGTGGCATGTGCTGCTGCTGTTCAAGAGGCTATTTGGTTAAGGAGATTCCTGAAACATTTGGAGATAATTGACACCTCAGTGGGAGCTGTATCAGTTAATTGTGATAATCAAGCAGCCATTGCTTACACAAAAGATCCCAAATATCATGGAAAGACCAAACACATTGACACTAAGTTTAATTTTGTTAGAGACATAGTTGAAAAGAAGAAAGTGATTCTGAAATACATTTCTACTCATGACATGTTAGCAGATCCTTTTACCAAACCAATTGCTAGAGATGTTTTCATGAAACATGTTAGAGGTTTGGGTTTACATAGGATTTGATTCTATTCGAATGAAATGTTGAATGATGTTATATTAATGGTTATTTGATGTAACTATTTATGTTTTATTACATATATGTATTGTTTCATATATGAAAGTATGTCGACAAGTTATGATTGACTCTCTCATACGAGTAATAACCTCTATTCCAGTGGGAGCATAGAGATGAGATTATAATAAGAAATATAATCGAGATGGATTAGACCACAAAATATGTCTAACTTGCTTAATTAGCTAAATTTTACAAGATGTCCTGTTACACTTGAGGGAGGATATCTGGGTTAAGTGCACAGAATGCATTTAATTTATAAATTTACGCAATGTCAAATTTAAATTAGGCATACGTTTCCTTCATAGGAATTCAAAGACATTGTGACATGTGTTTTTTAAGAAACTTCATGTGCTAAATGACCCAAAAAGGAAATGAGAAAATATCCCTATATTCTCACTAAGTATGAGTCCTTTATTTTAAACTTTTTACCCTTAAGACTTTCTACATAGTTTCTAAGTTTACACTTTGGCGTTGCTACTTTAGCATGTTTCCAATGGCTATAAATTTTAAGAGCTATGCGGTACATGTCTAGGAAGGCAGCTACAGTGGGAGACTATAGACTCTTAGCTAGAAAGGAAGAATGTCTTTATTTAACACATTCTAGTGTGATTCATTGACTAGTCAATCAAGCTGGGTGATTATGAATACATTAGAATTTCGCGAATATAGTTGAATATGTTCTATTTTGAGGGATTCAATAGATATATGTCAACATGTGTTAAATGTTTAAATGAATTTTGGGTATAACGAGATTGCACATATCCTTGATGAAACGATTGAGGTGCCATATATTCCTAACAGGTGTATGGCATAGTAACTCATGCACTCGTGGGTGACACGAGGTATTTGTATAAATATGAAAGTTGTTGATGATGATGAAGATGTGTCAGATATAATGAAACTTCATATGTGAGTGGGAGATATAAATAATATTTAATATAATTATTATTTATATTATTATTTCACATATATAGTTTATTATATTAATATTATATTATTATATAATATTTAAGGGAAGTTAATATATAACTGATGGAGCAGTTATTTCCCTTCTCTGGATAAGATGAGTTTTGGGTTTTCATTCTACGTGAGATGATAAAAAATTCATTTTCAGAGAGAATATTACACAGACAATTATCTAAAAACACACAGACATAATACAATACCAATTCGTGAAGATTTGGTTTGCAATCACTGCAACTGGGACTCCGAGGACGTGGAAAGGACGAGGATTACAATCTGGTTCAAGTTAATTCCTCACAGCATTTACAGAGGTCAGATTTCTTATTATCGTGTTAGAATGTCTGGGCCCAACAATTGCAATTAGGTGAAGGGTACCAAAGAAAGAAGTTATATTGTGTTTATTTTACATATATGGCGAGGTTATAAACAAATATTGAACACAATATTAAATGTGTGACAGGAACAGGAGAACAACGATGATCAATAGTCCAGTATGTATTGATCATTGAGTTAGAAAAATCACTTAACAGTGCAAACAGACTTAACAAGAAAAATTTATTTGGATTGTTTGAAAAAATATATTAATTATTTTATTTAATATTTGTTTTGTTCTTTTCATTTCACATTTTTAATTTTTTATATTTCAGAAAATTTTCAAAATTCATACAAAAACTACTTGATTTTGCTCATTAGGATTTTTTGTTTTTTTTTTTAAAAATCATTATTTAATATATTGGTATTTTACAAAAAAAAATATAATTATGCTTTTTGGAGTTGTTACGATAATTAAGGTGGGTGTACAACTTTAGGAAGAAAAAGTTAAAAAAATATTTATTATATTTTATATTTTTTTAATTAAAAAAATTATAAAGTGTGTGTATTTTTAACAAATGTGGGTGCATATAATCTAGGCTTATATAGATTTGAAACTTGACTCTAGTTTGTAATGGCCCAAATAATGAATTTTTTTTAGAGTGAGATACATATAACTTTTATATGATAATGTGACAAATGACATGAGTAGGAAATTCGTGGAAGAAGATAAAATTTTAGAGTCATGTCATTATTCTAGAATCGTGTAGAAACCCCGACTCTATTCAATCTGCCACTGCCATTCTCATCACGGTCTCTGGAAATGGAGGAACGCCAACCGCCGTCGCACACAACAACTTCACCGCTGGAAATCCGCCTAACCGTCTCTTGTTGCGGAAATTAGGAACAAGGTTTGAACCAATTCTTACTTTATGTCAAGATGTAAGTCCCCCCTAAATATCTGATTTCTAAAATATCGATGTTAGAAAAATTACTACAGCCGGGAGCCGCCGCCGGGCCGCCACCTTGTCCCCACAGCCGCCGGGGGTAAGTTTTTTAATTTTATTCCTTCCGTTTTATTTTAAATCCTTGTTTAATTTTTGGTTGGATTTTAAATAGGTATACAAATACGTCTGTTTGGATTGAAACTTTATTTCTGATTGAGCTTCCACAAATACGTCTGTTTGGATTTTCAGGTATGCAATATTTCTTCCTTATTATTTTAGTATTTTATCTTGATCACTTTTACTATTGGGCTCCTTAATAATTTATGGGCCCAAGTTTTATTTTCTATTTATATGCATATAAGAAATTTTTAGGTTTAAATTTTAGAATAAATAAATTTTTATAGATTATTTTATGCACTCCAGTGAATTCTAGATGATCGAGTGATAGTGTCTGAATGGTGAATATATGGACAAAAAATTCAAATTGGATTATGAAGGTAAAAAAATAATAATAAGAGTAGTAAAGATTAAACTGGACAATTTACATAAAAAGGGTAATTAGAGAAAAATTAAAGTGCAGGTGAAAATAGAACTTACCCCTCCATTTAGGGGAAATTAATTATTCTTTTGGGGCTGTATCTTAATTTGTTTGCAATATTAGGATATTTTATCTTTACAAACTTGTCAAATAAGTAGTTTTTTAAATTTGTAAAAAATTAGAATACCATCTTTTAAGCTAAGTAACTTTAGGCCAAATTTAACAAAATGCGGGCTAATATATGGTATTGAGGTGGGATACATCATAATCAGCTTTTATTTGAACCATATTTTATAAAATTTGATTTAGATATACTCCACTTAGAAATAGTGTCTTAGTTTTTAGTGCATTACTTATATTTACACTATTATGAAATTTTTTTGTACTTATTTAAAATTAGTGCATTAATTACTTTTGTACCAAGCTGTGATTATGTTCTAATTTTGTAAATTCATGAGAATATTGCCCTAATTTTACAAACACCCATAAATTATATGTACTTGATCTCATATCAACGATAAAAAATTATATGATATTATTTTAAAGTCTAAAATTGGTATTTTCAGCAAAGATGCTTGTGTGGAGTACATATATGATAATTATATTTAATTTTTTTATAAATTTATATTGCACATTATGTATATTTTGGAAGGTTGACACAGATGTGACACAATAAATATGGGAATTGGTGATTGAAATTTAGTGATTCATTCACCTTTATTCTTCACTTCCTTTCACGTTTTATTTTTAATTTAAGTTGATGTGGAGATGAGAGATAATTGTTGGTTGTTGTTTGTTGTAGAATGTGCGTTCCAATTTGATTATTTTTAATTAAATCGGAAATGGATGCACTAGGATGTTGATTAAATGGGAATTATGATAAAATCTAAACGAAATTCTGCCAAAATTTTTAAAAATATTAATATTTAGTTAGAATATATATGTAGGGTCCAATTATATGACTAGAAGTATTAGTAGGGTCCCAATAATACCAAATGAATTAAGTGTTCAAACTTTTAAAAGAATTTGAATAAATGTAAGACAATCATATTATTATATCATAGGCATCTTTAGTTCTATATGGATCGAAAGTGGATTAAAGCAGATAGATTATCATATGAGTATAGGAATGGTGTAGAATAATTTTGTAATCATGCAATGAGATACTGCAACGACCCTCGGTATATTTCATGTCCGTGTTGGAGATGTATGAATGGAAAATCCGTTAGTGGTCGAGAAAATTTGTTCGATCACCTGATGATTCACGGTATTGATAAATCTTATACCGTTTGGACATATCATGGTGAGAGAAGAGATGAATGTAGTTCAAGTAACCTAAGAGCTGACTTTAGGTTAATTTGAAGACACAATTGATGCCGATAGTTTTGGAGATGCACCGAGTGTTGATTCATCTAGTGGGGATGACGATAATCTGGGAGATCATCCTTATATGTGTGAGAAGTTAAGGGATGACGCTGGATTACCTCTTTGGACTGGGTGTCACTAAAAAAAATATGGATACGACAACAGTGGAAACTCGTTGTCTTTCTATAAAAAAATGTTGTTGTAGAAGCTCCTGTTATAGTAAGTATCAAGTTTAGACAACGGTTAATGGACCGTTATCTTTTCATTGTTACTACAACGGTTATTAAGTGTTTTCTATACATATAAAATATATTGTTGTAGCATGTGTATATCCTTATTTGTGACTATAGACAACGGTTGTGAGCCGTTGCCTTTTTTTTGTTACTACAACAGTTATTAACTGTTGTCTTTACATATAAAATATGTTGTTGTAGCATGTTCATATCCTTATTTGTGACCATAGACAATGGTTGTGAGCCATTGTCTTTGAGAAATAAAAATTAATAATTTCGTGGGTCCGACCGGCACGAATATCAGCCTCCCTTTGCGTGAGAGGGGGTTTGAACCCGTGACCTCTCGTGTATGTGAATGAGTGTCTTGCCATTTGGCCAAGTAGTATTTCTTGTTCATTATTTCATTATAAATATATATATATATATATATATATATATATATATATATGATATATATACTTTTTATTTTAACTAAGTGTTATATATTTATTTTATTATTATTATATTATGTAATTATACTAATCTAAAATTATATATTATAATTATATAATACTTGTATATTTAGTTTTAATAAAATTATCATATATAAATGTAATTATATATTTCTAAATATTAATTCAAATCATTATAAACATTAATTCCAATAATTCTATTAATTCAAAAGATTGATTCAAAATATCATTTTAATTTAAAATATTAAATAGTTCAAATCACACTAATAATTAGTAGGTGCCTAATTATTCGAATAATTCAAAATATAGTATAAAATTATAGAAATTTGAATGAATATTTTTTTGAAAATAATAAGAAAATATAATTGAATTGGGTTAAATTTTTTTTTTATTATTCTAATTTTAAATTATAAAAGTGTCATTTCAAAATAATATAAAGTGCTAGTTTTAATTAGTTAAAAGTGTTAATTATAAAAATCATCCAGTAATATATGTTTACTACAACGGTCATACACCATATATTATAGTATACAGTTTTATACAACACCATTTGATGAAAATAAAAAAAATTTACAACGCCGTTTTTATAGTGATATACAACGGTTGCATACTCGTTGTCTTTCAGTAATTTATTCCTAAAAAACATTGATATACAATGTATATATACAACGGTTGAAAAACTGTCGTAATAACATACTTTTTTACAACGCCATATTTTGCGAATAGACAACGGTTTGATTACCGTTGTCTTTTAGTAATTTTTCTTGAAAATAAAGATATACAACACGAATATACAACGGTTCAAAAACTGTTGTAGTAACATACTCTTTAACAACGCCGCCTTTGTAGTATAGACAACGGTTTGATAACCATTGTCTTTCAACAATTTTTCTTTAAAACACATATATACAATATAAATATACAACGGGTTAAAAACCGTTGTAGTAAAGTACCTTTGTATAACGCCGCTTTTTGAGATTGGACAACGGTTCACCAAAACCGTTGTCTAACATCATATTCCATCAATAAAAGACAACGGTTATACTTTACGTAACATATTTTAAACTTTAGACAACAGTTTTTAGCAAAATCGTTGTCTTTCTGGTGTTGTAAAACATCATTTTTCTTGTAGTGTGTAAGAGGGCAACAAAACTATCAGTTGTATTGATATTATTTAACCTAAAAGCAGCTTACCAATTGTCTAATGTGTGCTTTACTGATATGCTGGAAGCGGTTAGTGGTCTATTGCCTGATGAGAATGTACTGCCTACGAGAGCATATGAAGCTAAGAAAATACTCAAGTCCATCGGGCTAACACATAAAAAAATTCATGCTTGCCCAGGTGATTGTGTCTTATTTAGTAAGGAGTATGCAGATCTCGTTGAATGTCCCAAGTGTGGTAAGAAGCGATATATGAGTAATAATTCTCCTTCAAAGGTGATGTGGTATTTCCCAATAATACCAAGATTCAGGAGAATGTATAGTAGCTCTGTGGATGCTAGACATTTGTCTTGGCATCATGATGATAGAATCAAGGATGAATTGCTAAGACATCCTGCCGATTCACCCTAGTGGAAGACATTTGATGTGAGACATCCAGAATTTGGCAACGAGCCACGACACTTGCGTCATGCACTCTCAACTGATGGAATGAATCCATTCGGTATTCAAAGTACCGACCACAGTACTTGGCCAGTGATTTTGATGGTTTATAACCTTTCACCATTGTTGTGTATGAAGCGTACTTACATGATGTTGTCTATGTTGATATCAGGACCTAAACAACCTGGTAATGACATAGATGTATATTTGGCTCCTTTGATAGAGGACTTGAAGCTGCTGTGGGATGAGGGTGTCGATCTTTATGATGCTTATAGAAAGGAGAATTTCAAGCTGAAGGCCATGTTGTTTGGGACTATCAATGACTTTACCGCTTACAGGAATCTATCTGGATATAGTGTGAAGGGAGCTGATGCATGTCCTTGTTGTACCAACAACACTGATCATATTTGATTGAGTTACTGTAAGAAGTCAGTCTATATGGGACACAGGAGGTGGTTGGACCCAATGCATAGGTACAAGACAATGACCGATGAATTTAACGCAGAGTTGAGTATCGTGAAGCACCACGTTTATTGTCAGGTTTAGATGTGTTGAATGAGATGAAGAAGGTCAACACACAGTACGGGAAAAAATTTGCAAAGAGAGTCCCCACTAGCGGTTGGAAGAAAAAATCAATTTTCTTTCAACTGCCATATTGGAAGGAGTTGTATGTTAGACACTTCATTGATCTAATGCACATTGAGAAGAATGTTTGTGCCAGCGTTCTCAACACTTTATTAGATGATAAGAAGTCCAAGGATGGTTACAATGTAAGGATGGATATGATGGAAATGGGAATAAGAGTAGAATTGGCACCTCAGACACTTGAAGAAGGACGAGCACCAATCTTACCTCCTGCTGCACATACCTTGTCCAAGAATGAGAGAAAAGTGTTTCTTCAAACACTGAAGGATGTGAGAGCACCAGAGGGATATTCGTCCAACATACGGAGGCTTGTATCAGATGATGGTGCGAGACTGATGAATTTGAAATCGCATGACTATCATGTGATAATGGAGAACTTCTTAACTATTGCCATTCGTTCTATCTTGCCTGAAAATGTGCGCATAACTATAACAAAGTTGTGTTGGTTCTTCAAGGCAATGAGCAGCAAAGTCATTGATCCTAAACTCTTGAGTGGTGTTCAGAGACAGATTGTGGGGACGCTTTGTGAGCTTGAGATGTATTTTTCTCCATCATTCTTTGATATAATGGTTCACTTAACCGTGCATTTGGTACATGAGATAAGGATGTGTGGTCCTGCACGTATGCGATGGATGTATGTTGTGGAGAGATACATGAAAGTGTTGAAAGGATATGTGAGGAATATGTTTAGGCCTGAAGGATGCATTGCAGAATGCTACTTAGTAGAAGAAGCGGTCGAGTATTGGTCTGAGTTTATTCTGAATGTCGATGCAATTGAAATTCCTACTACTCGGCACACCAACAGGACTGAAGGTGAAGGCATTACCGGTGGTCAATCGGTAAGTGTTAGTATAGAGGAACTAACACGGATGCACTTATGCATACTCCAAAACATGGTCGACGTGCTTCCTTTTATTGACCTTCACATGCAAACACTTTTTGAGACATTTCCCTCAAGCGATATCGCACATTTGTACACTGGTTCAAGGAGTATGTTGCAAACATGTTGTCACAAGATAATGAATCAGTTGGGGAAAGAGTTAAGTGGTTATCCAGAATGCCTGATAGACATGTGTATTTATATAAGTGTTATCTTATTAATGGATATACATTTTATACTAGAGATCATGATGTCACGAGTACAATGCAGAATAGTGGGGTGTCCATTAAAGCAAGTGCAGGGGATCAGTCGATGGCTACTTACTTTGGACAGATTGTCAATATTTGGGTACTCGACTATATTGTTCACCGTGAACCCATATACAATTGTAGCTGGGTGAGGATTCCTAACAGAGTCCAAGTTGAAAGTTCTGGGTTTGTACGTGTTGATTTGAAAAATGTGGGACACAAAGATGACTCTTACATAATGGCTTGTCAAGCTCAACAAGTTTTTTATGTCCTAGACCCAATCAATAAGAAATGGTCCATTGTGGTTCTATCAAATAAATTCAGTGATAGTTACCAGATTAGCTATCACGTCGATGAAGATGTTGACAACATCGATGATTCTTTCAGAGACTTCACTTTTTCTGGTCCCTCCTTCGATGATCCTAGTTATCGCCCGTACCATAGAGATGAGGATGAATATGACAATCCAGATCTAGTTAATATTCATGGTCATGAACGAGAAAAGTTAGCAAAAAAATGAAAAAGAAAAATGTAAGCTAAAAAGAAATGTATATTTTTATTGTATGTTTATTCTTGTGTTTTATTGTATGTTTATTCTTATGTTTAATTGTATGTTGATTAATTTTGCAGGATCATGTCATATTTACCCCATCCCGGTGGAAGTGAAGGAGATGATGGAGATTATCTAGATGATATCCACGAGGCGAATGATGTTGAGGCAAATGATCCTCCCACCACTAGCAGCTCTAGGGAGAAGCGCAGGAGGGGTATAGTGACGATGTCGTCTACGAAGAGAGCTCGTGTGAAGGGAAAAATTATTCATGTAATTATTTTTACAATTGAAAAGTTGAGTGTATAGTACATTTGACAGATCATAGAATCCAATAATGCTATGTTATTGCAGGTAGAATTCAATGAGTATGGACAACCTATTGGGAAAGGGAGTAAGATGTTGTCATGTTTCATTGGGAATGCTGTTCGAGGAAAGTTCCCGATCGTGTTGCCAGCTGATGATTGGCGTAGTAACAAGCTTGATTCTATTAAGGAAGAAATATGGGATGAGCTTGTGGTATGAAAATTATATATGAACTTGTCTTATTTGAATTATATGAGTTTGTGATATTACTAAGTTTATAATTGTTATGTTATCTGCTTGTAGAGGACATTTACGGGCCTTGACCAATCCAAGAAGAAACAAATACTGATGAAAGCTGGGTTGTTGGCCAAGAACTTTCGGGCTTCTCTGAGGAATTGCCCAAAAGACCCTGATACTGGTCTGTACTCGTCTCACCCGCCTACTCCATATATTGGTCATCCTATGGTTGAGCCGTACTGGGATGAATTCATACGTAGATCGATGGCTGACAATTTTCAGATAAAGATAATGCATATACTAATTTTCTCTATTTTAATTCATGATATAATTTTGTGTTAATATTTTATTGTAGGCTAAAAGTAAGAGAAACAGCCAACAAGCGAAGAATATAGAAGCACGATATCGGGGATCTTCCAAAGATTATGCACGCATAAGGGAAGAAATGGTGAGAACAAAATTTTATACCACTTACCCTTATTAGTATATTCGTTTTTAGTAATTCTAATTAAGAAACATGTTCATCAATATCGTAGCTGATAGAAAAAAAGAAAGCTGGAGAGAGCAACCCTGTTGTTGGTCGTTACGAGTTATTTCAAACTACCAGAATGACTCCTGATGGGAGAGTTCCCGATCCTGCGTCACAGCGCGTTGTGGATAATGCAGTAATCTATCTATTATGTTTTTATCATTTCAAATAATTATTTGATTTGATATTATTTAATAATAACCTTTTGTGATTCAGGACCGCACATCTCCAAGCATGACTCCTGACGACCTCCGCTCTATTGTGATAATCATTTACATGCACGGGCTTATTGTCGTCAGGAGCATTTTGGCCGCCTGAGGGGCACTGGCTTTGGCGTGATAAAGACAACATTGATGATGGCACCTGGTGTTGCAGCTATGGAGAAGGTGGATAAACTTTCGGAGCAGGTAGCCATGTTGACCAAGCAAATGTAGTTTTTTGCTTCTCGATTCCCGAGTCAAGGACCTCAATCCAGTGATGTAGCCAGTCATCAGGATAGTTGTCCAACTATGTTTTCTACTGATGTTAGGGAAGAAGTTCACTATCCACGTGAAAGTAGCTCCCAGGTATAAAAATCATCAAATTTTATTATAGATTAGTATGTTTTATAATTAAAATTTTATTTTAACAGTTACCTACCGCTTGCTATCTGTATTTGGAGCATCCTCTTCGGTTGGTGGCTCAAGGCACATTGCACAGTAGCTCCAATGGAGTTATTCATAGTAGGCCCATTACTCCTGGTTTTCAGAGGGTGACGCACGATGTACCTGTCGAGGGAGAAGAGAGTTCGTCGGTGCCAAAACCAATAGTTGAGGCGATCACAGTTGGGACAGCGATCGGGCACTTTCTAGAATGGCCGACAAACTTGGTCTCTCTCACCTTGAAGGTAAAGAAAATAATGTTATTAATGTTCATTATCTTATTTGTTCTAAACAATATTGTATATTGAATGTAGGTATTACCGACTCTGCAAAAGTTAAAACAAAAAACACCATGATCTTGTTCACATACGCCAAATACCATGGTGTGAGTAAAAGCAAGGACAGTGCAAGGGCTAATGCTCAAACGAATAATCCCACACCTGAGTAAATCTTTCACTAATTGTCGGCAAAATTAGGCATGTTCAGACGGGCTTATCCGATAGTGTAGACGATTAGGTAAAGGCACCGCCGGGGCCAAGTCGATCTGGTGTTGAATGTTCTGGAAAGGTGGTAACTCAGTCGGAACCTCAGAAGGAAAAACACCACTGAATTTATCCACTATATATGATTGTGCCAGGGGTGGAAAATGGGTGGTAGGAGAAGCATCATGAGCAACCAACAAGCAACACTGAGAGCCAGACAATAATCCACGTTCAAACGTAACATGTGATACTAGAGAAATGGATTCATGTTTAAAACTGTTACATTATAAAATTATTTATATATAATAGTTTGGGAATTAGTTAAATGCTCATATAATTAAGGGGAAATGTACAAATTTGACCCTAAATTTTTATCTCAGATACAAATTGGACCAATGATTATTTTTTGAAATAAATATGCATTTCAACTTTGGGATAATGTACAAATTGGACCCTTGACTTTCGTCAGAGGTTAAAATCTGACCCTAAATATTTTTTGAAACAAATATGTTCTTCAACATTGGAAAAATGTACAAATTGGACCTTGAACTTCTGTCTCATGTATAGATTGGACCCAAAACTATTTTTTGTAACAAATATATCCCTAAACTTTTAATATCAAACAAACATGTCCTTAAATTAATAAAATAAAACAGTGTGGTCATTTGATCAAGTTAAAAATCAATCGGCATGTGATATTATAGCATCATAATTGATATATATATATATATATATCAAAAGTAATTTTATTGAAATTTAAATCAAAAGAAATTTTATCTCAAAATTTAAATCAAAAGTAATATGATGGTAATATTTGTTTGAGAGAATAGTTTAGGGTCCAATTTGTACTTGAGACATTATTTCAAGGTCCAATTTGTACCTTTTTCCCAAAGTTGAAGGGCATATTTTTTTTTTCAAAAAATAGTTCAGGGTCCAATTTGTACTTGAGACAAAAGTTCAGAGTCCAATTTGTACTTTTACTCAAAGTTGAAGGGCAAATTTGCTTTAAAAATTAATTTAGAATCCAATTTGTATTAGAGACAAAAGTTCAATATCTAATTGTAGATTTTCCACATAATTAATGGACTAACATACATATTAGTTAACCATTAGTGGATGGAGTACACACAGGGCTTCTAGAGTGTTCTCCCAACCTTATAAAATAACTCAACAGCACCCTGAAAATCTATAGAGTGTTGTCCGCCGCCGGATCTGTTTTGAGCATAATAAGTTTTCAGAATCTGTACTGGTTAATTAACTTGTTTTTTCATTCATTCCAAATTGTACTCCCCATCGGATCATTGGTGCATCATAAGATAAATCAAGAATTAATTAAGGTACTGTTTTTTCAATTTTTTCAATTTTTCTAAGTTTTCATGCATATCTGCTATAAAACCTAATTTCATTTGTTTGGTTAATTGTTCATAATTTTTTTTTTTTTTATATATTTCTAATATAAAAACCCAGATCTAAATTTCTTCACTTTTCAGATTTGTTGGATAGGCGTTCAACCTGTAATTCTACTACTTGTTTTTTTTGCTCGACAGTGAAATCAGTAATCTCTCTCATTAATTATAAATAAAACTTAATAACTTTAAAATCGACGTTGTATATGTATCTACTGCCGTCGATCGGATCTTATTTGTGTAGATCTGATTTCCGATGTGCTAAAATTAACCTGATTTGTTTTGTTTTGTTTGGTTAACTGCTGATAGGTTGGTGCATCATAAGTTTAACTTTAGGTCGATCCGACCCAAACCCTAGGCTATTCAATACCACCACCACCAGTGCCTCCCTCCCCAAAAATATCCTCTGCATATGTGAATCTTATGGATCCGTCATTCCATCGGATATTCTCAGGTATGGATGCTGTTTTTTCCTTTTATAATTTAGTTTTATATTTTCGAATGATCTAACAATTTAAAAATTTGTGGCAGATTGGACTTATATTTTCACAATTGTTAGGCTGTAGTGGGTAAATTAGCTTTCCATTACTTTCCCCTTATTCTCTCTCTCACTTTGTTACATGTAATTGTATTAATTATTTAAATTAAGTCAGTTCAAGATAATTTTAATAATAGCGTTTTTGAATAAGATTTTAATTTACGTTCTTTTAATTAGATATGGCTGAAGATTTTAAACTATTGCTCACCCTCAAAGTCACGATGCGCCGTTTGAAGGTATTTTATTACATATATATTATATATATTGATAACTGCCAACCACCTTCATCTAATTGATGAGTTATATATAAAGAAATGAGTAGGGATTTAAAGGGTATTTTTGTAATTCCTTATGTATAAAATAAAAAAAGTGGGTTGAATTGTGTGTGTATTAAGCCCAAAACCAGTGACATTGTGTGTAAAATGGACGATTTTGTGAGGGTAAATTTTATAGAGGATTTTCTAGGTGTAGAGTTTTTGACGGATGGAAAAAGAAAGTGTGATGCTAATTGCAGGATGGGATAACATGAGTAACTTAGTACAATAAATATGATATATATTTTTTTTTTATCTAAAATTCCATTTCACCTTACAATTTATGAGGATATATATTTTGACAACATTCAATAAATAAAAGAATATTTCACAAATTATTAAAAGAAAAATTTAGCCTTACCAGCTCGATAATTAACATTTTATATTTTTCAAGAAAATTGGCAATTTTTTGTGTGATGTTCTTATTTTATCCGGAGTAAGCCTCATATGTATCAGATGCACGGTGAAATTACTTAACAGTTGAGCTTGTTTATGTTAAAAAAATGAGGTCTAATTACATTAAAAAAAAGGTGGCCATCGATTGAATTAAAAATTGATAACAGTGTAAACTTCTATGCGAAATTAGCTCGATGGAGAATTTCGTGTAGCTATTTATAATAAATAAATTTGAGTATTGAATATATGGATGCAGGTGGATCACATGGTATATCAAGGGGAGGATTTATCGAGCATCTTATTTAGGTTTGATGAGTCTGATTTTGGCATCTCTCAATTCGAAGACACATCAAGCTCGGATCCACTTCATGAATATGGAGGCTCCGACTTCCGAACGGGCGACCCGAGACCAAGAAAAAATTCATCCAATATAGGTTTGTTGAAGCAGCTTTATAGTGTGATTAACTTGCTTAATATGTTGTCAATCAAGGAACACTGTGGAGACGGATGGCCTTTCATAGAGGATTGCGCATACAAAGAACTTCTCGAAGCCATTTTTCGTGAGCAGAAAAGGAAAAATTTAGAAAACGTTGCTGCAGATGGAGATCAAATTGAGGTATAAGTGACTTTCAGTGTCCATATTTTTACCATGGTGAGCTAGCTTAAAATTTATCTCAGAATTGTTTGGTCCATATTTTTCTTTTCTTCCTATTTTGGTGCCTTGCAACTATTATATATCAAACTGTCCAAATTTGTGATTACGAACAAGAAACCAGTAAAGTTAACTTGTATTCATGATTCATTTGTTACCATTTTGTTTCGCCTATTACATACAATGCCTTTATAAATCCCATATGACTTGGTTGAGACGTGTAAACTATATATGCTTTGGTTTAGTATTACTATTTTCATGCATTTAAACGTTGTTGTAATTGAGTATATCTATATTGATTCATTTTTCAGGACAAGTCTGGTGGTGATGAAGAGCTAGCGGGGCCATCTAATATATCGTCGGAGGCTGAACAAGAACCTCAAGACAATGGTCCACTAGAAATTGCAGAGCCCATATGTCTAGATCCTATCAATAATGATTCCATCTTTATTTGATGAATATTTTTTTTAGATATGGCGCTTGCGTCCCATCAACCATTCAATCTACGCGTTTGCATCTTCTCTCATAAGCTCTATCAACAGCTGGAAATAACAACAACAATTGTGAAGAAGAATAGAGTTATAAGATGACAGATAGATAGATATGTGTAGGCAGTAATATTGTAGTAACTTTTGATAGTATACATTGGACAAAGTTACTGGTGAGACGAATCTTTTTTTATATCTTGTTATAACTTTCTTGTTCTTTTTATGGAGGATTAATTTATAAAAAATATTTTACGTATGTATAAATGTACAAGTGCAAAGAAAGTTATTATTCACTAGGAATCTTGTGAAAAACTCAGACAATGTATCCATTAAAGAAGCTATTGAATAGCCTACGGAAGCTAATTCCTCTCCATTTTCTTTCCATTTTTAATTCGACTATTCAAAATTCACATTTTTCTTTTGTCAAGACATTTAATTTTTTAAATTAATTCCTCGATTAGAGATAGATCATATGTTGTTCAATGTTGTCAAACGAATTGAGACTAACTGAGATTCCTTTCTAAAATGTAATAGGCATTGCCTGTGAATAAAAAGGTTGTAATTTGCGAATTATTAAGCACAACAAGTAATTAAAATTATGTTTTATTGATCTAAATTGGCATAAAAAATGTGTGACGTATTTATACAATAAGAGCATATATAGAAGCTTTTTTAGATGCTTTTGGCTAACTAAATTTGTTAACAGAAAATAAGAGTTCTGATTGAGTGCACGTGTTATCTTAAACATGTAATCAACCCAAGTTTTTTATTTAATAAAATAATACCATTACCGTTCACATTATTTTACACGGATGGAATAATATTATTCATATAATGTAGGTATAATACAAAAAAAATTAGTATTATGAAAAGCATTTCCAAAGGTATGGAATGGTCTGGTTCTAATTAGGCCTTGTTTATTGGTGACACCCACCACAAGGTCACAGCAAAAAGACAAGCAACAAAAAAAAAAAAGAAAAATTAAATTCTCAAAACCAACCCGAGCGGCCGACGGCCTTGGGTTGGATTTCTTAAAAGTTGCCACATGTCCATCTTTCATTGGCTGGTAAAATTTTTATTCTCATATAATTAGATTTGTAGATATTCAAAATAATATATATTATAAAAATAAAAAAATATATCAAAATTCATAAAATAAAATTCTCTACAAATAGAGTCCAATATCAAAATATTTTGAAATTAAAATCAAAACACTCTATTTTCTTTTTTATTATTTTTATTCTAATTTATATCTTTTTTTTTCATGAAAGAGATTGAAATAGATTTTTATTGGTTGTCTTCTTGTATTGAGATGGATAAAATTTGAACAAAATTCCACAAGCTAAGATTGAGATGGATAAGGTTTGCCACGTTTTACTTATTTATTGGTTATCGAATTTTTTTTTGGGATTTAATTAGATCTTCAAGATAATATATATTAAAATAAATTAAAAAATATCAAAATTTGTAAACTAAATTTCTTTATAAATAGAACCAAATTATACTTTTGACACACAACAAAATCTCTATCTCTCTCCCTTCTCTTTTGATATTTCTATCCTAATATGGATCCAAATGATCCCAATTTTTTTCAAATTCTCAAAATTTTCCATTCTCACAAGATTATCCAAACTTTGGATATTTTCATAACTCTTCTTTTTCGAATTTAGAAGAGTTTTCAAACTCACAATATAATCAAAATTCTCAGTTTTCTCCAGATCTTAATCAAGTTCCTATCTCTGAGTCCTTCCAAACGTCACAAAATATCTCCAAAAATCTATTCCAAGAAAATTCATCGACAAGCAAAAATAAAAAAGGGACTAATGTCCCTTGGTGTGTGAAAGAAGACATAACTCTAATGGCATCTTGGTGTCAAGTTAGTGGAGATGGTATACGGGGTAAAAATCAGAAGATTATCTCATTGTGGAAACAAGTTCGTGATTTGTATCACAAAGCTCATCAAGAAAATCCAAATGAGATAAATGAAATAAATGTAGAGTCAATGAAAGGTCAATGGAAGCGACTTAATGAAAATGCAAACAAGTGGATTGATGCTTACAAGGAAGCATATCGCCGAAAAAAAATGGAATGAGCCTGAACGATATTGAGAAGGAAGCTCATTCGATTTATGAAGCGGGGGGCAAATTTAAGTTTCATGATACACTTGTTTTTAATGAAATTATGTGTAAACATTCCAAATGGGAAATTAAATTTGATCATGATTCAATACCTATTTCTGATGAAAATGAAAAGGATAATGCCAATAGTGGTGGGAGCTCAAAAAGATCAAAGACCAATGAAGACGGGGAGTATTTCATCTCTTCCAATCCAGAAACTCCAAGCAGTGGACGTTTAACTATTCCACGTCCTATAGGCAGAGATAAGTTAAAAAGGAAAGAAAAGGGTAAGACATTACAACCTAATGAAGTCGCTGCAGAACTTCGTGCACTAAGACTCATTAGAGAAAAATAAGTTGAAGTGATGAGCACACTAGAAAGGGAAAATATGGAATACAAGAGAGAAAAGGAAGAGAGGAAGATTATGATGTCGAATCGCAAAATATTGATGACTTTGATGGTGAAAGATCACTTAACGCCTGAAGATGAATAGATGAAACACTATCTCATGGGAATTTTGTTTAAATAATGAATGTAATTTATTTTTATTTTTATTAATGTCTTGTAAACCTTTTTATTTGTGTGTTTGATTTCAATCAGCAATTTAATGAAAATTATTATGTTTATATCTCAACTGTCATATTCACATTATTGTACCATATATGGCATGCAATAGTGAGTTTAGATATCAAATGCAATTGTCGTGTCACTTTTATTCAATCAGATGTTACATGCAATTGTCACTCAGAGAACTTTATTAAATATTATGGAAGAGGTTGAAATGATTTTTTGTTTAGTTGGAGAGAAGTTGGAAGATGTTGGAATGACATGAAATAGTGGGTTCAGATATCACATGCATTTGTTGGGTCCTTTATATCCACTCAAATGTCACATGCAATTGTCACTCAAAGTACTTTATTAAATAGAGCACATTATGGAAGAGGTTGAAACGATTTTTTCTTTAGTTGGAGAATAGGTGGAAGATGTTGGAATGACATGAAATAGTGGGTTCAGATATCACATGCATTTGTTGGGTCCTTTTTATCCACTCAGATGTCACATGCAATTGTCACTTAAAGTACTTTATTAAATAGAGCACATTATGGAAGAGATTGAAACGAGTTTTTGTTTAGTTGGAGAATAGGTGGAAGATGTTGGAATGACATGAAATAGTGGGTTCAGATATCACATGCATTTGTTGGGTCCTTTTTATCCACTCAGATGTCACATGCAATTGTCACTCAAAGTACTTTATTAAATAGAGCACATTATGGAAGAGGTTCTGTTGGTCCCGAAATGAGTATAATCAGTGTATGGGGGGGAATACACTGATATCAGATTTTTCCGAAAGACTCAGAAAAATACTCTAACACGCTCAGTCAGGGATATCCTGAATTACTTAGTAAACTGAAGGTCCACAGGGGCAGCAGGGACAGTTCAGTAACGAGTCAGATAAGCTGAGTGTGAGTAATGTGCTCAGAAGCTCAGTAGAGATAACAAACCTACTGACCGCTCTAAAGCTAGTTAGTTGGAGTACTATCTCAGTAAGCTAGAGTACGTGCGGAATGTGTACCCTTAGTTTCTACTCGTTTTAATTTCTGAAAACGTTTTCTCTGAGTTTGCTTAGTAAACTGGTGGTTAAGGGTGGTGCACAATATTTAAGACTCAGGATGATTGATTCAGCCTGAATATCAAAATGATGCAATATGCTAAGTTTAATATGTATGACAAATTATGATCCTGAGCACAGAAGTAAATCCGAACACAAGGATCTTTTTAACGTGGTTCGGAGATAACCAACTCCTACGTCCACTACCTGATTGAACAGGAAGCTATCCTCAAAACCCTGAGGATAGGTACTTGGGTTTTACGTGCCAAGGGACACGAGTAGCCAACTTCCTCTCTTAGGAACTGACCCCTGTGTGGTTTTACAAGTCCCAGTCCTTCTAACCAACCAATCTCACACCCTGAGTGGTTTGGTATTCTTGGTTTCCAACTAAGATAGCTCTAGCAATACAATACAATGCTAAAAATGAGAGCTATCGATTTAAGCAAAATACAGATTGAATCCTACTACAACACTAGGGAAATTTAATTGCAGAGTGTTGTTCAAAGTATGCTTTGAGTGCTTGGATTCTTGAGAGCTTTCTCTTGGAAATTTCTCGTTAGTCTTGAATGGGTGCAAGGCTCTCTGTATTTATAGGCAAGATTCAAAATAGATCCATTGGAGGAGATCTACCCAAATCTTTCCTATTTTAGGGTGGTTGCAGGCTAGATGTACTATTGACCTAATTGCCATGCTTAATCTGGTAATATTTGTCCCGCCGTCTGCAACTCTGAGACGCATTAAATGCCGCATTAACTGTTGCGGAGACTCCGTACATGCGTGTCGAAAGATCATTGGCTCTTCGTACAAACAACTAGTTGACGATCTGACACTTGTCCTTCCTCGTACATTCAATACTCTGAGTCTCTTGTTAATAACTCAGCCTGAACATTTGTCTTTATCGGAGTCTTACTGACATTCTCTTTGTTTCTTTGTCCCATAGCATAAATAACCTTTTTGCTTTGGACTTACATTAGTCAGATAAACTGAACCAATGCCTAAGTCAGGTCTTATGTGCATTCAGCACAGCCTGATAGGTTATTCAGCCCAGTAAGTGTAAACTTTTTTCTTTGGACTTACATGAGTCAGATAAATAGACTCAAGGCCTAAGTCAGGTCTTACGAGCATTCAGCTCAGCCTGATAGGTTACACTTACTCATCACTGACTAAGTTCTGTCCTGAGCATGCTTAGTGTACTCAGTAGAAACATCAGTCAATGGTACTCCGGATTGTCCTCAGGATGGATCATCAGGCTTCGGTCTTCAGCTTCAGTTCAGGCAACCTTCAGCGAGACTGACTCTGACTTTCTTCAGGGCGAGTTGCACTTCAGATTTCAGGCTATTCGGTCGACTCCAATATTCTTCAGTCTTCAACAAGTTCACCCTGAACTGAATCCCTAACCTGACTATCCTGAACTAGACAATCCTGAACAACTGTACTTAGGCAAATTCATCAGGGGTTTTGGGATCTAATCAAAATACTCAGATTGTCCCAACAATTTCCCCCTTTTTGATGATGCCGAAACCCTTAAGCAAATTCCTATTCATCTATACAATCAATTGAATCAGTCAGTGAAAACAACTCAGTACCACCGCACAAACTAGGCACTTAGTCTATTAGATAAAAACAAGGAATGGGTTAGTACAGTTCTTGATAAGGATATAGAAAAGTAAATTCAGGAGTCAACAAGAAGTTGTACTCAGGAAAATAAATAACTTCATTGATTAATCAGAAAGTACAAGTATCCTGAAGCTATTACATCTTTCATGACAAACTAACTCCTGATCTAATCTTCATCTTGATCCTTATTCCAAGCAGTTGGAGAGATTTCATACATCTCCAAGACACGGTTCAGAATCTGCTTCATTCTTACTCGATCACCAATGACCCCGGCAGCGCGTCCTACCCTGATGACTTCTTCAGATATCACTTTCCGGTCCAGTTGCTTGGAGTTTCCGAAGAGTGGAGGAGGATAAGTAATGAATTCCGGCAGAGCAATCTCGACCCCTTCTATGTCTGCATTTCTGATAATCTCAGCCCATAGATCAGGATGCTCCTGCGCCATCCAGCGATGGAGTATGACGTCTTTATCTTCAAGCGGAATGAAATCCTCCACAAACTGAAGTGGAGGAGGACCTTGACCTGGTTTGACCACTATCTTCCTCTGAGTCTTCTTCCGAGATCCAGAAGGCACAGATTTCTTCTTTTGAACCTGCGAAGTTAGGTACTCGTTGGACTCTTTCAAACGTTGAATCTGACTGAGTAGCGAGATCTCTTTCATCTTCGCTAACTTCTCCGCCTCAGTCATCACCATCTTCTTCTGAGTGGTCGTCCCCGGGTGCATTTGTTCCTCCATCTCAGTATAGATGGACTCCAGGGCAGGATCTTCAGAGTACCTCAACCTCTTCGGATCTGAGCCTTCAGCAGCTTCGATGGCAGCGATGGACCTTGTTCTCTTCCTGTCCGCAGCCTTCAGTTCTGGGGGGAAGATCTTCTTCTTGCCTTTACCAATTTGCTTCTTCCCTTCTTCCCCCTTTTTAGCATCATCGTCGTTGATTCGGCCAACAACCTCGTTTACTGACTCCACCAACAAGGTGAACTGACTGTCCATCTCAGTGTGCTTGCACTGAAGTTGCCCAATCTACCCAACCATCCCTCTCAGATCACAGCTGAGCTTATCCACTGCTGCATTGTGCTCGCCCTTCAGTCTGGCTTCAAAATTAACCAACCGGTTATTCATAGCACCTTCAATCTCCAGCTTCTCGCGAGCGGATAACTCCTTCAGTAGTTCAGCTTTTAGATCTGCCTTCAGCTTAGCCAACTTTCCATCAACCAACTGATCAACCCTCTCAGTCAGTTGTTGATCAAGGAAAGTGGCAAGCTTACTCTCTTGCTAAGTTTGTGCATCAGAAACCATTTGCTCACAACTCCGAATGGCCACTTTTGCCTGCTCAGTAATAACAGTGAGATCTACTGAGTATTTTATCCCAACTTCACGGAGGAGATCGATTGTAGCGTGCATGTCCATCCCCATCTCGTTCAGATCTTGGTCCAGTCTGTTCATCTTTTTATTCAGAATGTCAGAATTGGTACCAACCCGACTTGCCTTTCGCTCAACGAGGATTACCCTTCTGTGAAGATTGGCAAGAGCTCGTGAGGAGTTTTGAACAAATAAGGATTCTCGGGTGATCTGTCTACCTTTCACTCGGACTAGACCTGATGGACCCTCTCCTGAAGCCTCAGTAGTCCCGGGTCCCAGGAGTGCTTCATCGGCCGGTGCACTGACCCCTTCAGTGCCACCTTGCTGAATATCATCAGCAATCACAACGACTTCCTTTTCCCTCTCCTTCTCTCCCTCCTGAACATCCATCACCTGAGGTATCTCCACCTCTTGACCTGTCTCCTGATTCTCTTCATGAGCCTTAGCATGCGGAACAACAGCCAGTTCCATCCTTACTCCCTCTTGCTTGGGCTCAGCAGATTTTGCCTCAGGATAAATCCTTCGGACTGATTTGATGAAGTCAGGCATCCTCATTAACTGATTCAGGTTGGTGATCTCGAAGTGGTCAAATAAAGCTACTTCGACATCAGTCAGCTTGTCCCATCCCTTCTCATTGCCCATCAGACCTATTTCAGGCCATGTGGCACATCTAGTAATAGCATATGTGCGGAGTTGCACAACTGCTTCCTTCTGAGCTTCAGACAAGTCCGGAAACCTTCTGTCTACCATATCAGCAGCCCTACCCCTTGCCACGATCTCGAAATCAGATAGTGTGTTTTCCTCAGGCGCGTGGAATGGCCATGGGACATCAGCCTGAACACCTTCAGTAACCAACTCACCTTCATCTCCTTCAGTCTCTGACCTCCTACCTTTATTGCCTTTGCCGCTTTTGCTATTGTCAGCAACAATAGGTTCCCCCTGATCGTCACCAGAGTGGGCCTCCATACCCTGATAAGCTGAGACTACATTGAGGATCTGATCCTCAGCCGCATCTTGCTCAAGGACAAACGGCTTCGGATCTGAGGGTGCAACCTCCGGAATGGCAGAGATGGGGGCGACCTCAAGAGCAGGCTAAGCAGGTTCCCCCTCCGGAGTTGCATGCTGAATCTCTTCATCAGCAGCCACCTCTTCCACGAGCTTCTTCTCTCACTTTTCTGACCCCGAATACTTAAATTTCAGCGTTTGTTGCCTGGGTCCGGAGAGCTTGGATTTTTCCTCCACTGGTTTCTTAATAAGGGCCCCTGAAGGTTTGCTCGCCTGAGCCTTGACTCCTCCAGTCGTGCTCGCCTGAGCCTTCTTCTTCAGGTTTCTTTTCTTCTTTGTACCAGCATCACCGGAAAAGGTTCGGAAGAGATCCACTTTCGCTGGAATCTCGAGTGATTGAGCCAGATCCACATCACCGAGCGCCAACATTTCTAAGATCAGGGAGATCTTCGTGCCAAAGTGCATCTTAGCTTCAAATGTCGCCTGACCCTCTGGTGAATACTTGATTTTACTGGTCTCAGCCACCAGTAATTGGAGAAAATACTCCTTCCAGTGGAAAGCGTGAAAAAATGCATCCTTGATTGCCATCATGGTATATAGCTTTGGCTTGGAGATCTGCTCCAATTCCCCAGTGATCCCCATCACTCCCTGACTAGTCAGGTCGAAGAAGTGACGATTTTCAGGCCTCAGAACGGACTTTTTCAAGCCAGACTTCAGGACAACATCTCCATCACAGAGAGACTGGAGATAGTCCTTCTCAGTGCCAAACCCATAATCTATAGGGCTTCGTCCAGAATGGGGAAGATTAAACACCTCCTTAATCTTCTGCCTGATGTTGAGAGTGACCCACTTCCTTGTCATCTCATCTTCACCATCTTTCCCCTTCACACAAGAAGTCAGGGGAATGCATGTTCCCATTCCTGAGTGTCCTTGTTCTGCGCCATCTTCATGTAAAAGGCAGCAACAAGTCGAGGATGAAGTCTCTTGGGTTTTGCAGTGATGAACCTTAGTAGCCCTGCATTTTCAAACAACTCCTTCACAGGCACTATTTCTGGGTGATTAGATGAAAAATCACCAAAAGGTTCCTAATGAATTTCGTTCCTAAGATGGAAAAGATTTCCAAAGAACGATTCTACAGAGGGTGAAGCCATGGATGAAAATTTGAAGATACGAAGGAAAGAGAATCACACAGAGAAATATAGCAAGAAAAGATTTGAGTGCGTAAAGGTCGCAATGACAAAAACTTCCCTTATTTATACAAAAATCCAGTTTAATCGGTCGTCTCAGAAAATTATGACGTATGAGATTCAACGATTGAGATTAAAACTTTTGATGCATGGATGCGGATTGGGCCTCTTCGGTTTTCAAAGTTAATGATTCAAAATCTTATCGGAAATCGTTCCCACCCACTTTGCATTAAATGCGCGTCAGAGCATGTTTGTATTTAATTCAAATAATTGTATTAAATAATAACTGAGTATTAAATGAAATGTTGAGATAGGGTGACAAAATGATTTGATTTGACAGTACGGCAAACTGTATCAAAGATGATGCAAGCAAGATATGATGACAAAAAAAAATCAGCAAACATATCAGTCAGTCAGATTTGTATTCTGACTGATACCACATGTGACCTATCAGGGTGACAAGCCCTGAATTCAGTGTCCTGAATCTTAGTCAGTCTATACTGATCATCCTTTTCATACTGAATGTTCCCCCTACAACCATTCACTCTCTCTCTGAGATTCCTTCATCCTGAGTCCTAGTTAGTCATTCCCCCTGACCTTATGCATTCTGATCAGTGATTCATACTGAATCTCCTAAGCCTGGGTCAAGGAGTCCTAACTCTACTGATAACTCAACAAACCTGGTTTCAGGCAAAGCCTTAGTTAGGATGTCAGCTCTCTGCTTATCAGTAGGGACTCTCTCCATCCTGATGTCCTTCTTCTCAACATGATCTCTTATAAAGTGATGCTTGATGTCTACATGCTTACACCTTGTGTGTAAGACTGGGTTTTGGGATATGGCAATGGCACTATTATTGTAACAATAAATTGGGACTTCAGTGGCCTCTATTTGGTAGTCTCTCAGTTGTTGTTTTAACCAAAGGATCTGGGAGCAACAACTGCCTGCCGCCATATACTCAGCCTCAGTAGTAGACGTTGCAACACTGGTTTGCTTCTTAGAAAACCAAGAGATCAGTTTACTCCCTAGAAACTGACATGTGCCTGTAGTTGATTTCCTATCAAGTCTACAGCCTCCATAATCTGCATCTGAATATCCAGTCAGTTCTAGGTTGTCATCAGAGGGATACCAAAGTCCTAAATTGACTGTACCTCTCAGGTATTTCAATATCTTTTTGCCACTCTCTAGATGACTTTTCTTCGGATCAGACTGATACCTTGCACATACTCCGACTGCATAAGTAATGTCAAGACGACTTGCAGTCAGGTACAATAAAGATCCAATCAGTGCCCTATATTCAGTCTGATTCACTGAGGCTCCTTCTTTGTCAGGATCCAGCTTCTCATTTGTGTTCATGGGAATACGTGAGACTTTACTGGACTGAACTCCAAACTTTTGAATCAAGCCCCTCGCATACTTGGACTAATTTATAAAGATCCGGAGTCAGATTGCCTGACTTGGAGACCCAGAAAGAAGTTCATTTCTCCCATCATTGACATCTCAAATTTCCCAGTCATCAGCTTGGAGAATTTCTCACAAAGCTTTAGATTAGGAGATCCAAATATTATGTCATCCACATAAATCTGAACCAAGAGAATGTCCTCCCCTTTGGATATCTGGAAGAGGGTCCTGTCCACTGTTCCTTTCACGAATCCGTGGTCTATCAGGAACTGGGAAAATGTATCATACCAAGCTCTCGGAGCTTGGTTTAGGCCATAAAGGGCTTTCTTCAGGTGATATACCTTATTCCCAACTTCGAACCCTGGAGGTTGCTCAACATACACCTCCTCGTTCAGTACACCATTCAGAAAAGCACTCTTCACGTCCATCTGATACACTTTGAACTTCTTGAATGTTGCATATGCTAGAAATAACCTGATTGCTTCCAACCTTGCGACCAGAGCGAAGGTCTTATCATAGTCGATTCCTTCGGCCTGAGAGTAACCCTTTGCCACTAGTCTGACCTTATTTCTGACAACAACATTCTTCTCATCCCTCTTGTTCTTGAAGACCCACTTGGTGCTAATAACATGTTGACGCCTATGTCTCTCAACTAACTCCCAAACCTGATTCCTCTCAAACTGGTTGAGCTCATCCTGCATGGCCAAGATCCAGTTGGGGTCAGCAAGAGCTTCTTCTATGCTCTTCGGTTCTTGATCACTCAGGAAACAGTAGAACATAGCACTCTCACCAAAGGACAACCTCGTCCTGACCCCCTCATTGACATCACCAATGATGTCAGCCAATGAGTGATCATCTAGCCATGTCCTCCTACTGACTGGAGCACTAGGAGCTACTGATGTCCCCTCGCCTGATCCTGAAACATTAGTCTCGATAATAAAAGGTAAAGAAGCGGAACGAGCAAGAACAGGGGATACTGGGTCATTTCCGAGGATTGTCCAATATCAGAGTCATTGTTTCCCCTACAGTGTTGGACTCAGTAACTGTCTCAGGTGCAGAAGCATCATCACCGACAGTACGTACCTCAGGTTGAGTCTGTCCCTCCATCTGAGACTCAACATTCTCCGAGGCCGGGGCTTGCTGAGGGTTGGCCTGAGGTCCATCATGATTATCATCATCATCCCATCCCTTGGGAGGACTGATAAGTTTGATCTTGAATTCAGGATTCTTCAGGCTCAGTCTTGTCACCCTCTTGGTAACCCCCTCAGTGTCAGGACTCGGAACCTATTTTCTACGCACTGATGCAGTCTCATCAAACACAACATGAGGTGTTTCCGCCACACAAAGGGTCCGACAGTTATACACCCTGAAAGCTTTACTGGCTGAGGAGTATCCTAAGAAAACTCCCTCATCAGATTTGCTATCAAAGGCTTTCAGCTGGTCTTTCCCATTGTTCAGGATGAAACACTTACACCCAAAGATATGGAAATAGGAGATACGAGGCATCCTTTTGTTCTAAGTCTCATAAGGTATCTGAGCATGTTGTTTGTTCAGCATAGATCGGTTCTGAGTGTAGCAAGCAGTGCTGATTGCTTCAGCCCAGTACTTCTTGGGCAGTCCTGACTCAGCCAACATGGTCCTGGCAGCTTTCTTCAGGGTCCGATTACTTCTCTCAGCTACACCATTCCGCTGAGGGGTCCTGGCTGCAGAAGTCTCATGAGCAATACCATGGTTAGTACAAAAGTCAGTTATAATAGAGTTGATAAACTCTGTTCCTCGATCTGATCGGATCGTCACTATGCTCTGACCCTGTTCAGTACTCAATTGCTTGAGTAACTTCGGAAGCTTGACCTGAGTCTCCTTCTTGTTCAGCAAGAAAATAACCCATGTGTACCTGGAATAATCATCAACAACAACAAGGGTATATTTCCTACCATTCATGCAGACAGGAGTAACTGGACCAAAGAGATCTATGTGCAAGAGCTGAAGCACTCTGTCAGTTGAGAAGGCATCTTTCTCTTTGAATGAGGCTTTGGTTTGCTTCCCTTCCTGACATGCTCTGCACACGTGGTCTTTGCTAAAAAACTTCATTAGGTAGACTATCTACAAGAGAGAGTCTAGAAATTTTGTTAATAATCTTGAAGTTTAAGTGACTCAGGCTTTTATGCTAGAGCCAACTGAGCTCAGAAGAGCTCTTAGCGACCAAACAAGTTTCAGGAGGGCTGCTCTTGAAGTCAGCAAAATAAACATTGCCACTCCTGACACCAGTAATAAGAACCTGTAGTGTAGATTTGTCCTTAACAAGACACATGTTAGATGTAAATTCTACACTATAACCTCGGTCACAAAACTGACTGACCGAGAGCAAGTTATGTCTCAGTCCCTCAACATATGATACATTCAGTACACGGACAGAGCCAATAACAAGGGTTCCGAATCCCCAAGTGAAACCCTTAGAGTTATCACCAAAGGTTACCTGCGGGCCATCCTGAGCTTTATAGTCCTGAAGGAGATCACGAGAACCGGTCATGTGCCTGGAACACCCTGAGTCCAAGTACCAATCCAGCTTCTGATCCTCCCTCCTCTTCTTGTAGCACACAGCGACCTGAAAAGAATCAGGCCTCAGGTACCCATCTCGTATTGGGTCCTACAGTGTCAACCATACCCTTCGGGATCCAGATTTGTTTAACAATTCTGATGGCATTAGAAGTGTAAACCTATCTCCCTGAAACATCAACATACATCGTTCCCTTCTTCCTTAGTGCATGGGAAGTTGATGATGTATGTGTGTCAGCCTCAGTCCCAGGAGCCCTGGATTGATTCCTGGGGGCGGGCCTCTTGTTCCTCTTTGGCCTGGGTGCGTTGGGCTTATGTCTATCCTGGGAAGGAGCAGCTCGAGCCTGACCTCTAGGCACTTGAGGTCTGGGCTGAGTGTTTCAGGAGTCAGGTCTCTGTTGGCTTTCAGGGGCCATTTGGTTTGTCCTTCTTCCCTGAGGAATGGGACGCTCCTGATGGGCCATGTGCCCTGGCTAAGGCCTCTGTACCTCAGTAGTCCTTGGCCTTGCCTGAGGCCTCCTCTGACCAGAGTTCCTTCTACCCTGAGTACTCTGAGGCTGAGCCTGAGAGGTACTGGGGGCAGAATTTTGTCCAGCCTGAGGGTTCCTGGACTGAGCCTTGGATTTCCCTTGATCCTTCTTCCTTGGCTCAGAATGAGAAGCCTGGGCCTTTCCCTTAGGTTTTGGGCCTTGGTTCTCAGTCCTTTGCTTGATAGGTTCAGCAGGCATTTTCTCCTTCCCTTTGCCTTTATCCCGACGAGCAACACTTGGGCTCTTGTCGTCAGTTTGGGCAGGGACAAACTTCTTCTGAGAAGTGCTCCCTGAAGCACCTCTCTTCTTCTTGCCCTTTGGGTCTTTTGAGGCATCATAGCCTAACCCAGCTTTAGCACCATCGGTCAGCTGAGAGAAACTTGTTAACTCATCAACCACTTGGGTAGATGTGTGTAACTTCTTCAGCTTATCCTCAAGGTGCCCATTTGCCTTTTTCAGGGCCTCAATCTCAGTGGTGTACTGAAGCATCAGTTTTTCATTAGTTTTCTCTTTTGAGATCAGTTGAAGATCCCTAGCAGTTTGCTCAGCACAAAGGCGAGCTTGCCACTCAGTTTCGAACATCACTCTTAGAGCAATTCGCTCAATCATCAACTGTTCCTGAGCGAGGAACAGATCAGTATCACGAGTCTCAATCAGCGAGTTGATTTCACTCTTCAGTCTTTCAACCTTCAGTGGAGTTTCATCATGCTTATTCCTAGCACGAAGCAACTCTTCCTGAAGATTTACTAGTCTGAGGGCTTCCTCAGTTTCTCTCACTCTGAGAGACTCAGTTAACTGATCATTTTCCTCACTCAGTTGTGCATTCACATCCACTGTGTGAGTATGAGTCTCCTGCAGCCTTGAGAAGTCAACGATCAATTGCTCTAGGGCGAGCTAAAGGTCGAGTTCTCCTGCTTAGTCTGAGCTAAACTCAGGTGCGTGATCAGGAGAAGAGGCAGAAGAGCATACCTCATCATCTGCCATCAGGCAGAGGACATCATACTTCTTATTGGAGAAGAGTTCAGGGGACCGGCGTCCTGGGCCATCAGAATCTGAGGAATCCTCAGCAAGCATAGCTCTCCGGTCTGAAGCCCTGAGCTCTCTCTTGGCTCTCCAATCTTCTTGCTCACGAGCACTGAGCTCCGGACAATCATACTGATAATGTCCGGTCTTCTTACAGTGAT